>VXBR01006562.1:80145-132235 GCA_013400215.1 Cisticola juncidis
AAGGGAAGGGAAGGGAAGGGAAGGGAAGGGAAGGATGAAGACTTTATTTGGAAATTGTTTTTCTTTGGATGGACAAAAGAACAAGAATTTCTTAGCTGCAGGAAGGTGAACTCTCTTTAATAGAAAAATATAAATGTGCCTAGGGAAGAAGTCTAAAAGGAAGATAAATGCTGAGGCAAAGACTTAGGCACTTGGGCTGGGGTCACAGCCAGCAGGAAATGTGAGCAGAGACCTGGATTTAGTTCTGCCACTGATACTTCTGAGACATCCAGGAGTATGCTGCCATCACTATAACATTGTCACCTCTAAATTGGGCCTCGTGTCCCTTCTTTCAGGAGCCTGTGTGAAATGAATGCCTTGCAAGCCATGATGTGCTCACATGCCACAACAATATGAACTACGTAAATACCAAAAATAGATCCATTCCTGTCAGCAGATATCCAGACATTCCAAAATCATTCTCATCAGCTCCATTTCCAAAGATACATGGATCCAGACTAACCTCATTTCTCTGAGGAAATTATTATTTTTTTGAAGAAAGAAAGGCTCACTAATGTATTTAACCAATCATGATTCCAGCAGAATATTTCGACAGAACCATATGAGTTTCATTAGTTTTGCTGAGAATTAACATAAGACTTGTAAACTATTCACTGCTGGGGGTTAAAGGAGAGATAATAACAGATAAAATTGAGAGAGGAGTTGTTTCCTTGCGAAGTTAATAAAGATTTCTTCATGAATGACCTTGGGTTGCAATTTTTCAGCAATGATTTGTGTGCTGGGAGATGAGATTTCACAGATGAGAGGGAGATTGGGATGATCTCAAGGGCTGGAGTGTGATGCTGTAATTCCCAGTTTTACACGTATTGGGACTGGAACACATCCCCTGCAAATGCAGGGAACACTGGGGTGTCCAAGGCAGGGCTGTGAATCACCAAGGAGTTGTGTCCATGGAAATGTCAGGTGACATCCCCGGCAGAGAATTCCCCCAAGAGACCAAGGGATGCTGATGCCATTGTGCAAAGACCCAGTGTCCTTTTATCAGCAATGCAGCCTGACAGCTCTGCTCACCCCAGGTCAGACAAGATAAATGCAAGCTGGGAGGGGCAAGGGAGCTAAAGAGCCACAAAAAAATAACACATAATGAATAAAAAAGAGGAGTTCCAGCATGAACCCAGTGGCAGGTAGAGGCCTGGAAAATCTGGAGGATTTTCACTGGAGGAAGGTGCCTGGTGATCAGGCTGTTCAAAGCAGAAAAAAATCCTTCAGCAGCTTCTGGCTGATGGACAGCGTGGCTAAGGCTGAGCAAAGGTGCCTTTTCCAGTCTGTCCTCTAAGAAAATCGAGATCCCTCAGTCAGCTCCACCATTCTCTGTTCTCCCTGCTGAGGGAAAAGGGAAGCAGGGCTGCTGCCTGCTCCAATGCCAGCCCTCTGCAGCCCAAGGAACTGAAGCTGCTCTTTATTTTCCAACAAGTTGGTCTAGACTGGTTCTTCTTTGTCAAATAAACAGCCTTTCTATAAATCCTTCCATAAATGTGTATTCTGCATTGCATCAAAGTCTCCTTTGGTATAATGCCTAAAAGAGACTTTCACATCAGAAAAATATGGGCTGTTCTCTTGCCATTCCGTGCTGCATGGACAGTCTGCTCAATCTCACTAATACCCAATAAGTAAAGGATGTTTTTGACAAGTCCTGACTAGTCTGGGATACATAGAAAAGTAATAAGATGTATTTCAAAAGGAGATCTGTGATATTTTCAGCTCACAGTAAATCTCAGCATAAGCCATGTGCAATACCCAGCACCTCTTTCCTCTGTGCCATCCAAAGCCAGGGAAGCTGAATCCCCTCCCCAGCACCCCAGAGCCTCCCAGAGCAGTCTCCCACTGTCCAGTGCTTTGGGAGGAACAGCCCAAGGGCTGTGGAGTTGCAGAGGGTGTCCTGGATAGACAAGACATCAGCAAAGGAGAATTTTAACAGCCAGGGAAAGAGCTCAGAGCCCTGGCTGGCTCTGGGAGGAAGATCCATAACAAGGCACCAAACAGCTCCCAAGCCAAGGCAGCCCCTGGAATTAGGGTGGAGCATTTTTCTGGTTTGGGGAGAGGATGGCTCAGGCAGAGGGTGATCTCTGCTCCAAGCTCCCCTGAGGGATTTCCTCCCCTCCCATGTGGGAGCAGAACATTTCAGGGACAGAACAGGTACAGGTGGCTCCTCCCCTGCTGGTTCAGCACCCCCAGCCCTGCCAAGCCCTCGGGTTTCCAAAGCCATCCACATCCAAAGGAATTGGAGGAATGGACTGACAGTCTCCATCCCTGTGTGCTGGCAGATTACCAGCACTCACCTGGCTACTCACAGATTATATTTACAGTGAAATGATTTAGGGATTGAGGGATTATCCAACATGAGCCCACAGCCCAACACCTCCAGAAGCACCAAACACCTAAGGATTCCTGACAGCTGGAATCAATCTCCAGGAGCTGAGATTATTTTTAATTTTTTTTTTCCCCCGTGGGATGTTTTGCTCAAACACTGCTGTCTACAAATCATTAATAAAGGCAATTGGCTGATTTACATCTGGCATTACAGAGGTCAGAACAATAAAACATGGCTTTGTTTTGCAGCTAACACACATTCTCTGCTATTCTTTATCCAGGCTGTCAGGAGCCAGTGCATGAGGAGAAGAGAGGTGGGAACTGCAAGGAGCTACATGGAAAGCACCAGGAATTATTTGTGTCAGGGGAATACTGTAGGTGGAACAAGGTGGTGCATTTCCAACAGCTTGGAGGGGTTTTATTCTATGGATGGTTTTGTTTGAAAGGATTATGACCAAAAGAGCAGAGCTCTGGGTTGTGGAGGAGGAGACCAGAGTGTCATTCCTATTGGGGAGGAAGTTTTTGGTTTGGTTTTTGAAACTGGGTCTGTCCATGGATGTTTCCTCATGGAAACCTCCTGTCCTGTTGAGGGGATCTGGTATAAAGAGTCTTGAGTTTGCAGGAGTGCAGTAATTGGAGAATTTCTTAGTGGAAAACATTCAGCAGCAATGTTTGCAGTGCTGCTTTGGGTTCTGACCTGCTGCTCATGTCTGCTCTCTGCTCCTCCCAAATACCCATTAGGAGATAATTTTGTCCAAGGATGTGAAAATACTGGAAACAGAGCAGTGGCAGATGCCCACACCAAAGGCCAAACTTCCCCCTGCTCAGAAAACAGGACAATTTATTTATTTTTATTTTATTTGTGCATCTGCTCTAATTTATTTTTGGGCTAAGAAAAATCTGACCTTAAATAGATGCTTTTGAGCCAGAATACCAGGGACAGGCCTTGGGAGCTAACTAAGATCCAGATCCTCCAAACTGCTCTGTAAGCAACAGCAGAAAACCCCAAGAAGTCTCTGTTGGGATCATCAGTGGTCAGTGCTGAATGCTGAGCTGTTTCCTCATTGTGTAAAATCCCAGTTAATAAACTATATTAGTGACACTAATTATACTTTTTTTTTTTTTTTTTGGATTAAATATTGTAGGGTTTCCATACCAAAAACTTTTTCCCCCTCTAAAGCAAAAACTACTCAAAAACTAAGCACACACACACACACACATATAAAAAAGAAAAGGTGCTGTAAAAAACCTCCAAGTATCCTTCTGATCAGCCCCCTTGTTAAAAGCTAGACAGGTCACAGCCATTTTCTTAAATTCTGGGGGCATCAAATTTTCTGTCCATCCCTCAGCCTTTCAGGCTGCTTCCCTTAATGATGATATTGATTTTGCTCTTAGCTTCATCTAGTTTTAATCTATCCCAGTGATAGACTCCCACTGGTGCCCACAGGAGATTATTCTATACTCTAGCAGACCTCACTGATAGGAATCTCTTCCTGACATCCAACTTCAGTTTTCTTTTTTGTTTTCTTTAAATGTTTGATGCTTTGATTGGGTGAGTCCTTAAAGACAGGAGTATGGGGTTAGAAAGGGAGTCAGGGAAGGGGAGAGGAGGCCACACAAATTGCCAACCTGCTAAAGAAATGTGCAAAAGTTTCCTCCTAAATTTGTGGTACAGCCACAGGTTTTATAGAAAATGTATTTGCTCAGAATGCATTGTAAGGAAGAGAAAGGAAAGGAGTCATTATTTAGAGGAACCTCTAAAGGTTTAGAGGTTTATTTAGAGGCAAATAAGAGATGTCCAAAATGCTTTCTGCATTGTTTAAAAAGAAAAAACTCAGTGAGACACAAGTTTTGGGTGAGCTTTATGCATGTATTTTGTAAATAATTTTAAAATCCTGTGGAATTTGTTATGATTATTGACATGGATGATTTTACTATTGCACCCTCCCACCTTCCTCACCTGGAAATGCCAGACCCACTCAGAGGAGACCACCCAGGTCACAATGTTCTCTCTAGGAGCTGTTAATAAAAATAACAAGGAAGAGCACATGAATTATTGCTGCTCTTCCCAGACCATCCTAAGCAGTTCTTTCTCCTTTCATGCATGAATTTCCCAGATTGGGAGTCCGTGGGATCCTCTCTCCTCCCTCTGACCAGGCTGGGTTAGGAGCAGTGGCAGAGACACCAAAAATCAGGAGATGAACAGAAACCTTCTATATTGTCCATTTTATTGGCAGCATTGTGTCCAAAGGGACATCTCATGAGCTGGTCTGTGATCCTGGACATCTGTGAACTTCCAGAAGAAGTTCAGATGTCAAGATCTCCATGCAGGAATCCACTGAACTCCAGGAGCTACTGAAAAAATCCGTGTGGAAAAGTCCTTGGGAGAAACCAGCAGTACACAGGACATGGAAAGAGCAGGGGAGGAAAAGCCAAGTGGAGCTGGGCAGGACAAAGGAGACAAAAAACCTTCAGCTGAACTTGAACCTGTCCCAGGCCAAAGAAGGGCACTGGAATTGCAGCCTGCTCGCTGCAGAACACAAACCAGGAGCTCAGCCAGCGATTCTGCCAGCAGAACTCCTGATTTTAATTCAAAAGTACAGCCTTTGGGAAAGTTAGCGAGCTCTACAAAAGAGGCTGACTCACTGTACTTCTTAGGAACCTGCTCTGATGACTAATTGCTCTTATTGTTAAAAACGAGCCTCTAATTTGTGGCATTAACACTGACAACCTCAAATTCCAGCCACTTCATCTTGGTCTTTTATCTGCTGGAAGGAACTGGTGGAAAAAAAGAAAAAGAGAGGAAAAGAGATGCTAAGTCTTTGTATCAAATGCTTTTTATGTAAACTACAGACTAAGCGAAAAAAAGAATCCAGGAGTCTGGGAAGAAAATGCAAATTTATGGCAGGTGACCAGAGCAGGAATGATGTCGGGGAATCACTGAAAGAGGAGGGGAGAAATTCAGATTAGCACCGTTTGGATTTCATGAACTTTTTGATGGGGAATGGGAAGCCAAAGTCAATCCTTCCCTTGGGTTCCCCAGGGAACAGGGAAGAGGTGGCAGGAGCAGAGCAGGGATGAAGATATTGAGATAAGGGAAAGATGAAGATACCGAGATAAGGGAAAGATGCTGGCTTCTCCCAAGCACTTTTCCACATGGATTTTTTTCAGTAGCTCATGGAGTTCAGTAGATTTCTGCATGGAGATCTTGACATCTGAACTTCTTCAGATCATCACAGACCATCTCAGATGATGTCCCTTTGGACACAATGCTGCCAATAAAATGGACAATATAGAAGGTTTCTGTTCATCTCCTGATTTTTGGTGTCTCTGCCACCACCCAGACTGGTCAGAGGGAGGAGAGAGGATCCCACGGACTCCCAATCTGGGAAATTCATGCATGAAAGGAGGAAGAAGAACTGCTTAGGATGGTCTGGGAAGAGCAGCAATAATTCATGTGCAGTTCCCTGTTATTTTTATTAGCAGCTTCTAGAGAGGGCATTGTGACCTGGGTGGTCTCCTCTGAGTGGGTCTGGCATTTCCAGGTGAGGAAGGTGGGAGGGTGCAATAGTAAAATCATCCATGTCAATAATCATAACAAATTCCACAGGATTTTAAAATTATTTACAAAATAATGTGGGGGTTTGAGAGAGCGGCAGCAAACCCGAGGGGAGATGGCCCAGGCAGAAGGACTCGGTACAAAACTGGAGGGATTGAGAGTTTTGGGGTGAAGAGGTGAATCAAACATGGTAATTAATCAAAATGTATGGGCTGGGGAGTGAGGTGCAGGCACGGGAAAGGAGCCAGAAAAGAGGGAGTTACATCGTGTGGCATCTCCTGTCTGGAATTCTGTGCTTGGAGCTAACAGAGCTAAATCCTGACAGCTCAGCTTGAGAGCAGCAAATTTCAGTGCTTTTTGCAAAAGTCTAACAGAGAAATTTGACTCAGACAACTACAGCTTTTACAAAAATTAGCAAATAAGACTAAATTTAAAAAGTAAAACTTAACCAAGACAATGTAAAGCAAGATTTTTACCCCCTTCTAAGCAGATTGTTACTCAGCTGCATAAAAATGCTTGTACTGCTGAAAGACAAATTGCTCACATATTCTGATTTTTGCGTGCTGAATTCTGAAGTCACAAAGAGACTGTTAACAGCAGGAATTGTGTTCAGTGTGTGGTGTGAGTTAAATTCACACAATTCAGCAGGCTTGATTCCCTTCAAAAGCATTTCTGTAGCCAGCTATGGCCATATTCCTTCTAAAATCCTTTAAGAGGCCCCAGCCTATAATTTTTGTGTCCTGTGGCATCAACAGCCAGCAAGATCTGCACTCCTCTGGTGGAAGCTGAAGTTCACACCCTGGGTCTCTGGAAGGTAATTTCCTTTAGCTGTGCAATAAACTCTCTGCCTTGACCTAAGGCCCCCAAGATTACAAGTGGTTAAAAGCATCCATAAAAATAAAATGTTGGTGCGAAATATCTGAATTTGAGTAGATTTGCTAGAATTTTATTAATTTATAGAAGTTGAAGGTTATGCCATATGTCACTAGAAAGTAATTTTCTCTGAATGCACAATAAGGGCTTAGATTTGATTTATGACCTAAATATTACAAGATATTAATACATCTCCATGCCAGATGGTAATGTACACGTGAGGAAATGTACCTTTCCTGTCCAAAAAATTGCAGATTTTTTTTGTTTCATTTACTAGGATAAGCTCAATCAATGGCACTCATTAATTTTTGAACACTGGGTACTTACATGGAATGTCCCCACCTCTTGGAGAGCTGTGTTATTCCTCTATAAAATACATTTCAAATGTTCCCCAAAACTTCTGCAGACACTCTCTGTGTGGCACCCACATAGATATCCACTAGAGTTGGCCAGACCCAATGATCTCCTAGGAATAAACAATATTTTGGACCCTTGGGATCCAATTTAGATGCTGTTGGGGACTGCAGCTGCAAACCAATAAAGGGGAGTGATGTATTCAGGATCCAGTTACAGACACCCACAAACACATCACAGGTTACAGGTTGCAACTGCATGGCAAAAATTCAGGAGAAGGCTCTACAGGTATTTTAAAATTTACCACTGTGTTTTTGTGGCATTCAAAGGTATCCCAACCTTGTTTTCTAGGGACAGGAGGGAGTTCACTATTCCCTGCTGTTTGCTCCTGACTGCATTAAGTGCAATGATTTCCTGGGGAGTTGTTAATGTCTTATTTATACACTGTACACAATGTGTACTTTTTCTACCTCCAGAATGAAAGCTGTGCTCCAGAAATCCTCACATTCCTCGCCTATCAATGCATAAAATTCATCTCTATGCCAGTTCCTTTCAGAATTGCAAGGAAGTTCTATAAATAATAGACTAAATAATTAGGGTTTGTTTCAGGTAAGAATTTCCATACCTTGGGAAACTCCAGCCTTCCAAGAAGTAATTTTAAATCAGGTGTTACTCTGGCAGTCACCTGACCCCAGGGAGGAGCAGGGTGTGTGACAGAACTGAAGTCCAGCTGAGGAATGCAAACCCCAGGGATGCAAAGATCGATGGACCACTCCCAGATCCTCACACAAAATCCATTTTAATGGGTTGTGTCCATACAGAGAATGGCAATTTTGATTTCACAGGTGGCAGCTTTCATTTGAAATTCACTTTTTGGCATTACCTCACCCTGACCGTGACTTCTGAGCACGAATGCACAGCGTGGGACAGGGCAGTGCTCACTGGACACTGTCACACACAGATTCTGCATGTTTTGCTGCATGGTTCACTGTGCCCTGGGCTGGAAAGGCTTTGGGAGCAGAGGGGCCACAGGGTGGCTGCTGGGAGAAGCTGCCAGAGGCTTGACCCATGTCCAGTTGGGCCAGTATGAACCCACTGCTGGCCAAGGCTGAGCACAGAGCAGCAGGGGCAGCACCTCTGGGATAAACGGTTTAAAAAGGGGGGAAAGTTGCTCCAGGGTAGCAATTGTTAAAGAGAAGGGTGAGAATGTGTGAGAGCAACAACTCTGCAGACCCCAAATTCACAGAGGGCTCTGCTGTGGGAGGGGTCCCACTGCAGCAGAAAGAGTGAGGAGCCCTGAGGGGGAAGGAGCAATGGAAATAATGGGTGAGGAACTGAGAGATTCCCAATTCCTGTCCCCCTGCACAGCAGACAGGGAGAAGGAAATAAAATCTGAGTGAGGTTAAGCCTGAGAAGAAGGGAGAAGTGGGGGAACAATGTTTAATATTTAGTTTTTATTTCTCATTATCCTACTCTGATTTGATTGGTAATAAATTTTACTAATTTGCCCGAGTCAGGTCTGGCTTCCCTGTGGCAGTAATTGCTGGATGATCACTCCCAATCCCTTATCCAAGCCACAAGTCTTGCTTTTTATTTTCTCCCCTTGTCCAGCTGAGGAGGGGAGTGATGGAGCAGCTTTGGTGGGTGCCCAGGATCCAGCCAGGATCCCCCCAGCAAGGAGCCCCTCACCCTCCCCTGGCAGCCTCCCCAGCTGCTTTCAGTAAGTCTGGTGTTTGCCTCCTCCTCTCAGGGAGCCCCTGCAGGGCCTGGGAGCTCAGGAAATGTTGTACTCGGATGAAGTTTACAGCCAGAGCCCAGACAAAAGGCCTTAAATGCCCTGTGATTTCCTGCAGGGAAGCCAAGGCCATGGGAGCAGTGGGGATCCCTGCAAATGACAGAGGAGCTGAGTTCTCATTTCCCCTCCCCTTTGCTGCCAGCCCAGACCTGTTATTTCAGGGCACTGAGGCAGGGAGGGAGCAGAGCCTGGATCTCCAGCTTGGTTCCAGCTCGGATGCAGGACACCGGGTGGCTGGAGTGACAGAGCTGCCACACTGCAGGGTTTGTGCCTGGAATGAGAAACAGACTCTGAGAAAGCCTCTCCCAGCAAAGAACAACCCAGAGCAGACAGGGGTCTGGGGAGGGGGGGTGTTTATGCAGGTGGGCAGAAAAATTCCATCCTGGTGTGGTTAGAGGGTACAGCACCAGCCAGGGCTGGGGACAACAGGACAAGGAGGGGCAGCCACTGCAGAGTTCAGCATCACTGCACATCTCTGGGAGCACAGGACAAGGAGTCCCTGCAGAGCTCAGCATCACTGGGAGCATAGGACAAGGAGGTGCTGTCCCTGCAGAGCTCAGCATCACTGGGAGCCACAGGACAAGGAGTCCCTGCAGAGCTCAGCATCACTGGGAGCCACAGGACAAGGAGGGGCAATCACTGCAGAGCTCAGAATCACTGAACCTCACTGGGAGCCCAGGACAAGAAGATGCAGCCACTGCAGAGCTCAGCAGCAGTGAGCAGCAGCAGCAGCAGTGAGTGACTGATGCTGATCTGTCCTGAGCACGTGTTTGCAGAGTGAACTCAGTCCTGGATTTTGTTTCCTCCCTGTCTCAGCCTAGACAGGGTTGCTCTTCTGGTAAAGAGACAGATGCTCCTTCCAGTCATACAACTACGCAAAAATGCTCTCATTTTTAGGAACATGGGATGAAGTATTCCAGAATCCAAGGATCTTACTATTTATACTCTCTTGCCCCTGGCACATCCTCTGCTATCCATACTGAGTTTTCCTCTTGGGAAGCAGATTCAAGTAATTCCTGTAGTCCTTCTTACAAGCCATAAACTGTATTTCTACAAAAAAACACACAAATACAAATCATAGAAATTATAAAATCACTTAGGTTGAGAAAGATCTTCAAGATCATCGAGTCCAAGAGCAAGTGATGACAAAAAGTGACAAGTTTGGACTGGGCCATATGTCTGCAGGGTATTGCACACACAGAACAAAATCCAAGCGTTGTGTCAAAAGTGCTTCCCATCCAGGTATAAAGCCAGAAATGTGTGAGAGAGACAGGAATGCAGGGAAATAATAGAATTATTTGTGTCAGAAATGTGATTGGCATGAGTCTTGCAGACATCACCATGGTGAGTTTGACTTAGGCAGCATTTTGAAGGAGTAGGATGAGAGAGGCTTGTAGGTGTTACAGAGAGCACGAGGAACAGAACGGGATAAACACAACAAAAACTCGAGGACGGAAGAAGTGGGCGAGGGAAGACTGGCACCAGGGGCCCACTGAAGGTGAGAACCAACCTTCCCAGGCTGCGTGGCAGATGAGGGCGAGGGTGGGTGAGGATGGACTGTGAAGGCAAATATGTGCAGCATATGCTGAGAGTGACAGAGACAGGGTGCCACGCGAGGGGGGGGCTGCAGGGATGACACACTGACAGCCCCGGGCTGGGAAAGGGATCTCTGCACCCTGGTGATGTGGAAAGACTCTAAAACTCAAAGGCAAAATGAGTTTTAAAGTAGGTGTGTATTTTATTCAGCAGCTGGATGCATGGAGGATATCTCCATCAAAGGCGTGTGTGCCAACTTGTTTGTTTTCTTTTATCCCCTAGAAATTATACAAGTGTTGAATTTCACTATACTCCTCATTGTTACTCATTCCTGGCTCCACCTGTTCTGCTTCTACATGCTAGTTGTTTTATCAGTCCTTTAGTCACAATGGTCAGTCTGATCTCACTTCCAGGAATTTATGGACTCTTGCTATCTCAGTATCCTTTGAGTTTTTAGGGTATTTGCATCCTGTTCCAGTGGTGGTTGTACTTCTCCTCATCGTCCATCCCTGCATTCCTTCATGTTGTTCTCATACACGCTGCTTTTCCTTCCCAGATGGTGAGTACAGTGAAATGCAGCAGATATTAAGCAACATGCATCATCTAAATGTCTGTTTCCTAATCAATATCCTTCTAATTTCTCCCCCCATGTCTCACTGGAAGGATGTGTGAGTGCAGCCAGGCTCGTTTATTCACACCAGAGGGAAGCACTGTCCCTGCAGTGGTTATGAGATACGAAGTGAGAGGTTGGACAAAAATTTTGGCTGCAAGGCAGGAGCAGAGAGGTCACATCTCCTCTGGAATTCGGAATTCTGTGATGGAAAAGGCTTCTGGAGGCACAGCCTGGGTGTGGGGCTTTGGGCTGTCACCTGGGGCAAGGTCAAGGCCAGGGGGGATACACACACTGTGTATCTTACTTACACTGTGGTAAGAACTGAAATCTTCCCCCCAGCCTTTCTGACCCTCAAGAGATGGTCAGCCAGCCCCAAGGAGGTGTCAGAGATGGAGAATGGAATAGAAATTCTCTTGTCATCCTGGAGAAACAATGTGGTGTTTATCCAGGAATGGCAGCCTGATGCCTCCCAGAGCTTGTGTGACACTGATTTGTCTTTGGATAATTGTTCATCTAGTGAGTGGTGAGTTCCTGGCTGGCGAACACCCAGGGTTTCTCAGACTCCTTTGGCATCCCCCATCCAAGCTGTGATCATTTTCATATTTCACACGTCTGGGCTTTCTCTCAGGAACGTGGCACATGCAGGGATCCCTCTGTGAGTGGTGGTACCTCCAACACAGAGGAGCCACAAGAGCTCTGCTCAGAGATGCAATTCTGCCCTGGCTCCCCAGGAGCATCCTGGACCTGGCTGTGGGGCTGGAGTTCACTCTGCAGGTGCTGAGGGAGAAGAAAGAAGATTCATTGCACTGCTTGATGAACTGTGCTTTTTATTTCTCTGCTTTACATTACCCAGGAACAGATATTTACATTATAATAGGAATGTATTTTTATTATTTCCACAATATTTCCAGACATTTCCACCCTGTGGAGCAGAATGTGTCTGCAAACACTGGAGCAGGGCATCCAGTTTGATTCCCCTTTCAGCCCTGGGTATGAGCCCTGTGACAAAACTTCCCAAGAGATCAGCCCCTGCCTTAATTTCTATATAGTGAGGGCCACACAGCCTGGATTCCCAACACTTGGCTCTCCTAGGGTGTCCCAGTCAGATCCATCCCATATTTCTTAAAACAGTGCTGGTGGCAGCCAGAGTTTGTACCTCCCACCACCTTCAGAGCCTCTGCCAAGCAGCAGTGAGCAGTAACTTAGAAGCAGCTTCTGTTGACAATGAAAGTCACATTTTGCTTTGAAAACACCCTGAAAGAGGTGAAAAAGCTGCAGCAAACCCCCCGTGCCCGTGATGTCTCTGCTTTGCCTCTGCTCTCCTGGGGACGTCCCCGTCACGCTGCTGCAGCCCCTGGCTTTGCTCCTGACAGCTCTGCCTTTCTCTTCCCGGGGCCAGCCCTCTCTCACATCAGTGTCCTCTGATCTCGCTCCTCTCAGCATTGTCAAAACAGCCTTGTCAAAACAACCCTGTCACCGGGATGGGAGTGAGGAGCCCCTCACAGCCACAAAGCTCCTCTCACTGCAGAGCTCACATCTCATCCAGGCCACTCTTTTGTATCTCCTGCCTTTCTTCTCCTCTGTTTTCTGCCACAGTGACTTGACAGGGTGACTTTCCCCAGGTGGACCCAGGGCCCTCAGGTATTCATGAGTCATAGCACAAATATTTCCTCATTTTCCCTGAATTTTATCACTGCAGGGCCCAACCACCTCATGAGACCAAGGCATGACAGGGAGGTCTGAGACTAAAGGCAGAGGGAAACTATGAAGTTTTTGTTAAAAGTCAAGAAGGTTGTCTGTGAAACTAGAATGACAGGTTTGATTGGTCCTGGACCCAGAAATATTAAAAGAACTTAACTAAAGTTTCTGCTAAAAGGATCCTGTTTTGATGTAGCCAAAGCAATCAGGATGAGCTGAGGGTATAAACCTTCTTACACAGGGGACATGTAGAGAAAATATAAAAGGAGGAAGATGACTAAAGAACTTTTAAGCTCAGTGGTCAGGTTTGAGAAGG
The DNA here is from genome assembly GCA_013400215.1 of Cisticola juncidis. NCBI lineage: Eukaryota > Metazoa > Chordata > Aves > Passeriformes > Cisticolidae > Cisticola > Cisticola juncidis. The sequence goes on from VXBR01006562.1 coordinate 93,260, forward strand.
AAAGATATTTTGATTTAACCTCTTATCTGCAGTTTTCTTCTTCCACTGAGACTCCAGAGAGATAGGAGAGCTAATTTCTTCTCTGTTTCCATTATAAGGAGAACATTTTCCCAATGTAACCCCTGGAAAAGGTATCATCAATCACTGCTCCTTTAATCTGGGAGTTGTGACTTCCAAGAGTTTGATGAATAGGTCCAGAAGTTACTGTAGTTTGTGACCTTCCTTTCTGGACAGCTGGAAGGAGAAATCCTGAATTTCTTATTCTTTATATCTCTTTGACTTTGATTAGGAGTCACAATGCAGGAAAGATTTGGAAATACAGCTTGGCTGGATATTGGCATGGAGGAGGAGGGTGTTTGGATGAGAACTGCAGCATTTGCCACCAAAATATATTAAAAAAAGAACTCCACAGGAGGATAAACTTTGGGATTGTGTGCCAACTATCTGCCCTACAAAAAGAAATCTCTAGGATCTATTTGTGGCTTAGAAATATTCGATAGAAAAGTTTTAAAGCATTGATTTGAACCACTACATATGGAACTTTATACAAAATTCATGTTGCCATCTGCAATAATTAATATATGTTAATATAATAATGATTGTCATGATAAATATAAAAAATGATATTATTTTAATATGATAATATATTTTATTAACTGAGAGGGGTAGGGAGGCTCCTTGACTGCACAAATCCTGGAGAGCAAAGCCAGTGAGGTGCTTTGGCACATCAGGACCAACTGGAGCTGCAGTGTCTGGATGTGACAGTCAGTGATGGGACAAAGGCTGGATCCTGGAGGTCTTTTCCAACCCAAATAATTCTGTGACTCTTTCTGCAGCACTGCCAACACCTGAGACACAGAAGGGGCACCCAGGAGCACCAGCCTGGATTCTGCTGTTTTACCATCAATGGGTTTGAGAGCTATGGCTGAACAGCTGCCTGATTTTATGGGAAATAGAAGGAATTAGGAAGGGTAAGAACCTCCAGCATCCCAGGCTTCAACCTGGTGTCTTTGATGGCAGCCTCTGCTCTGCCATGGCTGTGGAGCCTGAGTGGGATCCTCCTGTAATTCTCCAGGCTGGAATCAATCATCCCGGCTAAATCGGTGCCTCTTTGATCAGAGCAGCTCCTGTCCCGCTTGGCTGGAGGTATAAAATCACCAACCCTCCTGCTCCAACACTGCAGGCAGCCATAAATCAGCCTGGCAGACCATAAATTCATTTACCCAACAGAGACACGGTCAGAAGCAGCTCAGTGGGGTTTTAGAGTGCTGGAGATAAACAAGGGGTGCAGGAGGGGCAGAGAGGGAGAGAGGGGCACCCTCATCCTCTGCTGATGGAGGTGCTGCTGCTCTGAGCCAGGGGGGCTTTCTTGGCTCCAGGGGGCTTTGGGAGGCTGGGGCTGCATCTCCCAAAGCTCTTCACCACCTCTCACTCACTGCTAAAGCACAGATGGGGGCAGAGCAGGGACTTTTGGGTCTCTTGGCAAAAACCTTAAAGTATCTGGAAGATTTCTGCTTGGCATGGCTGATACCAGCTGTCCTGCCTGTGCCTGCTGGTGCCCAGCAAGGGGAAAATAGGGAATAAACTCACAGCTGAGGCCTGGTCATCAGCTGGGGTGTCCCCAGTGAGGGAAGTCTCAGGCTGAGCAGCAGGGACTCTCCCTGGCCATGTTTCTGGGCAATGCCTCCTCTTTCCATCTGGATTTTGGCCACCAGAAAGCCAAATTCAAGTCTGAGCACAATCCATAAAAAGTCACATAAAGAGCCTGTGGTCATGCAAATCACAGCAAATGAAACCTTTCAGATGCATCAGAATAAAGCTGAGACACCAAATTTCCATGGCTGTTTCCCCTTCCCTGCTCTCTGATTTCACTTGGTTTGAGAAAGATAGATACACGTATATATATTATATATATTTAAAAAATGTCACAGCAGCTGTGCCAGTTGCTTCTAATAAAACATCTCTGCTGAAATAATGCAGTGTCTGAGAGATTGGGTGTAATATGGTTAAATGCTTTTACAATCCCCCATTAAAGTAAGTGGATGGAAATTCATAAAATATTGATGGCATTTGAAAAGAGTTCATTCACAGAGCCATCCAGAACTCAGAGCAAGCAGTGCTGAGACAGATGTGGACACCAGGAGGTTTCTCTTGCTTTGGGAGGGAGGACAGACCTGGGTTAAATGGCACTGCTGAAAAGTGGAGTTTTCAAGATCAAACCCTGCGCTGCAGTTTGTTTTAATCCAGTTACTAAACCAAGCAGGGCTCTGCTTTCCTGCTGAGTCTGACAGAAATAACAATCCCAAGCTGGCAAGGATACTCCATTTCTGCTGCTCCACGAGCCTGGGGGCACTAATGAGACCTTGGAGTGGGGAAAGGAGCAATGATTTAAATCTGAGTGATGGGAGAGGGGCTGGCTGCCTTTGATGAGTGCCGAGATGTCCTGATCCTGTCTGCAGAGGCTGCACGGCTTCCTGCATGTGGGGAGGGGAAGAACAGGGCTACTGCATCCCCCATCCCCTGGGCACCAAAATAGGTTGGCACTCCTCCAAAAGATGGGAGGTTAAAGGAAAAAGGGGGAAAAATTGTCTCTCTGGAATTGTTTTGCACCTGAACAAATGTTTGGGTTCTCACGTGGAGGCTGTGCCTGCAGCCAGAGCTGCTCCATGCAGGGCATGGGGGGAGGCCAGAGGGTCTGGAAAACTGAAGGACTGAAAATCACTGCAGGGTTAGCAGAGGTGGCTGTGAGAGGGACGAGGATGGGCTGCCTGAGCAGCAATAAATCAGGATGTGGTGTTAGTCCAGCATCTTCAGGTGTTAATCCAGCATCTTCAGGCTGAGAGCTGCCTTGAACTCTTTGTCTAAGGTGTGGAGAAGGTTTTGACAGAAGTAATCTACAACTGCAGAGGGATAATCACCTTGGGAAGTGATGGGAGGGAGGAAATCTGTGGGTGAGGAGGGTGAGGAGGGTGAGGAAGGGTTGGGAATGGCCAGAGCAGCAGCCTTGTGTGGCTGTGTCTGAGGTGTCACAGCAGAAGGGATTTGTGCACATGACACAAATTAATCCCAGACTCTTCCCTGCCACTGAGCCTTAGAGCAGTTCCTGTGGAGGGGAGCATGAGGGAGAAATTGGTACCTGGGGATCCCAGGGACCATTATCTCAGGGTTGAATTCCTGCAGTAAATATCCCAGCTGTTTCCACACTGAGTTAGGGAATCATCCCAAGACAAAATGTTCTCCATCCTCCTGTGCCAGTCTGTTTTCAGCACTCATCACCCTGACACCTCCTGCAAGTGTTGGAAAGCTCCTGGCAGCTCCTGCTCATTAGAGACCCCAATTCCTGCTCACACCAGTTCTACCTCCGTGTCACTCAATTGACTGGAGAGCACAGCAGACCAGGACCTGGCTTCCTATTTCTCATTTTGCTAGAGCAGCTAAATTAACCCTGGGGTCAAAGCCAAATGCCAGCCTCTCTGAACTCCCCCAGCACACAGAGGCTGTGCAGCAGCACTGCTGCAAAAGTGCCCAAGCTTGCCTGGAACCAGCAGTACCTTGCTCCAAGTGGGCAAATTTATTCCACTTTTTCTCCTTTTGTAGTTCTCATCGACCTCTAAACTGCTGTTATCTAATTCTATAAAGCTTGTTCCTCCTGTATACAGACCTGCATCTCAGACATGCTCCCAGCTCGATACTGTGCTTGGGGCTTTGCTGGCTGTAAACTGGGAATAATTTCACCCAGGCTGAGTTTGCCAGTGTTGCATTGGAAAAGCAGTCTTTCACTTCCCAGCCTGCACTCAGCCATGGTGAAGCTATTCTGGTTACACAATTACTGTGTCTCATCCCAGAAACTGCTGCACATCAGAATTGGATCTCTTACTGGTGAGTAAATTAGAGTAAAACAGAGCTTTGGGATCCATTAGGGAGAAAGTGTCAATCTAAGGTTATTTTTTGCTTAGGTTTGCTTTCAGTTTTCTCCACCTTCTTTTATCCTCCAGAATGGCAGCAGGTTGTGTATGTTTATTAAATGCACTAAATATTTCCCTTATAAATATGTATTCATTTTGTTTGCTTCAATAAATATATATTTGCAAAGACATATTTATACATACATTTATAAATATTAGTATAAATACGTATCTATTTATACAGTAGTGTACAAACTAAACACAGCTATTAAAGGAATTACATGCAATTCAAAGCTTGCCATTTTGCAGCACATTGGCAGCTGATCTGTCTCTCTTCTGCTGGCTCTGAAATGTTCTCCAGACTTGCCTGTGTGCTGACCCTCACATGGTGCACTTCAGGGAGTTTCTCTCCCGCTGTACAGCAGTGTTTCTGTCTGAGAAGCAGCAGGGAAGTTGGGCTTCTGATTTATTGCTGATGAGGAGCAATAAATTTCCTTTAAGGGAAGCACAAGGATGTAGATCATAGATGTGGGAACTCTGGATCAATATTTTTTCCCTTTCCCTTGCATAGGGTGTGAGTAGCTGCTGAACCACCCTCACCAGAGCAGGCAGAATGAATCATCTCTCAGTGTTATCTTCTTCATGTCTGTGCCACTGCTGAGAGACAAGTCCAAGAAACCCAAAGATTTTTTTTCCTGACCTTTACAGTGATTTTTTTTTGTTCTTTAGGCCCAGTAAATTCTTAGCAGATTTGACCTGTTCTCTGTAAGGAAACCACCCCTGTGGCTCGTGTAGCTGCTTCTTCCACTTCCCATGAGAAGGACAGCATCACAGTCCCTCTGTCATCTCCTCTTCAAAGATGAAGATGAAGCAGCCTGTTCCCAGCAGCTGAAAGAGGTGTTCTAGTTAAAACCTCAGCCTGTGAACTCGGGAGGGATGGGAATCCCCTGCAGGCTTCCCCAAAAAGTCACACTCCCCAAATGTCCTTGCTGTGCAACAGTGAGTCCTCAGTGCCCCAGGCCCAGCAAAGGACTCAGCAGTGATACATTAAATTCATGGAATTCATACTATTTAATTCAAGACTATTTCCCATTGCCTTTGTCTTCGGGATTACTAGACCACTGAGGGATTAGATGAGTGATACCAGAGTTAGCAGAGAAAACATTCCAGGAACCTTTCCTTTAGAGCAGCTGTGATCAAGGTTTTTAGATCCTGAGCATGTCCTGTCCAAGGATTTAAGAGCTCTTACCATTGCTCATTACCTGGTAAAGAAGATGTGCTGTGTCATAATCACCACAATCCTCTTGCCTGGCTAAAATCACCTACTAAAACCATTCCTGAGCCTGGAATTAGAACCTGCAGCACTGACTCCTCTTGCTCCCCATCCCCTGTATCTCCTGATCCACAGCCCATGTTCTCTGCTTGCCTGCAACAAATCAGGGAAATTTGCCCTGGCACTGGGGTAAATCTGCACAGGGACGCGTGGTGACCTGGCACTTGTCACCAGGGCAGTTTACCTGGCCAGGATGGGTCGTTCTGCACTTTAAGGTTAATAAAAGCTGCCTTTATGGGCCAATACACACCCAGAAAATGCAGAATGACCTCTCTTATTTCCTCCTTCCCCTCCTTTTCTCACTTGCAGATGCTGGCTGCACAGCTGGTAAAACAGATAGGTCTTTCTAACCCTTTCATGCCTGTTCAGTGAGTCCAGGTAGGTTCATAAATATGGTAATGGTTCCCAGAGCATGTCTGGACTGGAAATAAGAGATAACTGCAGCAACAGCTCCACTGCAGGAGGGACTAAATCCACACTCCAGGTCAAATTAACAGCCTCCCACTCCCCCCATTAGCATGAGGAAAGCTCTTGTGCTCACCTCTTTGCTGATTGCAGCCATGAGGCTGTAAGGAAGCAGCTCTTGTTTAGCTTATTATCAGAAAGCCCAAGCTCGAGAGAGAACACATTGATTTATACAATGGGGGTTCCTGCCTGCTACTTCAATGCAGTTGTCCTGCTGAGAAAATTACAGATAAACTCTTCATTTATTGTCCCTTTAAGGGAGAGCGGAAGAAAAAGAGAAAGGGAGAAAAATAATCCCCAAACTCAACAACTTGTAAGTGTTCATGAAAAGGTTGCTTTTCACCAGTCTGTTTCCAGAGGTGGCTCCCTGGAGATGCAATCGTGGGGTCACTCCAGCAAGGGCTGGGCACGAGGAGCTCTTGTCATGGTCTCTAGCATGGCAGTGACCTGGTGGGTCATTGTCCTCATGGGACATCATCCCATGGGCTTCTGGTGGCAAAGAGGTGGCTGCATCCGCCCAAAACCACATCCAGGGATTTCCAGGATGCTCTGGAAAAATCACCACCTTTCCTACATCAGAGATAACCAACAGTATGTGATGGTTTAGCCAAAGGGGGAAATAAAGAGGATCACTGGGTATTCTGGAACAGGTTTAGATGAAGGAGGAATAAAAACAGAAAACAGTGAGAGAGGCAAGAGGAGATTGATCTCAGCTTCGCCAGCCACACCTTCAACAAATGTTTGAGATCCAACCTTACCTTAAAAAATTAATATTGCCCAGAGCCCAGAAGTAAAGATAAAGCAGAACATCCAAGCTGCCAGGAGCCTTCTCTGGGCAGGCTCTGCTCCTGGGTTGTGCTGGGATTTGGGCAAGACTGATAACAAAAATTGGGGAAAGGAGCCACTGATGCCCTTGTAGCTTCTGGAAGCAGAGGCTTGTTCAGCAGTGATGGATTAAGAGGGTCAGGGATGCCATGGTGTGAGGGAAGAGGTGTTCAAACCTCCAGTGGAACAGTAATCCAGTTTCCATGAGCTGTATTCAGCACTGGGATGGGATCCCCAATTTAAAATGAATGTTTGCCATGGATTATCCAACAGGTTCAAGAGGAAGTCACCTCTCTCTCACATGACACTCAAATGTATTTTTGGTCTGCCTTTTCCTTTTTCTCTCTAGTCTGGCCAGGTCCCCTCCTTTCTCAAACACACTTTGTTTCTTTCCCATTTTAAGAGAAGCTGAGCTCCTCAAGTGCCATGCTGAAGGCACTTTGCTGTGTTTCAATATTCTTTATGAAATAAGGTGACCAAAACATGTATGTAGACCCCGTTCTGACAACAGAGCAAAAGTTTCTGCATCTGTGCTCCTGCCCAAAAAATACAGAGCTGCTCTCCTGGCTGGTCCAAGGACCTGGGCATTCCAGCTATTCAGAAGACTCTTAATCTTTCCAAATTTACGTATCCTGGCATGATACCTTCCAGGAATTTTAATCCTGTTGCTGTGAAAAAAGTGCACAATGTCCTTAGGTCCTCCCTACACATGTATTTATCAAGGGGTGAAAAAAAATAATGGAAGAAATATGGCAGAAATTGAAAGAACTCATCATTTCCTGAGATTTTCCTCGATAATACAGATGTACAGTACAGACCTTCTGAAGCTTTTAGATTTATTTCCTAAGGTTGCAAAAAGTAGCTGGAAGCCCTACTCCATTCAATATTGCTCTAACCTCCCCTTAGGTTTTGACAGTGATGGATTTCACCTTCTGCACTTAAAAAATCTTGCCCCAGCCATGTTCCCTCTGAACAGCCAAGAAAAAAATCATCCTTTCTGTCCCCATCTCTTGCTTTGGGGGTCCCCAACCCAGCCCCAGCCACTGCTCCCCACCCTGAGGCAGCTCTGGCCTAAGAAGGAGCAGGAAAAAAATCAAGGAGAGACAGCGAAGAAAATATTTAGGATCAGGTGGTCCATGAGGAAGCTTGTGCCAGGTGCATGAATCAAAACCATGGGCCCAAGGCTCAGGGAGCTTTTGGAGAATGAATTCAGGCACAGGGTGGAATATTTGAGGTTGTAGGGCCAGGAGCTGGGCTTTGATGGCCCTTGTGGGTCATTCCCAGCTCAGGATATTCCATAAGAGTTGGAAAAGCCATGGACTGCAACATCGTGATGCTTTATTAGCACTCTGCTAATGAAGGGCTGAGGATACGGGTGAGGGGACAGGGTCCTGCTTGTAAATCTGAAATGTTTATTGTCTGCACTGTGGGTGCAGCCTCGAAAGTGTTCCAGAGGGGAGAGCCAAAAGGGGCCAAGAATCCAGGGTTATACACCACATAAAAGGGGTCTTTATGAGGGTCAGGGTCCAATGGGGACAGGGACACGTGGTGCAGAGGGGTGGCCAGAACCAGGAGGACTAATGGGGTTACAGGGGGGTGGTACTGGGGCAAAAATAACCCAGTGGGGTCCAAGGGAAGGGAGAACATTCTGTCAGGTGTGCATGTGTGGTGACAGGGTGACATAAATTTAAAAACCCAACAGAATGACTGTCACTGTTGTATTGGGAACAGCAAAACAACCACAGGGCTCAGGTACTGCCCACAGAGCCAGAGCAGAGCTTCACTGCACATGGTGCCTTTTACAGAGAATTCTGGGGGGATAAGAGGGGATTGGGTCTCAGACCAACACTCCACCCTCGTTGGCCACTCAGGAGCAACTCCCTTGGAAAAATCCCTGCAAGTGAGCAGCAGCTCATCCAAACAGCCCCTGCTTTGCTTCTCCCTCACAATTTCTAGGACAGTGAGGAAAAGTTATGTGATGTTTTCCCACAGGCTTGGCTGCTGCCTGATCTCTTTCTCTGATCAGGGTTTCAGCACCCACAAACAACAAAACCTAAGAAATATCAACCTGTGTCTGCAAAGCTCCTTCCAGGGAGGGAAGTTTTCCTCACCCTAATCTAAAATCTTTGCCCATCTGCCTCTGTCCCTCCAGGGCTGAGGCAGAGCTGCCCTGGGGATGAGCCCTGGGTCTCCCCATGGGCACTGCACTGCTTTGTCCAGGCTGCTGTCCCAGGAGCACAGAGGGGATGCCACTGAATGCCACAGAGGGAATGCCACTGAATGCCACAGAGGGGATGCCACTGAATGCCACAGAGGGAATGCCACTGAATGCCACAGAGGGGATGCCACTGAATGCCACAGAGGGAATGCCACTGAATGCCACAGAGGGGATGCCACCAGGGCTGGGCACAGCAGCTGGGGCTGGCACACCTGGCCATGCCCCCCCAGGTGAGCTGGGCACCCCCAGCCCTGGCTGAACGAAGCCTTTCCTCTGCATTTCCCTCTCTGAGGGGGTTTTTATTCTGATGCAGCCTCCTCTCACCTCGCCCCCTGCTGCAATTGTTTGCTTAACGCTGCATCTGAAGGGAAAGCATCGATCACTGACTCACCTCCCCTCCTGCAGCCCCGGCTCTGTGCCTGCCCCAGCCCTCCAGCTGTGCCAGATGTTGATTTGGTGATACCTTGGGGAATTAGGAAGGACATTTTCGCTGTGTTTTAACTCCATCCATATTCCTCTTGCTACACCACTTTCCCTCTCTCACTTTTTTCCTTGCGCTCCTTCCTTTGACACCATAATTCTAGGGCTCCACTGGATCAGTTTTTAGAAAGTTTTTCTTCTCCTCTGCAGACACTTATTGCTTTGTCACAGCCTGTTTTACTTCAGAAAGGTTTCTCCCACTTCTATCACTTTTTTTTTTCTTTCAAAAGATATAACTGCCAAAATGAAATCAAATTTAATGTAATTTCTATTTAAAACACTTTGATTACAGGGGAAGGAGGAGGTTAAATGTCAATGAATGCATTGCTCCAGCTTTTATGAAAAGAATTTCAACTAATTGTTTCATATTATGCATAATTTTTCTATATAAAAATTATTAGCCCCCAGAATGCTCACCAATTTCTTTGACATACATGACAAACGAGCAAGAGACAACAAAAAGAAAATACTTTTAGTTTAGAAATGGGATGTGAGGACACCATCAGTGGTCCCATGATTGTTGGAAAAAGGCAAAATTCCCCTCAGAATTGGGGCAGAAGCTCCTGGATGGGGCAGAGGAGGCAGCAGCCCTGCCTGTGTCCCCTCAGAGCAGCTGAGGAGCCACAGCCCCAGCTTGGATGATGTGACCCAACCCCATGGGAAGGCTGGAAATGGGGATATTTTGGTGTCTGTATTTGAAACACCTCTCACAACCACCTCTGCTGCTGCCTGGGGACCTCAGCTCAGCCCTGATGCCTCTTGACCCCCTGTGTGTTTGAAACATTTCTCATTTGACTTCCCTTCGCTGCCACCACCTCGTGCTTTTGCTTCCCCCTTGCTCTGTCTCATGCACAAACTCCTTATCTGCTGAGCTGCTGATATCAGTTCATGCTTCCTTGTTCTGCTCATCCGTAGGGAAAAAACGTGGTGGAAGTCATTAGCGGTGGAAATCACGAAGTTTGGCCTGTCAGGGGGTGTGCTGGGGAGGAAACAGCAATTTTCCTCTACCCAGTGAAGAGCCACCTTGATAAAAAGGTGAGCTGGCCATCAGCTGGCTCTGAGCTCCAGACTCTCTAATTCAAAATGTCCTTGATGGTACAGAAACAAGAATTAAGCCTGTCTAGCATGCTGTCAGGCCTTTTTTCCTCTCCATTTTAAACAGGGAGCAGGGAGGAGCAAAAACTATTCCAGCTTCTCAAAAGCAACAACCAAAGTCTGAGCCTAAAAATGCACAAAGGTTTGGCATTTAAATATCACAGCTGTAGCCTTCTTAGAAATACCAGAGATACATAATGAATTATAGATTGGGCTGAGCTGCAAAATTCCAGCCCCCTGCTTGTCCTTTAGTGAAGTTCTGCTCTGACCCAGGGGTTTGGTTCAGGTCCATCTCTAATTCTGAGTTCATTCCCTCTGTGCTCCCTGGCTTTGGCTGCCCTCCCCCAGGTTTAACTCTGAATTTTGATGCTGTGGGAGGCACTCTCAGGCAAAGGGAGGTGATGCCAGGGCTTCAGCATTTAGCACTGGAGCTCAGGGTGGGGTTACAGACCCTGAACCTTGGGATGGCAGGTGTTGCTCCTTTTAAATTTTTTTTTAATTTCTCTCTCTTGATCCTGTAAAAGCCTTTTCAACGCTCCCTAACACATGAATTTAAAATTTCACGGTGTCTCCAGTCACTGTTCCTCAGTGTTGAAATTAAAGCTGCCAAAAGAAACAAGGAAGATTTCCCTGTCCAGCAGTCTCAACACCAAACCCCCATTTTTTACTCCATCACTATGGACTATTTACTTTATTTGTTATTCCTTTTGCAGACACCTCATATTTCCCACATCTCAGTCTCTTGTCTCTGTTTTTTTTTTCCTCAGAAGTATCCCTGTGGTCACAGGATGGAATAGCTGGGATGGGAAGGGACTTCTTGTCCAACCCCTCCTTGTCTGGAATTCCACCTGGGAAACCTCATAGAGCCTTGCTGGGGCTGGGGTGAGGAGAGAAAAGTGAGCAGCAGCTGCTGGGGTTTGGGATTTATGGCAGGGAAAGGATGTTCAGCAGCAGGAAAAGGTTTTTTTCAGTCCCCAGGAAGCACTGGCTAAGTGAAAACTGAAACTGCCCCACTGCCTCTGCTCTCTGCTCTGCTTCTGCCCTGGCACTTTTAATTATTATTTCTCATTGGACTTTTTTTTAAAGCCCTCCTCTCTTAGTTCTATTTGAAAAAAATGTCTCCTGCAGATATAAAAGCAGGATAAATGACCTGTGACCTTCCAACACGTCACTTGGTGTTCTCCTTCCACTGCAGCTCTGGGGCCAGCCCTGAGCAGAGCCCTGCCCTCGTTTCCCCTCAGGATCCCAGGGTTACTGACTTTGGCACCTCATTTTCCTCTGGGCAGCGGTTTGCACACCCTTCTACCAGCCCTGGTAATGTTTGCACAGCCAGTACAAGTTTGGGGATAGGAAAATTTTCCCTGTTTGTCTTTCCTCTGCTTCCTCCAGGGGCAGGGGGAGCTCAGGACACCCCAGGGCACTGGCACAGCCTCTCTCTGTGCCCCCCCAGCCCAGACAGAGCTGATCTGCCCTGGGAATTACCACACAGGGGAGAAGCTGCAGAGCCAGCAGCAGCAAGAGCATTCCCATCTTCTCCTCTGAGCTGTTTCCAGCCTCCAACCACTGAGCCTTCCCATCGTTTCATGCCATTTTTCTGCCAGAGTTTTGTCCCTTGCTGCTGGGCATTGCTGGTGCTTCAGCATCAATCCTGCATGAGCACAGCCCACCTGTGGCTCCATGGCAGCCCTACCTGTCCCCCCTGAGACCCCTCTGGGGACCCTGGAGGTCACAGGGCTGCTCAGAGCCCCGGGGGTGGCCGTGCAGAGCAGAGCTGGGACATGGGCCAGCCAAGGTCTGCTCCATCTTGGCCCTGCTGCCTGTAAATCCTGCCTCCAGCAGCCCTAATTCACCAGGCAGATGGAAAATGCAAACAGCCTGACCTTCCCAGGACCCTGACAGCAGCCACAGCCCCAGACCAGCAGGAGGATTTAATCCTCCTTTGATAGGGCACGGCAGGAGAACGATGCAGGCTCCAGGATGGGGATGCTGCTCCTGTCAGGCATCCTCACCACAGGACTGTCACCTCTGCCTCTGCTCAGCTCTGCTTGGGACAGACAGACACAAAAAGGGTGTCCTGGCTGGGGAAACACATTGATTTAGTGTTTATTCCCTTTTGTTTCCCTTTTTCTTACCCATGGCAGAAACCTGCCATGTTGGAGTTTGGGGCTGTTGTGTGGTGGAGATTTTCTTTCTTTCAGACCCAGCCATTTTTTAGGAAGCTTTGACAAAACAGATGGGAAAAATCTGGAAAAATATAAGAAAATAGGGAGTGAGATGACAATGAGAACATGAAGGTGCCTTGTAACCTGCTCAACCTTTTGAGACAGACATCCCCAGGAGAAGCTCAAATTAAAGGGCAGCCAGCTTGATGGGTTAAAAGAGCAGTGCCTGGAATTGTACAGCCAGAGCTGGAAACCCCTCCAGTGGTTATCAGAGGGCTCAAACAGATTTTGTAGGATGATTCCTGAGCATGGTTTAACTTGCAGGCACCCACAGAGCCAGCATGAGAGGTTTTTATTACTTGCAGCCTGAGGTTCAAGGTGCTGAAGGCACAGGACACCACTGCTCTGCCTGATGTGCCCAACTCCTGCACAGCATTTTCCCATCATCATTAAAATCCCATGCATGGCAGTGGAACTGAGGGGTAACATTTGGGAAAATAAAATGTTGGTGTCCCCTGATAAAGCCACTGCTGTCAGTAATGAACAGCCAGGCACACGTGGGGTCTCATCTTCACTTCTTCTGTGGGCAGCCTCATCCTGCCCAGGGCTCCTTGTTCAGCAGGATCCAAACATTCCCAAAGGGTTGCTGTGGCCCTGCCCTGGAGAGAGGCAGAGCCATCACTCTGTGCTCCCTCAGACCCGCCAAGGCTCATCCCAGCTGAGTGTTCATGGCTTTGTCCTTTTTGCATTCCCACTTCATACTGGGAAGGATGAAGTAGAGAGGCCTTGTAAATATAATAGTTTAGATTCTGGGAGTATGAGACCAACAAGTGAGATAGAAATGAAGGCAAGCTTTAGATTGGTTGGTCCAACACAGACTATTCAATTCAGAAAGACATTTTTTGTACAGTAACCAGAATTTCACTCTCTTTTAGCTCTCTTTTCCTGCCCTTTCCTGGCCTGCTTTAGCTATTCTTAACAGCTACAAGCAAGGCCCCTGCACTCACAATAAACCACGTGTTCTTAGGCTGTTTTGCTTATAGAGATATTTTGTCACTGTCCCTGCCGTCACCGAGAAGCTCCTACAAGTTCCCATTAGGCCTCCTCAGCCCTTTTATCAAGGTTTATTTTTACCTCAGAGCAAGAGGTTGGGTGGCTCTGGCTTTGGGTGCTTGGCATTCTGAGAAGATTTTGTCATGGGGCACTTCAAACCTCACCAGAAATACCTCCCTGTGCTCAGGAGGTGCCTTCCCACCTGCAGAGACCCCTGATCCCAACCCTTTGGGGTTTATTTTGAGGGGAATGGTGGGGATGATGGGGTGGGGGAAAGGGAAGAGTTTGGGTTGAAGCCCAAGGGATGGGGAAAGGCTGATGTGTTTCTGTTGCTTTAAGTAAATAATCCTCGTAGTTTCCTCTCTTCCTCTTTGCCATGGGAGGGGGAAGCAAATTAAGGCAACATCTCTGAGCACCAAGCAGCCCTGGGGTTTGAAAAGAGAGAGCCTGGGAAGAGCTGGAGGAATAAAAGGATTTGTTTTAGCAATGAGCACTCATTGGAGGGGTTTAGGAGTGCCCTAGGGAACATCAAATGGATTTACTCCAGCACACTGCTGGGTGAGGGCCCACTGAGCCCAGCGTGAGCTCCTCATGCCTCAGCAGCAGGGATGGGACCTGATGGCTCCCAAATTTGTCACAGGAGCTGTTCCTCCCCAAAACGGAGCAGGAGCAGAAAACTTGGAGCCAAAAGGTTCCTCTGGTTCCTTCTGGGAACGATGCTTCAGCCCCAGCACTCCCCACTTGCCTCCTGTCCTCCTCCAGCACAGATCTGGTGACAGTGGCTCTCCTTGGCCTCAGCATGGGGCACAGAGCAGGAATCAGCCATTCCACAGAAATCCAAGGGGAAAAAATTCCTGCATTGCCCCTGCTAACCCCCAGCCATGGGGAGAATCACCAGGGGCCTGGCTGTTCCCTGGGAGCTCTCCCAAGAACCAGCAGTCTCCTGAAAAATGTTGGTTTTCACCCCAAACCAAGATGTCCAGGATAACAAACCAAGCACAGCGGAAATGAATCCATTTGGAATATGTTATTTTCAAAGCCTTTTCTCCTGAATCCTGACTTTTCTTTCAGAGAACATGAATGACATCTCAACCTGTTTTTTTTTTCCCATGAAAGTCAAAATAAACACTGACACCCTTATTTTCTGCAAACTAAATCTTTTTGTGGTTGGGGTTGATTTTTATGTATTTTTGAAACTGGCAAAAATGCAGTAAAGTCTTTCTGCCCCTTACTTTAAGAGTTCTTTGCCTTGCAATCAGATATGAGAAGGAAAATGCTATTAAACCTGAAAATTCCCACTAAGCCACATTGCACTTTGTAGCAGGTGACACCCAAATTCCACCTTTTTGGTTATTCAAATCCGTGTTTCTGACCCTGTGCCCCCAAATGCCTGAGCAAGGGGATCCCATCCTGCTGGATCAACACCTGTGCCAGTTTCTTGGAGATCAGTGAGCAGCACAAGTGACAGAGCTGGAGGCAGTCCTGCTCTAAATAGATAGCTGGGGCATTCGTTTGCTTTATTAAAGTATTGATTTTTCATAAACTAAGAGCACAAAGGGCCATGGAAAACAACCAGTGCAGGAAGCTGAAAAATTAGACAGCACTCCAAGCCCTCGTGATTGTGCTCAGTGCTGGGGTGTTCAGTTGAAAAAAAGCTTTATTTATAGGCTTCAAAAATACCAGAGGTGTGGTTCTAACACTGCAAGTTTGTTTACTCTCAAGGGGGAGGCTGTGAGTCTCCCATTCAGGCAGGAAACATCAGCAGAATCAGACTCATGGAATTTCTTGTCTGATCTGTTTGTGACTGTGCTGAATAGATCCTCAACAGAGCCTTTCATTTCAGCATTTCAGCTGTTGCATTTTCATCCTGTGATGGGAAATGAGATATGCAAAAAGAGACAGACACAACAGCACTATTTCCTTCCCTTTAGTTTCTGTCTGCCTCTCCATAGAAATTCTAACTTCAATCAGGAGCTAGAGAAGTTCAAGCCTGAATTAAAGTGTCACCTGCTTTCCAGTGAAAGTGATGAATCACTGGAAAATCGTTTTCAGGGAATGTGGTTAGATTCCTCATCCTGATACCAGTGTTAAAGGCTGCATGTCCCTGTTTAAACCATAACTCAATTGAGGTTCATGCAGAAACCAGTAACTGGAAGAAATCTATGGCCCTGGTTATACAAAACAGCAGAGCCATAAATCACACTTGTCTCATGTCTGCAATTTATGAAGCCATTACGTTCAGAATTTGTTAGATTTCAAGTTTTGGTTCCAGTTCATTTTTATTTCAGCAGAAGACAACAGTGAGGATTCTGCAATTGTGCTAAAATTTCAGTGAAGACACTGTCAGACCAGGGTGGAAATCACATCTGCACCTGCACCTCGGTGCTCCCTGGCCTCCTGAGCAGCATGGATGGAACCTGGACCCATTTCTGGGAATTATTTGTGCAGAAATCCTGCTGGGAACAGCTCCACCCCACACATGTGTGCACTTGGAGGCCCTGAGAGGGCAGCCAGTGCCCAGCCATGCCCACCCTGACCTGAGCAACTCACAACAAACCTGAGCTGCTCCAGCTGCATCAGAATCCCTGTGCCAGGCTGATCCACACCAGCACAGCACCAGCTTGTCTGGATATTTTGTATCCCTGTTAAAATACATTTATTTTTGCTTATCTATACATACAACTTCCCAGTAGGGAGGAAAAAAAAAGAGACATTTTAGTGAAATTAATATGGTTATCAGCATAATGCTGCCCACCACACACAGGGATTGCTCTCCTGGGGCAGGGGACAAACCTTGGGTGGGACATGGCTGAGCTGAAATCCTGAGCTTCTCTGTCTAATTTGTGTGGAAGCTGTTTGGGTTTTTCAGCAGCACAGACCAGAGAAATAGTTCAGGTGACAGAAGCAGTGACCCTGGTAAACTTTCACTCTTGAGCCTTCTGGCTGTGTCTTTTCCTATTAGATGTGATTTTAAATAAACATGAAGGGACCAGACAGGCCACAGATGCAGGTTTCTAAGCAACACAGCGAAATCCACATCTGTGTTTAGAGGTGCAAACAGAACATCTCAGGACAGTGCTGAGTAAGTTGGCTTTTTTTTAGTTCCCCCCCTTTCAGGGACACAGAGTACAGACCACGAGGAAAAAAAAATAACAAGCAAATAGCCCATTTTCCTGGGAACTGGTGATTGTAGGGGACTATAAGATGAGGGCCAGCAGGAAAGATCTCCTCATTTTGAGGCCTGATGTGATGTGGCTGCTGATCTGTCATTTCCCATCACATCTGGACATTTTGGCAGCTGTCAGGACTGCCCAGGCCAGAAGGTCCCAGTGAGGAGGGTGATAAAGGCAGAGGAGGAGAACTCATGATTGTGCACCAGGCTGAGATGGGTGGGGGAAAAAAACAGGGCAGTCCCAACGTGGCAGAGGATAAACCATGTAGAAACCATGTAGAAACTCTCACATGCTGAAAAAGCTCCTTTTTGTGTGTGTGTTTGCTTTTCCCATGCTCAGCCCGGCGCTGCCTCGCGAGTGCTGTGAGATTTAACTCTGTGCAGAGGGGAGGAGAGGATTTTCAAGCTGCCTGTTTGTAAGCCAACTCCAAAATGACAGCACTGCCACTGCTGCTTTTGTTCTAAACACCCAATTAAAGTGGCTGTTTACACCCTCCTGCCAGATTCCTGTCTCCCATCCCAACAGGGCTGAGCAGCTAATGAGGCACAGCACAGGGACAGACAGGGAAGGTGGGAAATCTCTGAGAAACTGAGGAATTGCAGACTCAGCCCAATCCTGTGCCAGGCTGGGATCCTTCCTGGGGAAAGAGGGGCACACCTGGGTGGTGCCAGTGCCACCAAACCAGCTCTGGGCAAAACCAAGGCCAGACTCCTTCTCCAGGAGACTGAAATAGGGGCAGCTCTCCCTGCTCCCTCCCTGGCCCCTGGTGCAGCCAGGTTCCTGCAGTGGGACATCCATTCAGGGTGAGGTTTGTGATTTATTTCACGTGTAGGATGAGTAAGGAGAGAAAAGTAAGAAGGAGCTGAGAGATGATGGCACCAAGGTGAAGGTGGCTGCTCATGAATGAGTGACATTTGCAGCAGATTAAATCAAGGTTCTCACAGTAGCTTCTGGAAATCTGTGACCTGGAGCTCTCAGGAGTCTGTATTTCCCCAGGAAAAGGTGCAGGTCAGCAAGCAAGGGGAGGAGGGGGAGAAATTTCCCTTAATGTGTTTCAGATTTCTTNCCTTTTTTTGTTTTTATTTTTTTTTTTTTTTTTTTTTTTTTTTTTTTTTTTTTTTTTTTTTTTTTTTCTGCTGAGAGAAACAGAGTTTGAAAGAAGGAAATTTAGGTGAGGTATATGGAAGAAATTCTTCCCTGTGAGGGTGGGCAGGCCCTGGCACAGGGTGCCCAGAGCAGCTGTGGCTGCCCCTGGATCCCTGGCAGTGCCCAAGGCCAGGCTGGACAGGGCTGGGAGCAGCCTGGGACAGTGGAAGGTATTCCTGGACAGGGGGATGGAACAAGATGATCTCTAAAGTCTCTTCCCAATTCAAACCACTCCATGATGACCTGTCCTATGCCCTGCTGACTGTGGTGATCACATGAGAAAAAATCTGTGCTCACCAAGCCCTGGAGGAAGATTCCCAATGGAGGCCAGAAATAACAAATTCCAACTTTGCCAATTTGTGAAGCAGGAATCCCACCTTTCCTCCTTTGTTGGGGGTGATAAATCTTTCTTCTCCTGTTGTTTTGAGCAGGACAACCCATATTTTGATGGTACTGACTTAAATTACTGCCCCACAGCAGACAGTGTGTGATCCTCAGCTGTTTGTTTGTTTGTTACTTCTCTTGGTGTCCAGTGGATAAGGGAAAATTTATGTTCACCTTTTTATTTGCTCCTGGTGAAGGCAGAGCCTTGTGTTATGAGCTGCAATGCCCACTGGCCTTGTCATTTATTGGGAATGAATGTCACTGCTGCATCCCTGTCTTAGGGCATAGGTTCTAACTGAAATGTGATGATCTCAGAGGTGTTTTCTCCTCTTTCAGAGAGAGCTGGAGCTCTGCAAATGGGCTGAGAACATCCCCAAGGGCAGAACCCAGCTCAGCAAACGTTCAGAGGAGCCCTTGAAGGCACAGGCTGTGTGGTGAGCACCTCTGCTGTTCCCTCACCCAGGCTGGTGAGGCTGGCCAGGTTTGATGGTGTGCACTGCTGGGGTTATTGATCACCCTGTGATTGATGGGCTGCTCCCTGTCAGGGGCTCATCTCTGCATGAGAGATCTGCCAAGGCCAAGCTCGTTGTCCCCAGCAGTGCTAACTGCATTTAATATATACATGTGTCTGTATTTATAAAATCCCTTTCTCAAAACAGATTAAATTATTTCCCAAGGTTCTGCATGCCTCTCCTGGACTGTGGGGAAGTGCAGATCCATAAATCAGTGAGCTGACAGATATGAAAACCTGAAAGGTTGGGTGGTATGTGCTGAATCCATTCCTGTTTGACACATTCCCTCTGAGAGTGACAGGAGTGACATTGGGTTTGCCCTGCACAGATCCTCTGGTTTGGAATTTGGGCACCAGAGGAGTCCCCAGCAGCAGGGAATGTGGGAATGTGGGAATGTGGGAATGTGGAAATGTTGGAATGTGGGAATGTGACCCTCCTCCCAGCAGCTCAGCACAATGTTTATCCTTGCAAGCCTGGCAGAACATATATAAATATATAGATATTACAGCTGAAGTGGCACCAGATGGATAATTGCGGCCCCTGAGTGCCTAATCTGCTCTCCAGGACATGGGCAGTTTTCTAAGCCAACAAAACTTAATTGAACTTTCTGTTCCAGCTGGAAAAGGTTATGGATCCAGCGAGTGCAAAGGGAAGGCAGGATGAAAAGGTCAGATGTTCTGTTCTCTTTGTAATGGATTGACCGGGGACACGTTTTTATCTTTCTCACAACCGCTGGATTGTAAAACTTAATTAGCAAGTCAGTGCTCTGCCCTGTCTGAAGGCATGTGTGTGATGATTACACATAGATCACGTTTTATGGACGTGTCATGTTTTCATCCCAGAGCAGCAGCCTGCCTGAGCGATGCTTTTGTCACACATTTACCTGCACAGTTCAGGGCAGGGCCACTGGGACAGGCTGGGGAGCTCCCCTTGATGTCACCTCCCAAGGAATCAGCCTGTGGATCCAACTGGGCTCTCACCTGCTCTGCTGGGATGGGGGAGAGGAGGCATTGGAAGCACCAGTGTCTTATTCCTGTTAAGTTCCTAACAATTCCTGTTATTCCTTTTCCCATATCTTTGCCTGAGAGCCCCTTAATTTCAAAATTATAACAATTTTAATATAATGATTTATAACAATAATAATCCCCCTTTGGAGGGAAGGGGGTCAGAATTCTCATTCCACTCCTGCCTTCCTTAGCAGACACCTGTCCTTCAAACCATGACAACAGGCAAATCCAAGAGATGTGGAGAGGAATGGACACACAAACAAAGAATAATATGACATATGGGAGAGAAAATATCAATAAAGAGGTAGAAAAATGAAAAAGATTTTTGTATGGTAAAAAAAATGTATCAGCACAAGAATTTCTGACGAGTGCTGATTTCATCATTGGAAAGTGTGATCTCTTTATCCAAAAACACATCTTTTGTGTCTCCAAAGAGGGGAGAAAATAGAGATAATTGTTTATTTTATATTAGCCATGAAGGGAAAACATTCCACAGTAAAGGACATCTAAGGGCTGGCATAGATTGTTGTGAGATTGGAACCACCAGAGGTTTTTAAGAGCAGGTTAAACCAACATCTGTCAGGGAAGGTTTAGAAGTAGCTGGTGGAGAACTGAGGCAGGGCTGGGCTGGGTGACCTCCTGAGGTAATTTATTTTCAAGTTTGGTTTTGGTGATTTTATTTCATTCCTCTCCCTTTGTAGAGCAGCTCATCTCCAGAGCATCAGAAATGGTCTCAGTGAGTGAAGGGCTCCATGTGGGATGAAATCTGAATTAATCACTCACACACACACAGAGTCACGATTCAATCCAGGGAAGATCTTTTCATTTCTATTTCAATTGGGAAAGGGAGAAAAAGGATTTAAAAGACATTTGAATTTTTCAGTGGGATAATTATGAAGTCTAGAATTTCCTTCTTCATACAATAATGTTTTTCCTTATTGGCATTTTACCTAGACACACAAGACTATAGCTGCTTCCAGTTTGTAAGATATCCTGCCATTTTTCTAGAAAGCTTGAACAATTAAATGGGTGGATAAAGAGAGCTGCACTTAAAACTAAATGAAAGAACAGAAACTCTTGGTATCTATCAAGTCCTAGAGATTAGGATCCTGATGTAACACACTTTATTTTAACCTCTCATCCTGTTCCCATTCCCAGCATTGCTACAGTGAATTTTTTTTCTTTTCATATTCCTGCATTTGAGTCTTTCCAAGAGGTCATTTGTTGTCCCCAGCAGAGGTGCCAAGACTCACATACTTCCCTCTTCACACCTCCAGCATCTCTCACACTCACAGGCCTGGGAAGAGAGCCCAGAACTGTGCTGTGTCCTAGACCAGGCATTTCAGCAGGGCCACACATGAGATGAAGCCTTGGTGGAAAGCACAGGCTCAGCCTGGCAGAGCTTGGAGTGAGAATTTCTCCCCCGTGTGTGAAAAGAGGGGCTGCAGGAAACCATTTCCACACTGGTGACACATCAGTGTTCCATCACACCAGAAATGCACACAGGACAGACGTCCCTGGCATCAGCACTCAGGGTGAATTGTCACTTTTCAGAGCAGCAGTGGAGTTTTCCTGCATCCCTAAAGCTCTGCAAGCAGGATTTTTTATATGGATCCTTCCCTGCTTTAAGAGCAAGTGAACCCCTTCCCTTTTTAAGTGGGTCACTGCATCCATGGGCCCCTTCCTTACGCAGAGTGTGTGTGACAGAGAGAACCAGGAAGAAAAGGCAAGAATTTCTCCTGAGACACCCCTGGTGCTGCAATGCCAGCCCAGGGGGGACTGGGAATGCTGTCAGCACAGCTGCACAGGGAAGATAAAGAGACAGGAACCACTGCCTGAGCATATCTACAACACATCAAACATCTCCAAGTCAATCAGAGCTCCATTAATCCATTGGACTCTGACCCTTCCTCTCGGATGCTGCCACATCCATCAGCTGGGGAGCAGAAAAGCAGCAGCATGGCAGGTGCTGGTCACCAGGACAGCAAAACAGCAGCCCTTCCATGGTTAGGAATGTGATCCCTGGAGAAAAAACACCAAATGACCCAAAAACCAAAAGAAAACAGACTCAGCATTCAGCTTTACTTGAAATTGGAGAGAAACAATCAAGACTCAGATACGCAAATCCTAAAGAAATGAGGAAATATCTGTGAGTTTCCTCTGCAACCTCTCCCTTGGGATCACTTTCCCTAATAACTTCAGCTGAGAGCTGTGATCTGTGCACGCCAGGGGAAGGTTGCCTGTGCCTCAGACATCTGGATTCCAGCCCTTGCTGAGGGAGTAAAAATGCAACTTTCCAAGAGAAGACGTTGGTTGCATCACATGCAGTAAAGCAGTGATGACTGGATCATCATCATCATCATCATTCAGTGCTTACATGGGGAAGGATTTGTGAACAAAATCCTCTTCAGTTGAAGTGAAAACATCCCAGCAAAGCCCAAGGATGCAGACTTCAAAGGCACATTCAAACTCTGATGGAGATGCGACTCTAAATAGCAGCAGTAATTGATGCCTGCAACAGCTGAATGTTGTGAATTCCCTGCCACTTACAGCCCTGAAAAAGACACCCCTGCTCGATTTAAAAAGGTGTTACATGTAAATTGGAAGAAAGGGATTGATATAAATTAGTGGGTGAGAGACAAAGCCGTAGATTAAATTAGAAGCTCTAGACAAAAATCCCTCCATGAGTGGTGATGGGAAATCTGCTTCCAAAAGGACACATGGGTGTTTCCAGGACAGTGAAATTCCACCCCCTGCACATGCACAGGTTGCAACTCAGAGCCAGAACCTACTGCAACAAAACAGCCACTGATGCTGACAAGTAAAATAAGTTCAGAAATAGACAAATTTATTCATTAGCATCATTTTTGTCGTCACCCTCTTCTTCATTATCAACATCCTTTCAGCCATTAAAATTACTTAATTACCTTAACTGCAGTTTAGCCAATTAATTGCCTGGATGTTATCCACCCCAGTAATCTTGATCACTTGAAGACATATCATAGAGACAGACAAAAGGAAAAGGGGGAAAAAGAAGAAAAAATATCCAAACCCACAAAAAGACACAATCTGAGAAAGGAAACGTCCTGATTGTCCAAGGGATTTTGTGATACTGGTGGAGGTTTATTCTGAAGACCAGGTCTGGGCAGGGGAAGACCCAAATCCCCTGTTCCATATTTTGATATAATGGAAGAATTTTTCTTTTTGAAGACAGGAAACAGTCTTCCCTCTATCCATTTTCTGTCTTTTTAAAATGGTAAAAGTTGATGAAAACACGTGTTCTGCTCAGTCTATATTTATCTTTCACTGGGTTTTGACACTCTTTTTCTTTCTTATATTTATGACAGAATTTCTTTTTAATACAAGGGCAAATTTCATTAAAAAGTCTTGCAGAGGAGAAGTTTAGACAACTGCTAAAAATTATTGGGGTTGTTGTTGATGTTGCTGTTAATGCTGTTGTTGTTGTTGTGGCTGCTGCTGCTGTTTGGAACATATTTTAAATTGACCTTATCCATAAAAATGACATTTACATGGCATGATTCTGTGCTAAGCAGAGATACCCTATCTTACTGAATACACGAGGCCACAGAGTTATTTAGCACACAACCCTGAGCTGAGGCACCCTTTATTTAACTCGTACAAGATTGGGCTGATCTGCAGGAATAAGTTACTGTCACTCAGTGTCACCCCTGACAGGCAGCTGGCGTGAAGGGATGACACGCTCTGAGTTCAGTTCATCAGTTCCTGCAGCAACTTTTGTCCCTCCAAACACAACTCTAAACTGGTGGAGACTCCCAGATGGAGAATAATCCCTGCAGCAGCCCCCAGACTCTGCACAGCAGTGCCACTTTCTCAGCTTTTCCCTCTTGACAGAATTCCTTGATCTTCTTCTGCAAACATTTCTCAATTTATAAACTGGGAATAATAATTCCTTATTTCTCTGTAAGAGCTCTGTGAGGCTTCATCCAGCCAATGTTAGTAAAGTACTTGGAGATCTCTGGATGAAAGTTGCTGAATAAATGCATAGTTTTATTGCTGGACTAGCAAATGTTATTTCTCTTCTGAAAAAAAAGGTATGTAGGTAGAAAATAGCCAATCTCAATATTTATAAAATTTCTGCTTCCTCATAAATATCGAAGTTCCATAATCCTCACTGGACCGTTGCTTATTTATCTGTATTTGAATTTTAATGAATAAAAAAGCCATTTTTTGGTCGCAATTCTTTCAGACTGGTCTCTCTGCAAAATTCTGCTTTCCGTTTCAAAGGGTTCATGTTTTGTTGATTTTTAACACTTTGACAAGATTGACTGACAACCACAGACCTGAAAATCCCACTGATTTTGCCCCACAAACTGAAACAGGAGAACAAAATGGTCCTTCCAACCCCAGCACGGTGCTTGCAGTGTTCCCCCAAGGGCAGGTCCCCAGCCCAGCCCAGCTGAGAACCTGCAGAGCTGTGTTTTGGATGAGGATGGCAATTCCTGGTAGAATGGAGAATGGAATCCCTTAATTCTTGGCAGAATGTTGGGAGGGTTCAGCTCCTGGTTCTCACAGGGAATTCCCTGTCCTCTCTCCTGGTACTTCCAAGCCTGTCCAGATGTTGTGGTGCACATCTGCCCTGCCCACCCTGCAGTTCTGACAGGGTAAAGCCCTGGGCAGGAGCAAACTGTGCCCACCAGACACACGAGATCAGCTCTGCCAAGGCCATGAGGTGATTTTGGGGCAGGCTTTGCTGTGGGCATGAGCTGCAGCTGATGTGAGAGTGTGAGAGCAAATCCACCAATGCTCCTGTGCCTGTGTGCCCTCCATGCTCATCCTCCTGCAGCAAATCACTCCTACACAACCACCCCTACCCCTGGTTTGCATCCAGCCATCTGTAAAGAGGAGGATTGACCCTTTCCTGCAACAGGAGATATTATCTGATTACACCCCTGGTGTGCAGGGCCCCTCCCAGTCAGCAGGAGATGCATAAGTGGCTCCACAGACAGCACAAAGGGCAGAAAACATCCATAAAAAATAATAATTGCAGATGAGACTGTCCCTGGCTTCCAATGAACCTCCTCAGATGAAGATTTGGGATGCACATTCCTGACTTCTGGCACTGCTGGTGTCACCACCCATGAGAGAAAGTGGGAGCAACAGGTATTTTTAGACAGGTATTTCCATCTAGGATGCAGGTGCAAATAACACTCCCATGTTCTCTTTTCTCTGGAGTAAATAGCAACACTGGGGGAAACAAAGCTAAAAATTAGCCCTGTCCAGGTTTACGTGCAAGGTTAATCCTTGGAGTGTAATCTGTCAGTGGAGTGGAGAGATAAAATGTCTCTGAAGTCAGAGGGCTCCAGCAAGGCTTAATGGCCACCACTCAAATGGGAAATTCACTGGTGCTCCCATTATCTCTTCTCCTAACACTCCACAGTTGCAAAGAGCAACAGTAATTTCAGCAGATGAAGCTTTGCAGTGTCCTGGTGCACAGAATGAGTGTTGTCCTCAGCCTGCAGAGGAGAGGAGCCCAGGGAGATTAAATGACTTGCTGCAAAGTGCACAGGAGTCATTGTTCGGGTTGGTTTAAACACCGTGTCCCTGACAGCTCATTCTGTGTTCCAATCACCACAGCACTCTCCTGGCTCAGCAGCGTGACTGTGAGATGTGGGTGAGATTGGAAGTGATGGCCCTGAGATGTGGACTCTGGAATTATCCATCCCTGGTGAGATCCAGCACCTCGTGTTCCCTCCCAGCCCGGTGCTGCAGGGTGCTCTTCTTCCAAACCCAGGATCTGTTCCATCAGAAATATATCCCCCAAGGATTTCTGCTTCATTTTCCCTTTGAAAATCTTTATCTGCTCAGTGATAAACTGCTCTCCCTTCCCTCATTGCCTGTGTTCAAGGAAGGAGCCCTTTCCCCAGCAAAGCTACAGGTGTGTTACAAAATCAGGCCTCAAACCCAGGGTGAAACAGCGAAAGAAAATTGCTGCTTTTGAGTTTTGCTGGTGGTTAAAAGCAGTTTTAATGTGTGACAGTTCCACCTACACAGCAGGACAAAATTCTTGGCAATTCATTTCTTTTTTCCAAATAGAAGATCACCATCTAAAAGAGGAGAAAATACCGTGGTGATTTGTGTGGAAAGTCAATCAGATTTAACCCCTCCAGCTGTGGTGTCACTCAAACTCTGACCTTCAGACCAGAATACAGGTACAAGGCACAGGTTGATGCAATTTACTGCCTCTTCCTTCCTGCCATGCATGTGGAAGGGGGAATGTTTGGAAATGCTCCATGGACTGAGTACAAACTCCTACCCTTGGTGGTTACTGTCTGATGGAACCCATTGTTGTACAAATCTGAGAACAACCCTCTGTCCACAAGACAGGACACATTTGACTGTTTTGGTTTTTTTTTAATAGCCATCCCACTCTCAGTAATCACAGTAAGAAATCCACAGGGATTACTTTGGTTGGGGCCATAAAATACCACTTTTCTTGGTATTTTCTTGTCACCCTGCCTGTGTGCACAAAGCTGGTAGGAATCCCTGTCCCCCTTTGCCAGGTGGGGTCACTTTGACCACCAGGACCCAAAGCTGGAAAGGAGGAATAATTCAAATGAATGAAACTGTAAATCCTACTGAAAAATCAGAAAGGAAAAGATCAATCTCATTTTCATTCAGCTATGAACTTGAATCCCCTGTTGTTTTTTCACCTGAGAGTTTTTATTCATCCAGCAAGTTTGCAACTCCATCCTAACCACGACTGAAGATGTAGCTGAGCAGATTTGGGCCCCAGTCCCAGGTGCTGTGTGGCCCCATTTGTGGGGCTGGAGAATGGCTCTGAACACTGGGACACTCCCAAGCTGTGCCACTGACATGACGCCCCACAGAAGGGATGTCTCTTTGTCTCTGTTCTTTGCCTGTATTTGATAAAAGGAGCCAAAACAGAAGCTAAAACAAGGCTCAGCCCAACTTCCTCAGGGCTCCCATATCATTAACACAAACAGCAGAAAGTGACTTTGAACATGAAGGACTTCCCGAGCTTTGCAACAGCCTTTGCATCCAGACTTGCAGGAATTTGTCATGAATAGCAGATGATTGCTCTTTTGGAAGGGCTGGGCTTGCTTCAAGTTTAATCAGCAAACAGCTTCTGATGCTTTTTTCCCTGTTCTGTAAATATCCCTCAGTGTTTTTGAGGTGACCGTGGCCCGGTGCCTCTGTCACCCCCCGAGCTCGGCCAAACGGGTGACACCTCCTCCACTCACACACGCCCCCTGAATTACTGGGAGGGATAAATGCAGCAAGCATTGCCCTGCAATTCAGAGCTGTCATCCCCGGGTGACCAATGGCTCCTGGAATTTGTTGGACAGAGAGGGAGATTTTGTCCTTCAGAGACAGCGACCTTTCCTTCCCATGCAAATCATTTCCAATCAAGCTGCCACGTGGAGCTATTGCAAGCAGATGGACACATGCAGACAGATTTTACATGCCCTGAGAGTCTCCCTCGCTCTCTCACAATAAAGAGGATTAAATTCAATTATTATCTGGCTATTTGGGGTATTTTGACAAAGAGCACTGAGTCAGATTTCGCCTCGTAGGGTCACAGCTCTAGACATGACAATTTTTTCACACCCCGAAAACAGGGCTGAATTTACATTACACTGTTTGGGAAAATTTCTTGATAAATCTTCCTTTCTATCAGACAGTTTATACATTCCAGCTGTTAGCACTCAGGCTGAAAATGGTCATGCATGTGTCTGGCTCCAAGAGCAACACATGGAACATAAAATCCCAAATGGGATCAAATCCAAGGCAAGAAACCCCACCAGGCAGTGGCTTGGGACAGGTATCCAACACGTGCTACTATAAATTCAAGTGGTCATGCTGAGACAATAAATATCTAATAAGAAGCCATAAAACACCAAAGTCTCAGTATCTGAACCTCAGGTCTTGTGCTGCATAAATGATGCCTGTGATTTTGCCCAAAAGGAAGCCTAAGGGCAGGTTCACTGCATCGTGAGGCTGTGGAATATTTAAGAAATTCAAGATATATTCTGGCCCTATTTTCTCTGATATTCATAGAGGAAGAATTCAAGTTCAGGACTGTGGATTTCCTGGTAATCCACAGTGCCAACTTTTCAAGATATACCCTCTCACAACAGCTTTGTATGAATTTGACCCGTTCCTGGGTCTGCCCAGCAGTGGCAGCAGCCTGCTGCAGGAGCCCTGTTTCTGCTGCCTGCTGGAGGCAGCTTGATTTAATGTCTGATTGCATTTAATTTGTGGCAGCAGCCCAGATGCTATGGCCATAGGTGCCTAGAAAATCATTAAGCAAATGCAGTAAGACACATGGAAACCTAAATCAGAGCCCAAGGACACCTGCATCCTGAGATATTGTCTCATAGCTCCAGGACATTTGACCTTAGCCTTTATTCCATGGTCATGAGCTTTTAGCAAGTGGTTGGAGAGGGACCAAAACTTTGCAGGAGGAATGTTTTCTGCAGAAAATGGACTGACCTATTTTTTATGCTAACAGTGAGCTTCTGCCTCGAGTCAGAGCTTGAGCTGTGGGTTTTCACAAAGCTGTGAGGTGACAGCCTTTACTCCTCAGGTAAAACCAAACAATAGAGAATTGTGGTTTTTGGGTCGTAGAGGTGGAATTGACCCAGAGGTGAAAGGCAAGGTCTTTACACAGGTTGAGCAGCATTTTGCCCCACTGGATAATATTTTAGAAGGCAGAAAATCACAGCTCAGTGTGAACAGAGCAGGGCCTGAAAGAAAGAGCTGCTCTCACTGCTAAGATCTGGGAAACATGGCTGCAAAAGGCTCCACTGGAAAGCAGTGGACTAATTAAAATTAGTTTTAAGCAAGCAAATAGAAATATTCCATCTTGAAAAGGTAAAAACACTGCTCATTTCAGGTTTGAAATATTTCTTTCAGGCCACTTTGTTTCAAACTCAACCACGGAGCAGAGCAGCGCAGCAAGACATGTTTAAAACTTGCTTTTATTGCCCATTTTTACTTTTGTCCCCAAAAGTGCCATGTGGTTGGAGCTAGAACATCTGTATCTCAGTGGGATGGTGCTAGATTTGAACACTGACAACCCTGAAAAGTTGACAGATGTGCCTGATTTGAATAGTCTGGGCCTTAGTTTTAATATGAAATTGTGCAGAGCAACCCACAGAAGTGGGAAGAGAGTACACAAATTCTGTTTTCTTGGATTAATCAGACTGCTGGGGTCTGCCACAGGGGTTTGGAGGTGTTCCTGAGGATTGTGCTGATTTTTGTATCGATTCCTTTCTTCTTTTAATCTGTTGTCTGCAAATCAAAAACTCGAGTGAAGTTACCTCCAATTCAGTTTTCATTTTTCCTCAATACCAAACAAATTTGTTTCCAATGGGAATGAAAGTTGCCAGGGCTTCTTCCTTTTTCCAAACAGTTTTCCCATTTCCAGAAAAAAAATCTTGGGTTATTCTCAGTCAGAGGTGAAGAGTTCTTGAGGGAGAGCAGGTTTTGGGGTGTCTGCCCTCCACATCCACTCTGTACCTCAGGATCTCACCCAAGCAAAGAATTTTGGTGGTCTTGAAGCGCTTGTGCACTCAATCAGTTCTGGACTGAGCAAATTTCTCCTCAGGGTGGAGAAATGAGCATTTCTGTGGATGGACAGGAGGGTGAACCTGTTTGAGTGGTGCTGTCACACGTGTGGATGTTTCTGGCTGTTTCTGACATTGAGGCACAAACCCAGGAGTGACCCAGGTACACTCTGGAGGTCAAACTCAATGTATAAACCTAAAAGCACAACTCCAGTGTGTGTAACTTGGGCAGTATTGGAGCCCAGCTGAAGATGCAGGAATGTTTTTTTGTGTGTATCTGGAAGGGGATCAAGCTGAGCAGGGAGCTGCCCATTTTCATGCAGCTCTTCCTTCCCATGGCAGGAATTTCACCAGGAGCCCACAGGAAGATGAGACCTCCCAGGCACACCAGAAGGAGTCAGAGGCAGGGGTAAAGATGTGAAGGTAAAGATAGTAAAGACAAAGTAAAGATGTGAAGGTAAAGGTGGTAAAGGTGGTAAAGATGGGATAAAGTTGTGAAGGTAAAGGTGGTAAGGATGAGGTAAGGATGTGAAGCAGGATGAGAGGCTCCACTGCCAGGTGACAGAAGAGACAGGGTCTCCATGGTTTGCATCATGGAGCTGATTTTATTGAACACACTGCTGGTTTATAGACCTTACAACCACCAGCTAAAAATAACTACTTGCTTAAACAACAACCATAACAACAATATCTATGTTTCTTAGTAACACTGCTTAACTGTGGGCTGGCACAGACTCACACAGACCTGGGCTGTCTTGCACACAGACACCCACCCTGATCTCCTCCTCCTGCAGGGTCCTGCCTCCACCTGGAGGGCTTGTGGCCCTCCAGCACCTCTGCTCCTGTCCTGAGCACTCCCAGTCCAGGACTTGTGGCCCTCCAGCACCTCTGCTCCTGTCCTGAGCACTTCCAGCCCAGGGCTTGTGGCCCCCCAGCACCTCTGCTCCTGTCCTGAGCACTCCCATTCCAGGGCTTGTGGCCCTCCATCACCTCTGCTCCTGTCCTGAGCACTCCCATTCCAGGGCTTGTGGCCCTCCAGCCCCTCTGCTCCTGTTGGGAGCACTTCCAGCCCTTCCTGCTTCCCAGCCGTACCCCCACACCCCACGTCACCTGCCCAGGCATCTCACCTGAGGTCCCACCTGCAGAACACGGGGTATTTCTGGGAATGACCATCCTGCCCCCAGAGACACCAGGAGCATGGACCAGGAGTAGGAGCCTTCTGCTGGGAGATTGGATCCCTTTGGAAAGGATCCCTCGGGGGACAGCAACACAGCTGCTGCCACTGCTCCCCACTTCAATGTACCCAGAGACTTACACTGAGTTCATCTTGGAGGAAAACAGAAAATACTGTAACAATAGAGGCTGTAACGTGGTTACAAATGAGAGCTACTGCTCCCCTCTGCATTTTGAATTCCTGGGATAATTCTGCGGAGCTTCATTACCCGAGTATAATTGTGTTACAGAACTCTAAATCACCCCGCTACACTTAACTGGCAATAACATTAAGATAGTGCAGATATTCATTTTAATTAAAACATAGCCTCAAACTATTTCCCTGCTCTAAGAGGCAAAACTTTTTCCTCCTTTTTTATTTTGTTCCCCCAACTCCAAAAACTTTCATTTGTTCCCAGTGTGTCTCTGTTCACCAGAGGGTCTGGAACAAAACTGCAATTAATGAACACCTTTCTGCAAATCATCTCTTCCCTGTGAGCACCTTCCTCTCCGTGTGGATGACTCTGCTGCAGGGAGAGGGATGGTTTTGGCTGCTTCTCAGTGTGACCTGCATCTGTCTAATTCTAGCAGTGCACAGATGATCTAAACTGAGTGTTTTATCTGATTCAGGTTGTTAAATTCAGAGCAGACCACCTGGCCAGCCCTTGAAGCCCACGGAGACCAGTGCAGGTGGAAAATTCCAGTTGAAGAGACGACAGGATATGCTGGCAGCCTTTATTAATGAATTCTGTTCTCCATATCAGTGCAGCCTATCAAGCACCTGAACAGAGACGAGCAGAGATGCAGCCCAAAGCCATCCCAGCACTCTTTAGACCAAATCAGCCCAGAGTGAGCTGGAAATCAGGAGCTGGAGATCTGTATTTTTGGAGGAGTCTTTTGGAAGAGTATACAGCCAGACATGAGATGAATAAATAAGATGCAAGTGTGTGGACCCGATTTTCTGAAGCCTGAGGATTGCTGGCTTTTCCCAAGAGAAAGTTTTCCAGCAGTTTCTCCTTGCTCAGACACCTTTGTGTAAATAACTTCTCTTCCCATAACATTTCTGGGTAAACAATATTCCTTTCCCATAACAACCTCTCTCCGAGGTGTTGTTTGTGTTACTGAACCAATGGAGAGAGGTGTCCATCCTATGGACCAACAAGGTGCCTTTTTAGCATAGCAGGTTATAAAAGGGCTGAAAGGAATTGCAATAAGGCCTTCTGATGCCTTCTACCTGCTGGAGTCAAGAATCCTTATTTTCGTGTCTAATAGCCACACAAGTGAGCTGAAGTACCTGTTGATATCAGGTGTTTAGGTCCCAAAAAACACAGCTGAAAAACCTGTGTGTAGTTGACATGTGCCTGCTTTCCCAAAGTGTCCAAATTCCCCTCAGATGTGCAGCAGTTCTGCTGCAAGTTCTCATTTGCATGCAAACCTCAGCACAGCCCCTCTGACCCTGGAGCTGATTCAGCACACAAGTCCTCAAGACCTCCAAAATTCTTTGCTTGGGTGAGATCCTGAGGTACAGAGTGGATGTGGAGGGCAGACACCCCAAAACCTGCTCTCCCTCAAGAACCCCTCACCCCTGGGAATGGAGGAACCTGAGGAAGCTCCAGCTGAAGGCAGGTTCAACCTAAATTCTTCCAGCCTCAGGTGACCAGCACAGATCTGAGCTGTGTTTGCCAAGGTCAGAAAAAGGGGTCTCAGTCTGCATCTGCCTCCAAGCCCTGCTGAGGGCTCTTGGTGGCCCTGGCCTTGGCCAGCACTGTCGTTTTGCCCCTTGGAGAAGTGCTGGCTGTGGAGTTCTGGGTGGTTCCTGTGGTGTCAGAGGTGTCTCTGTGCCTGCCAGGATTGTCCCCTCTCTTCCAGGCCAGTGCCAGAGCTCCCAGGCTGTGGTAAACTCCTTCTCATGGCAGAACATCTCCACAATAGAAATGGATAATATAATGGATAAAAATATAATCTGTGCTCCAGCTTCCTCAGTAAGGAACCAACAAACCTGAGGAGACAGACAAAGATACTTTTTCCATCACTGGGGGAAAAAAATCACACTGAATTCATGAAAGGCCTCTAAGTTGGGTGGGAAATGTACAGAAAACAGAAGTTTACAAGACTTGGGAGAGCCAAGACTGCTTCTGTTGTGTTCTCAGTTGCAGAATTAATGATATTAGAGATGAGGAACGACAATCTTATGATGCCTCAAGGTTTCCATGCAGGGTTTTCAAACATTTTTAATTTCTTCAATTTAACTTAATTTAAATTTTACTTAGAGGTAATTGGGATGAATTAATATAGTTACAATTATACAGAAATCAATCCATTAATGTCTGGAAAATCTTGTTAATATGGTAGCAATTTCATGGATACAAACAAAAATCTACCCACTTAAAATAATCTACATAGTTCAATTTTAGATAATAACAATAAGAACTTCTAGGTTTATATTAAAATATATATATTTTTTACCTAATAATTGTTCTGGCTGATTAACTTTGTTGTTGCAGCCATGGTGCCTAACAAACACCACTAATCATTTTAGCTCAGGGTCATTCCTTTCATGTTTTCTTGTATCACCCCAGACTGTGATGTTCAGGTGTTGGACTCCAAACTGTTCCTGCTGCACAGATAAATTAACAACAAAATCACTTAACAATCAGTGGGCTTAACAGCCATTTAATAATATCAGTAAACAAGATATCACTGGTATATTAATACCATCTTGCAATTAATTAATTTATTTTGAAGATGATTGGAATCACTAAAGGGTAGAAATTACAGGAATAAATGGAATAATTCTGTTAAAAAGAGCTTTCATTTAGCCTGAGATTCTCTCTTTGATGTGTCTTCCAACTCAAGTTTCCATCCTTCCCAGGCAGCTTCTGGCAAGGTTTATGGAGAAATAATCCACAGGGTGAAAGTTATTGTGCTGATTGGTGAGAAAACTGCAAAAATGGAAAGAATATATAGGAAATTTACCTTATGGACTGGAAATGATTGGATATTGTCTGATTATGAGGAGCCCATTTTTATGGAGATGAAAACTCGGTTGACTGCTCAAGAGTAAAGACTCTGCAATGTGTTAAAAAATATTAATGAGAATCTCAGAGTATATGTTGTGTCCAATTAGGTAAAAATGCACGGAAATTCATCAGGACTTCAAGCCTTAACTAGAGAGCTTCCATGTAAAAAATGGGGGTCCAAAGAAATTGATAAAAAGGTCCTCAAAACTGCACCATGGTCCTCTTTGAAGTGCCCATCACCTGGGTTTGAGTGACAGGCAGGCAGGACTTGTGAAATGCCAAATATCTCAGGCTAAATGATGCCTGGCATGTTTCAGATTTAATAAGGAATAATAGGCAAACCTGATAAGCTTCACTATCTAAAACTTTTCCAGACTCTCTGAACACCTTGTGTTGGAAAAGGAGGGCAAGGACAAAACATTTTTTTAGTACAGAATTTCTGGGTTGGTTGTGGTCAGAGCACTGCAAGGACCTGGAGCTGCTGGAGAGACCCAAAGGAGGCACAGGGGGGTCAGGGGATGGAGCAGCTCTGGGATTGTTCATTTGGAGAGGAGAAGCTTTGGGGTGAGCTCAGTGTGACCCTGCAGGGCCTGAAGGAGCCACAGGAAACCTGGAGAGAGACAATTGCCAAGGGCTGGAGGGACAGGACACAGGGAATGGCTGCAAATGAGCAGAGAGTGGGCTTAGATTTGATATTAGGGAGGAATTCTGCCCTGGAAGAGTGGAGAGCCTCTGGTACAGGGTGCCCAGAGCAGCTGTGGCTGCCACTGGATCCCTGGCAGTGCCCAAGGCCAGGCTGGGCAGGGCTGGGAGCAGCCTGGGACAGTGGAAGTTGTCCCTGCCATGGCAAAAGGGTGTAAAAAGATGATCTTTAATATCTCTTCCAACCCAAACCCTTCTATGATCCCAAACCTCACTTAAAGCTTCCAGAGCTGCTCAATATCAGCATCCAGACTGTTTCCCAAATCAACACACAAAGGAAGAATTTCATTAGAGAGCCTGAAAAATCCGAGTTTCAGTTCCAGCAAAATTATTCCATTCTTTAAAACAAAACCCTGCACAGACAAAACCAATCTATTTAGTTTACCACAATAAGCAGATTTTTTTCCCCACAGAAGCAAAAATACAAATAGATGGTATTTTATTTGTTTCAAAGCAATTGAGCTGAGGGACTAATCAGCTGAGGATGAAATACAAGAGTAATGATTCTGAGGCAATTGTAATGGAGGAACAATATTATAACTGTGCCTTTTCTTGGGCCAGACTCCTCCTAGAAATGAATTTTCGGGAAAATATGCCTTCTTATTTTTTTTCCCCGCCAGACACATTGGTTTCAGGAAGTAGATATTTATGTGGGAACAGCCAATCTATTTTGGAAAATTTCTGATCAACTTAGCCCACAAATGAATGCTGGCTGGAAATGACCTGAGAGTGAAATGGAACCTGAGCTGCACTTGGAATTTTTTTGTATCCTGATAAATTGCACTTCTGTGGAAGGAAGGAGATTACAAAATGAGTTATGTTTTTAAACATATAAATTCATAGCACTGTGGTAAGCCAGTCATTTCAGTTCATTGACCAGCACAATGTTAAAAAATCCTTTGTGGTTAGTGTGATTCCAAGCACCGTTTCTTTGTTCCTTTTCTCTCCCCCCTTACATCGTTTTCCCTCTCTCACTTCAGACACTGAGGGATTCTGCAGGCTGCCTGGAACAAAAGTGCAGACACATCTCTTGACCTGTCTGGGTGACCATGGAAATCTCCCTGGTGGAGCTGGACCAGGACTCACGGGCTGTTTGTGCTCTTGTTCTCTGAACCGCTCCTTTGGCAACCCATAACCCTTGATGGGGCTGTTATTTCCTGGCTCTGTTCACAGAGCAGGGGCCTTTCACCACCTTTGGGAGTGCTCTGTTCTTGTTTTAGCCGTGCCTCACAGCCTGGGGATGGCAAATTCCTGTGGCTCACAGCAGGACTTGTTCAGCTCAGTTTTGTGAAGACTCCTCCTGCAGAAGCTGCTCTCTTCAGCTGGGAAAGGGCACAGCAAGATGAGATCAGTCAAGGTGTTTACAGTGATCAACAACTTTTTCCAAGTGCAAGACCCCTGTGAAGATGGAATGAACAAATGAGTGTGTCTGAGCACACAAATACCCACATATATGACCTCAGGATCTCCAATGTTTTCCATATTTCAATAACCTGTTTCATGAAGAAATATGAACATTAGGGTCCTTTTTTGTTTTTTTT
Source organism: Cisticola juncidis (assembly GCA_013400215.1). Lineage (NCBI taxonomy): Eukaryota > Metazoa > Chordata > Aves > Passeriformes > Cisticolidae > Cisticola > Cisticola juncidis. The sequence continues at coordinate 129,065 of VXBR01006562.1, forward strand.
TAATCTCTTTCTTCAAATGAACAATATGGCTGTCTGGAAGCAATATTAATCAATAACTAATTTCATAGTTGGACAACTGTTTTTAATGACTTTGTACTTTTGATGCATTGTTACGAAAGGTTTCAGATCATTCCCATAAGAACTTGTCAAGGAAAGGGCAAATTCATTTACTTGTCATCATGTGAGAGCCAAAAGGCTCATTAGGCTAATTAGCAAGAGAATCATTTGGGGTTTTGCTCACTCAAACACAGTAAAAGGCTCTTGTTCCCGAGTCAGTGGGAGGGATTAGCTGCACCTATGGAAATCAGGAGGGAGCAGGCACAGGACAGGTTAAAGCTGCCACAGGTTGTGTCCTACAGCCGAGATTAAATCCCTCATTCCTCATGTCCCAGGTGACTCCTGCCACAGGAAGCTCTCAGGCCCTGGCAGGGGTTACCTGGCCCTCTGCCAGGAGTTTATTTTGCACCAAATCTCCCAGCTTTGGAACTGTAGGGGTTTTGTCACCTCCTCTCTTTTCTCTCTCCATCCTCCCTGCACAGCATTTTGTGGCACTGTTATACCCAGAGGCTGTTGTTTTTCGGTTGTGGTAGCAGCCCTGGCATTGCTTTTGCTCTGCTTTGCCAAAACAAAAATGTTTTCTCCCAGTCCTCATCCCAGTTTATGGGCTCTCAGTTAATTTTTCCCTCTCCTTTGCCCAGCTGAGTACAAGAGGTGAGCAAACCTCTTTCCTGAGTGCCTGACATTTGGCCAGTGCCAAACCACCCCATAGAATCAAGGGAAGAGATGAAGCCAGTATTCCTTGTGAAAATATCTAATTCACCAAAATATGCAGTCTGGGGGAAGTGATTATCAGAACTGTTCAGTTACAGACACAGCGTGTGAAGAATTTCATCTAGGACAAAAATACAAAGTTAAAATTAAGAAAGAAAAAGAAAGGTCGAAACATTTTCCCACATTTCTGTTTCCTAACAGAATGCTTCCACTTTTCCCTCTGAAATAACACTTCCTTTTTAAACCAACACTTCTGTTGCTTGGAAAAGAAAACAACAACAACCCAAAAAAGAAGACACAAATAAATGCCTTAAATAAATGAGTAAACTTTCAGTTTGGGGTCAAAACTTCTTGTTGAATAACCTTGAAACACTTTTTTTAATTCATGATTTTTCTTCAGTTTGACCAGAGAACCAAGTGAGTCTTTATGTGCAGGGCTGGAGCTGCTGGTGAGTGCTGACACTGCTGAGATGTGAGTGCAGCATCCCAGATCCATCAGATGCAAATAAAATGCATCCACTCAATTCTTCATCCCCACCCCCTTCCCAGCGGTTAAATGAATGAAATTAACTCCCAGGCTTTATTGTCTGAAGCCAGGAGCAGTTAATGGAACCACAGGAACCGAGACTGATGAATGTCCTTGGGGGGTTTTGTGGGGAGAGGCGGCAGCAGGCGCAGCTCCCGGGGAGGGCTGGGCTCAGCAGAGCCCCAGGGTGTCCCCACAGCCCTTGGTCAGGGCCACTGAGCTGGGACCAAACCCTAACAGAGCCCGGGCTGGGCCTGGGTCCATCAGCAAACCCTCCTGTATCCCCTGGATTTATCTCCATGCCTGCCTGGTGAGGGTGGTTCTGGAGCTGAAGAAGGAAATCGGGCAGATCTCAGACTGATGGGAGAGGGCAACACCACCCTTCACAAAATCAGCACTGTCCCCATTTCATTTGTTCTCCTAGCCAAGGGCACGGCACACAGTGATGTTTGGCCGTGGAAATTAAATTATTTTCAGCCCAGAAGCCTCTGAGGAAGGTGGTGGTTACACTCATCACCTGTGTCATGTGTATCGAAGCCCAGCCCTAAAGACTCTCGGCCAATTCTTTCCTTTCCCTTCCCTTTTAACCACAGCAAAACTCTCAGCCACTCCTTTTCATATGCAAATTTATCATCCTCACCTGGTTTTCCCTTTCTCTCCTGGTACTTTATTTCCATGAGAAAACTTGAATATGAACAAGTGAAAAAAACCCAAAAACAAAAACAAAACAAAAAAAAAGGCAAATAAACAACAACAAAAAAAACTTCCTGGAAGGCTTTAAAACAGAGTGATGGGAAATGAATTCCTGCTGCTAAAATTTGTGTACAGCATATCTGTGTGGAAATAAAAGCAGCATTTACTCCTTGTGTGCATCTGCACTCTCCAGTCACTTTCTCTCCCCTGCTCCCTTCTGCTCTTGTTTTACATAAACTTTTTATTGATGATGGACTGAACAATAAAGCTGGTAACAAAGCAATCAATACACATTACTCAGCATGAGTTAGACACAATATTGGAGACTCCACAGACAAGAAAGACAGGGAATAAACTTGTCCCTTATCCTTTTAATCAGGAAAAGGAAAAGCAGAACTGGATTTTACATCAATTCCCACCTTTCTCTTTGCTTGTTGCAGCGACTGTTTATACTCTGCAATCTCTCTTTGCAGGATCAGAGTGTGTTAGGGTGAGATGAGATCCATTAAAGGACTTTTCAAGCCCTCTATTAAAATATCTGCCATATTCAGAGTAGTTTTAGGTATCTGGGTATTTGTGTTGAATTGGTTTTTAGGTTTTTTTAAATAAAACTGCATCATTGAGGGGAGTTGTGTCATTTATTTGATTTGACAGTGACAACTACACCAAGGATATGAGGTTTCCTGTTACTTTAGGTCCTCTTAAGATTAAAAAAAAGGCTGAACGTGCATTGCTGTGCACGTCTTGTGTTTTGATTAGCAACAATCAAATTCCAGCTTCCATTTAGAAAAAAGAAACATTGTCTCTAAACCCAGAAATTGTGATGAATACCATGGAAATATGGTGATGTCTGGAGCCTGCAGAGAGCACAGAGCAAGAGCTCAGAGCCAGCTGAGGTTTGTTACCTCTGGGATCGAGTCCTTGAAGTGTCCTGGCCAGCACCTGGGATGCCAGAAAATACACAAGGGCAGCTCCTCTGCTCTTGGAGTGAGGAGAAATCTCCCCCCCGACACAGAAATCTGCTTTGGTGAGCTTGGAGCACCTCTGGCTCCAAAAAGGGCAGAGCACAGCGAGTACCTGTCCCCTTCCCATCTTCTCCTGTCCTCATCTGCTCTGCCACAGAGAGAAATTGATACCAGCAGGTGAAAGAGAAAAAAAAGAAGTTTATTTAAAAAAAAAAA
>VXBR01006562.1:132657-154326 GCA_013400215.1 Cisticola juncidis
AAGGGAAGGGAAGGGAAGGGAAGGGAAGGGAAGGGAAGGGAAGGGAAGGGAAGGGAAGGGAACTTCTTGCTTCAAGGCAGCAAAAACCCCCATCCACCAAAAGGAACGGTGCAGTGTCCCTGGTCCATGCTGTCCAGAGCTCACTGCAGGGAGAGACTGAACAGAGCCCAGGCTCCAACCCTGCCCCTGGCTCATCTCAGAGACACCACAGACATTCCTGGGCATAAAGCAGAGGATTAGGGAATAAAGTATCATCATAAAATCACCCCAGGGCATGGGGACTGTAGGACTGAGGGAAAATTGAAGTTCCTCTTGTACCTCGGACTTCACTAATAAAGCTGGAAGGTGCTGGTGCAGACAGAGCCATTTGGAGACAACTGAATCCCAAGAAAAGACAGATATTCCAAGAATATCCATAGCTCTGAGCAGGACTAGCAGGGGGAGAGTGTGTGTATGTGGGGAGGATGTTGCTGCCAATGTGAAATAACTGTGTCAACAGCATTTCCAGAGGATATTTTTAGCTTTCAGATTTGGCGTCTTTTGTGGGCTACAGTCAGACTGGCACAATAGACTCTTAATGACTTCTTGGGGACTTCATTGTCTCTTTCTATACACAGCTTATTAATGTGCCCTCTGTGCTACTCAGGGATGCAAGAGCCAATAATGACTTCAAAGGGGTCATTGTGGTCCAGAGCATCTGTACATAGGAATAAAAAATAAGCTGAATAAATACTCACCCACTAATCCATGGCACAATAGATTGTAATCAGTCTATCAGAGTAAAGATTTTTTTTTCTTACAGCATCTTTTCATCCAAGGCATTTTCAGAAGATCTTTTCATCCTGGCACTCTGTAGACATTATAAATTGATCATCTTAAGTCCTTCGACAGAGCAGAGAGGAGCAGAAGTGCCTTTAGTGGTTAGAAGCTGGGACTAGCTTGTAGCAAGCAGAAAAACATAAAAAGTCTGATTTGTCTTTTCCCCGGGAGGTTCTGTAACAATCCCAGAAAAGCAGTTTTCCCCAGGTGCTTGAGAGAGTGGACATATTCCTGAGAAAACCTCTTGTAAGAGGGACAGTGCCCTGAGCAGCAGGCAGGAGACATCTCAGTCACCTTTCAGAGCAGCCCCTTGATCCATGTGGCACAGGGATGAACGAAAATTACAGGAATAAATTACATTTGCCTGGATTTACATCATTTTCTTAGTGCCTTGGGGTTTCCTGCAGGCAGAGGAGTTTTGATCTGCTGGAATCCCCTTGTCTCCTCCTAATGCCTGATTATCACTCTGGTGACAAAAGTCAGAGGTCCCCAAAAGTGGTGGGAAAGGTGGGCTTGACACCTCCCTTCCAAACTTATCTGCTCCTACACAGGGCGTGCTGTATTTAAGCTGGGAAGGCTACAGGAGGAATTATTTGCTGCTGCTCAGCCATGTACATATCTTTTGAGCTTTATGTTATAGGATTAATGAAATATTGGAATGACAAATCCTTTCTGAGTAAATGACCAGAAAAGGTTATTATTCAGTGAGTATATAAAAGATTAAGGTGGGGAGGAGTAGGTTCCCCTTAAGGTGGAGAAGGAAGGGGAACACAGAGAATCTGTCACTGCCTGCAGCAGGAGAAAGGAAATTTGCAGGTGGCAGCTTTAAAAAATGGACAGAAATAATTATAATATGCAAACAGAGCAGAAAGTCCAACAAAGGAGTTGCAGAAACCTTTCCCTCCTGAAGCTCCCCTGCCCGCTGTTGTAGAAATAGGGAGAGGCACCCAGAGCTCTGGATTTCCTGGGAAGGCAAAGCTTCCCAAATTCCATCCGTGGGAAGAAAGGGTCACCACTATGAGATCTCCTGACCCCCTGCCTGCTCTTGTGGAGCTGCAGCTTCTTCCTCAACGCCCCACTGGAGAGATCCTGCAGAACAAACCTGTAGGTGTTGGGCAATAGGGAGCCTGGCAGAACAAGGCACTTATTTGTTTTCAATTTTTAATGAACTTTCCAGTCTGGGCTTGATCTCTGATGTGGTTGGATGAAGTGGATTTGTTCATCCATAACTTTGTGTCTAGGATTGAGATTCTGGAGGGATCTGTCTCAAAGAGGACACCCAATTCCCATTGGAGGTGTCAAAACTGTGCCTCAAATTCCTTGATTTTAAAAAGGAAATATTACTTAGGTCGAAATGCATGATAGATGTTCCCTTAGGAAGTTTTGTCAGAAAAGAGAAAGTTCTTAAGGGCTGCTGCCACCCTGTCCTTGTTGCACCCTGAGTTTGGATACACCAGTGCCACTTCCCAGGAAAGGATTTCTCATGGCACACAACACTGGGAATCACCACGTGTATCTCACCACGGGCATCCATATCCAGAGAGACTTGATGAACTCTGTGGGTGAATTTCTGGAAAGCTCCCAAACACTGACTTCAGGCAGTTTGATTCTGCCTGAGAAGTTCCCCTTGCTGCTGACAGATGTCTTTGCACAAAATGGTCAATTTGATTATTATCTTGATTATTAGACTATTGCTGCTCCTCCTGCAGCACCAACTAATCTGAATTCCTTCATATTTCAGCCCAGGGAAATAGCTCTGCTCTGAAATTCCTGGGATGGGATTCCAGCAAGCCCTGTGGGCTGCAGGGAGGGTTTGCTTCATTTGGCTGCTCAGGTTTCTCGCTGAAATTATCCTGGTCTGATTTTTTTCAAGCTAAAATACCCAACCACTGCTGTACTCCTGCTCCACAGAGAGCAGGACAGATTCAAACCCTACTGAAAAAAGGAGATTTGCCATCGGCTTTGGGACTTTTATGTTCTCACTCCAATTTACAGTTTGTCCAGCAGAGCAATTGTTCAAAGGGCTCCAGTGTATTAGGAAAATCTTCCCATCTTCCTGCTCTAATCCTACCCCCTAATATTGGCTTGGCATTGTCCCTACCCACAGTCAGGGATGTATTTATCCCTCCCATGGTGCCATTGTACACCAGCTAGCTGAACCTCAGCAGATTCTCCAGCCTTGCCTGACTCCTTCTAAAACTGCCTTTCCTTGGGTGGAAAAAATAACAAAGAAACCACAAAAAAAAAAAAACAAAACCAAAAAACAAACAAACAAACAAAAAAAAAAAAAAAAAAAAAAAAAAAAAAAAAAAAAAAAAAAAAACCAAACAAAAAAACCCAAACAAACAAACAAACAAACAAAAAACACCAAAACAAACAAACAAAAAAAATACTAAAAAAAAACCTGCCTCAACTAAACAAGCTAAAATCTAATCCAAGGCAAAAGGTTTAGGAGGGAGTAGCATTCAAAAGCAGGGAGTGTCCTGCCCTCCCTTCCTGCACCCATCACCTGAACCATAGCTCAACTTGCAGGATTGTACAGGGTCCAAACTACCTTTGTAAAAATAGCAGACAATTCCACAAAAATAGAGTGAGCTTCACCCCTGCTGGGTGCATCAGAAGAGACCACATCACAAAAAAAGTCAATGTTTTTGCTTTAGCAATGGTTTTCTCCAGGCTACTGTATTGCAGAAGAGCACAGCAGTATCCTCCAGCTCTTGTCTTAAATACCGTTGCAAATCAATTACTTTTCAGACCATAAACTCCACTTAAAGAGACAGAACACAAGGAGACAGCTCCTGGTAACACAATTATATTGATGCTCGAGCATCCTGAGCCTCTCCTGTGTGTGTGGAGACACTTGCGATGGAGGGGGCTGGAGGAAGTTGTCTTAAACCACATGGTTTGTAAAAAAACAAAAACATATTGATAGCAAAGTTAACCTGCAGGGCACAGGCAGGCAGGAACCACAGGAGAAAAGGATGTCTGCAGGACTATTCCTCCTGCCAGGCAAGGAGCAATTCCACCAAAAACCAGGAGTGAAACAGCAGCTGCCCCCAGGCACCACCCTTTGGAAAACAGACACCTTCAATTCCAAGGGATTCATAAAAAACAAACACAGATCATCGAGCTCATCCCCTCGTGTGAGTTAATATTTAATGCCCAAATAATGAATCTGTCCATGAATATTTAATGCCTGGACATCAACATATATGGCAGCACAAACCAGGGCCTCTAATAATTTAAAGCAATTGAGTTTGTACAGAGGTGGCTGGTGAGGGGACCCAAAAATGCCAACTGGGATGTGGCAGGAAGAAAAGCACCTTGTTACAGTGAGGGTGTTTGGGCTCCTTGCAAGCTGCTTGCAGGGCAAGCAGGAGGATTTTCCGTGGAAAAAAATCCTAAGAACTTCTAGCAAGTTTGTGCTGCTTTCTCATGCCAGAGAGCTGTTGCTGCTGCTGCAGGGCAGGTTCCTGGCCAGGAGCACATTTGTCCTGTCCCAGCAGGTCAGGGCTGAGCAGGAACACCTCAGGAAGCATCTGTCCATGGACAGAGGCACTGGCAGGTTTCACAGAGCCCTCTCTGCATCCATCCTCCCAGCCTTAAATGGGCTTTTTCCCTGGGTCATTCCACTGCTGTAATTCCAGGCTTTCTCTACAATCTCTCCTCTGCTGCTGGAGAACATGGCCCAGCAAGCAAATTCCTTTTCTTCCCATGAATGGAGCATCCAGACATTCCAGCTATTCCTCTGGAAACCAGGGCTGTGCCACACAAGTGCATGTTTTCCTGGATGATCCAGGAACCTTGGGCCAGCTCCTCCAGCCCAGCAGTGCACTCTGAGGCCTGGGTTAGATAAGGGTGATGAAACAGCACAGCTCCCTCATGCCAGCTGGAAAATAGGGAAATACAGTCAATTATCCAGGTTTTAGTAAAGGAGGTCAATTGTTGCTCTGAACAGGCTACGCTAGAACTCCTGACTGGAATCCTTAAAATCACCACACAAGACAATTCAAAATAGCTCAGTGTTTCTCACTGAGGGGGATCTTGAGTGTGAAAATAGCCCTTGAAAATGTAATTTTTTGAGAAATTTGGTCTCTGACAGAATGCAGCAAATTACCCTCTCCTTACAGCTGAGTGAGGTATCACCTAAGGTGATGTCATTTGAGGAGAAACCCCTCTTACAGCCTCAGTTTGATCTGTGTTAGAAACAGCAGGCACCTGGAAGACAGGGAGCTGCCACCGTGCTTTATTCTCCTCCTTTTCCAAGGTGGATCTTCTAAGAGATCCACAGATTGAAGAGCTGCACATGTCAGAGCTGTCAAACCTCAAGTCAAACCCCAAATCCCCCTAATGAGCTGCTTTGGGGTCAGAACACCTGCTTTGGGGTCAGAACACCTGCTTTGGGGTCAGAACAAGCCTAACATCTCAATGGCAGATCAAGACAGGCACACAGACTTATCCAGGTTTGCTACTTCCTTGCAGCAATCCCACTTTCCTGAGCAATCCACTGCTTGAGGAAGCTTCAGTTCCTTGAACACAGCACCACACATCCAGAGCAGTGGGGTGCAGCTGACATGTGCCCCCTTTCTGTGAGAATCCTCATTGTTCTGCTCATGCATCTCCACTCACTCCTTTCACCATCTCCTCCCCCGTGGAGAATTCTCCGTCTCTCCCTGCGAGGTGTTTCCTCTGCATTTCACTGTGTAATGCTCCAGCTGGTGAAGGAACACCTCGGCCTGGTTGAGTCCCCAGCTGCTGGAGAGGAGTGTTGGACTCTCTGAGGGTGCTGAGGGCTCTCTGTGACTCCCAGACAGATTTTGCTTTGCAGATTTTGCAGTTTGTGTTTCCCCAAGTACATTCCAGTCTCAGCGGAAAGACGAGCCAGGGGCCAGGCTATTTTTGGGGAGGGCTTGCTGGTGAGAGCAGAAAGGATAAATGTTGCATTGGGATGCTGGTTTAGATTTCTTCCTCGGTGCCCACAGTGTGCAATTAAACATGAAATTGTGCACTTGGCACCACGCATTGTGAGTGATCATTTTACAGCTGTGGCTCCAAGCCTGACGTCACAGAGGCTCCTGCACTCTGGCAGATGGGAGGTGATTCAGCCCAGTTTATCCTCTAACAGAAACTGTGTGCAATTCCAGTGGGCTCTCAAGTCCCACAGAAAGCCAACATGACAATTTAGTGGCCACAGCTTCACCCTGTAGCTGAGTTGCTTTGTCTTTCCACCTGGGGAAGAAACGCAAATTGAAGAATAAAATCCAGAGTTCCCTGGGAACCCAAAGAGTAAAGCTCCTTAAACAGCTGAGATGTGCAAAAGTGAGCTGGGTAGGAAGGTCCTGCACTGCTCAGTCCTGCCTTAACCCTCAGAAGCAGCTCCTTCCCCTGATCATCTGCACACCTCATGCTTTCTGACTCACACAAACTCTTCTGCAGTGCAAAGGTCTCCATCCCTCACCCAGGAGAGTCAGGTGGGAAAACAGAGGAAAAGAAAACTTCCAGGGCTGGCTTTGCATCTCACCCCACCCCACATTGCATGGATCTGTGCAATCCATGACCACAGCACTGGAGCTGGCAGCACTGGGACATTGGGGACCATCCCTGGAACTGTCAGACATAACCAAAACTGGCAACTGCGGGGCTGGGTAAAATAAGGAAACAGGTTCGTTGGGGAGGATCAATTTATGTCCTCCATCATAAGGGGAGGATGAACTGGAACATGGTAAAAAACCTGAGTGGAATTTGCTGCCTGAATACCGGGAAGTTTTTTGCAGCCATTTGGAAATTACCTGCAGCAAGCCAGCTCATTGTACAGCTTCAGAGAAGCAAGGAAAGCATGTGCAAGGCTCCTCCTTGACTAAGGGTCCAGTAGAGATCAATTAAACCAATTCCCTGCTTTCCAAGCAGTGGAGGCCATTTATTCCCTGCAGCAGACAAATGCTGCCCTGGCAGCAGGTAACTGAGTGGATTTAGTGCATGCTCTCCCTCCTGATCCTTTCACCATCCCTGCACTGTCCCTGCACTGTGGCCAAACAGTTTCAATCTTCTGAACCATCAGCTCATCTCCCCTTCATTAGGCTGTAGCAGAATTATTTCTCATTTCTTATTCTTCCATATTTCCTTATCCATTAAGAGAATCAGGGACTTCAGTGCCCTGCACTGCTGCAGGCTCTGACCCTCACAGAGCTCCCACTCCTTCCCTTTCAGCCAGCTCTGTCCCTCTGACTTTTCCAGTTATGGAGAGCCCCTCCAGCTATGCCTGTCCTCAGAACAGTCCTCAATATCCAGTCAAAACCCTTTGGAAGCAGATATTTCCAGATGTTGTAAATTGGTATTACAGTTTGGGGCTTTGGGGGTTTCCAGAGTTGCGGATCTGGCAATGAGTTGGATCTGCTGATGGTGGATCCTGATGCCACAGCTTCAAACCCCTGCCCTCTGTCTATTCACTGGGGTTGGTCTCAGCCCATCACACCAGCCCCGAGGTACCAGTGTCAGTTTGGGGTCCAGATCCAAAGGGACGGGCAGTGAAAATTGTGAAAAGTGGCACCTCTGCTCTGCATCTGCCCCATCTCCCCCAGCTCAGCCTGTCACAGAAACACGAAGCACAAACGGCTCTGTTTGCTGCCTTCCCAAAGTCATGCAAGAGTCTCGGTGGGAATTATCTTCAGTGGTGGAAGGGGACAATTACCCAGCTAATGAAGCACATTTTCCTTTTTCTTCTCCACCATAAAGCTGCGTGGAACCTGACTCCATCCAGGCAAGCAGAGAAAGTGCTGAGCGCTGGAGGAATGAGCCCCCAATCAGCAGTGGCAAATGCACTTAACGTGCCTGCTGGAAAATGAAATGACTGATACCATGTAATTAGGCCTTAATTATTTATCATTTTTGTTTAATTATTGCCACTTGGAAGTTAACAGGTTATAAAACTCTTGGGCTGTGTTTATTAAATGTTGGTAGACTATTAGCAAGGAAGTGCCATTTCTGAACGTTAATGAAATATCTGGGAAAAGCCCATGGCCAGGGGCATTCCAGCCCAGCACAGCCTCTGCACAGGGCAGCTCCAGGACCTAATTGTGTCTTCCAGACAGGGCCATGGGCTGCAAGAGAAGGGCAGAATTCAAAAGCACCATCACTACTCTGCCCCCAGGTTGATATCTCCTTCATTTGCATTTGTGTGAGATCTGCTTGATTATTTTAAAGATCTTCTCCAACCTTAGTGATTCTGTGATTCTAAGACCAGGCTGGGAAAAGCTCCTGCTGCTGGACATGTCCATATTTGAATCTACCCTGAGGTTCTTTCCTGTCACTGTGTGGTGACACAGGGCTCTGCCAAAGGACTGGTTTGGGATCAGGTGTCCAGCACCTCTCTGTGTGTGCTCAGAGCAGCTTAAAAAATGACAAGATAAAATAAATGTCCTCAAAATGTAAATTTGGCAAGGGAGAGCTCGTGTGGGATGAAACCCGAACGCTGCTGATTGTTACCAGTTTGAAGATTTAGAAAATTGAACTCAAAACACAGTGCTAATGCTCCAAGAGCAATAAAACACCTGCTGTATTTCAAAATGGGCCTCTAAAAAAGGAAGTAATTATTTCTCTGTGTTTAAAGCGCTAAAGCAAGGAGCAGTTTTTCCTCTTCTGTGGACACAAAGATGTAAAGCCCCATTCTGAGAAAGCTGGAGCTTACCTGAGCACAATCTACAATTAGAGGTGTTTGCTGCTCTGAGCTCCCAGTGCTGACCCAAGCCACAAAGGAAACCTGTGGAGGACCAAGTCTTTGACCTTATTTCCCTTCCTTAGGCTCAAATCTCAACCAAGGACCCTGCCTGCCTCTGCTGAGCACAACCTCCAGCCCTTCAGCCTGCTTTGCAGTCAGATATCCCTGTGAGCTGCACCAGAGCTGGTTTCCAGCCATGCTTCACCCTTCCAGGGCTTGGCAGGGGTGTCCCCACACTGCTCCTGTCCTCACTTCTCCCTGCCCTGTCCCCTGCTGTGGCCTGGGAGCAGAGTGGCACCAAGGGATTTGCCTGCAAACGCCAGCACTACACCTGCCCTGCCACTACCAGCTGCCAGTTCCTAAATTATACATGGAAGGATATTTCATCAGAGCATTAAAAGGGTAGGAAGTGTCATTTTGTACTAACCAAAACTTCCAGAAAGAAGACAGGCTGTAAATTATTTAGGGAAAAAGTCACATTTTATTCTGCTGGAGAGTGTGACGGGGAAAAGAAGGTTCATTTTCTTCCCTCTCCCTCTGTGGAGAAAAATTGCAGGAGAGTAAGAGCTTCTTGTTTGCCTGAATGGCTCCCAGTGGCCTCCCAGTTCTGCCCAGTGTTCTGGTTGCTCACCAAGCAATAATCTGGTGAAGAGAAATGGATGTTTGGTCTTCTTTTCCTGTGCAAGGAAGGACACATGGAGTTGTAGAGAGATTTTCTTGTCCCTGCTATGAAAACAGGCTTTGGGACAAGGAAACCCTTCTCACTGCCTGACCTGGAGCACCTTTGCCAGGGAAGAGCTCTGCCTCTCCTCTCTGGAGGGTCTTGGCCTTCTTCAGGCTGGTCCATTCCCTTTGTGCTTCAGTAGCCACAAATATTCCTCATTCTCAGAGGTTCACTCTTCAAGACATCTGCATGAGTCCAAACATCCACCTGGTTCAGAGCAGTGTCCTTTCTGAGGAAGAAACTGCAGCATTTCTGTTCTGATGGATTTCACCACCAGGAACAGAATTTCACTTTCACCTCTTCCTCCCCTTCTCTCCAAGTGAGGGGATCACCCCACTCTCCCCTTTGAGGACCTTTTCTCTCCAACCTGGGAAACACCTGCACAGTCCAGGAAGGTGTCAGCCTTGTGAACATGAACACCCTGCACTATTTCCCCTCCAAACCCTCCAAAGAGAGCTAAACACAGAGATTATTTTTAAACCCAACCAGCAGATTAACATCTAATTCCACCATTTCCCCTCTGCTGATGAAAGATGAGCCGGGGACGAAAACGTCACATTTTTTCCCATTTCAACCCTGCACCAGGCTAAATAAGAAGCCGAGGTTAAAAAGCTCATCATAAACTGAACAGGTTCCAACCCAATTTCATTAGGATGCCAGGGCTTCATTGATTTAGGCAGGATTAGCTATTGTGAGATGGAAATGATGCCATTAGATGCCTCCCCCTGCCTCCTCTCCCCCCACACTCCCACCCCGCTCTGAGCGCGGCTGGCGGCGGAGCCGGGCTCGGGGCTGGCTGGGTTTGTCAGGGAGAGCAGAAGCAAAGGAGCCAATCAGCCTTTATTCGTCTGTCTGCAGCTGGAGGCAGCTCATCAAACAAATTAACAGGATTTTCACGGAGGGTTTTGGCCAAGGCGCCACATCACGCTCGAGGTTGACTAAACAAACCCGGGCTGTGTTCCACGGGAGGGTGGGAAGGGATGGGGACAGGCAGGAGTGGGGACAGGGCACCTTTGTGGGCACAAAGCTGGGATGATGCTGCTGTTCTTGGCCCCAGTGCTGGCAGGGAGGGTTTGGGGCCAGGAGCCAGGGGAAGGGGCCAGTTCCCCTCTGGGGCTGTGGCAGCTGCTCAAGGGTCTGCTTGGAAACACGAGGAGGATTTGACCACTGCACTGAGGCTCTCAGTGCTGCTTTCTGTTCCTCCCCTTCTCCTGCCCTTTTATCCACTCCATCCTTTCCTGTCTCCCCAGGGGTGTTTTAACCCTGGAGGGGACACAGCTCACCCACAGTGTGACCCCAAGTGTCTCATTGTCCCCTGCAATAAGGAGGCAGCTGCAGGAGGAGATGGGGCAGGTCCCGTGGATCAGGATCTGCCACTCCTGTCCCTGTCTGGCTGAGACAGGAGGCAGAGGAAAGGTGATTTACTGAGGTGGGAGAAGAATTATTTTAGGGGAAAGCAGAGAAGAAAGAGAAAGCAAGCTAAAGGGGGACAAAAGAGAGAAGTCAGCTTGAATTTCCCAAATCCATAAGGAAGTGAGTGTAAAGTATTCCTGGAAAATGCAAATCAGGTCTTGGCCCAAGGGTTAGTCACACTCCCTCAGAGAAGAAAGTTCAAGCCCAAAAATGTCCTCACAGATATAAACATGTGTACACAGATTTTAGTTGGAAGCTTGTACATTTATTGAATAAGACAGAATGAAATTGGTTCATGTCCTGCCAGTTCAGCTTCAGTTCCAAAGAAAGGGGGTAAAATACCACAACAACTCAATCCTGTTGAGCTTAATTTTTACTGTTTGGCTGCTGACTCCAATCCAGCACACAAAATATGGACACTGAGCTCTGCAACCCTGCAGCTGTGGCTGAGCAGCTGGAGCAGTGCCACCAAGATCTCTTAGACCTAATCAGATCTAACAAATCTACCTGTTCTAAAACTTCTGTCAATATTCTTTGGAAAAGTCAGAGTTCAAGCCCTCCAAAACCTGATTTATTATTCCTTTATTGTGCCTAAAATTGCTGGAGAAGTTGATAACTATAGTATCTAGGTCTATTACTTAAATATACTCCCAGGTTTTCACTCAGATAGTCCCCAGGAGGAACAAATGGCCACAGTTTCTTGTGTTAATTGGTTTCTGGGACAATAATAGAAAATTATTTTGGGGAGGGTGTCCATTTTTATCTAAATCCTGGAAAATCGATCCCTCCTGACCAGAAAGGACTTAAAGAAAGAGAACACTAGCAATTATGTCAATTATTCTCCACCAATTATCTCAGGAGACCCATTTCTCACCAGCCCTTTCAGATTAACCTTAGCAGATCCATTCTTTTTCCATCAGGCAGTGCAAGAACAGGGACACAATTAGCAAAACCAAAAAGGCAGCTCAGGGAGGGGCACCCAGCATTTGGGTGACATCCTCAGCTCAGTGCCTCAGGGTGATTACAGAGAGGAGAGGTTCACCAGGCTCCCTCTGTTTTTTTAGGATTATTTATTTCCCCATGCAATGGGAGCATCGATTGCCAGGTAAGCCAGAGAATGAGGTCTCAGCTCAGTCAGCCAGGCCTGAAAAGCTTTTTTTTTTTCATCTTCTCCAAAGTAAGATATGTACACCTTGCTACATACCTAATGCAATATTTAGGAACCAGGTACAGGTGAATGAATGACTGTCTGACACGATTTCTCCAGACCATTGTGTCCTCCTGTGGGATATCAGAATAAATGAATTCACATAAATGGTCAATCTGGCAGGGCACACCAAACCTTTACTAAGGCATAGATACAGAGGAGCTTTGATGAGGGGCAGAAATGATTGTCTGCTCATGAAAGCAGTGGCAGAGCCTTCTGCCCTCCCTTGCAGAGACACAGAGCAGTCGCCTTCTCCCATGTGTAAAACATGAGTCTTTAGAGATTGCATTTCCAGAGCTCCAGGACTGCATTCTCTGTTGCTGTGCAGCTGTATCCTCCAATAAAATACTTTACAAGAGATTTTCTTGTGTCTCATTCTCCATTCTGAATGTCTCCAGGTGTTTGTCAGTTTATAAAAATAAAACAATAATATTGAACTTGTTAGAAGATCTGAGCCTTGTGTTTCTTTTCCCAGCCAGGCTTCTAGAGCTCCTTGCTGCTTTTCTCTTTCTATAAAGTTGTCTGAATACAGTATTTCAGTGTAATTTCTCAGCTTTCCTGGGATTCTTCTAGACAGAAATGCAAAGCATAAGGGGAAGATGGTGTCAGATTTACTGGATTTCTGTTGCTGCCTCTCACATTGATCTCTTCTTCACAACCGGATTTCTTTTCCCTCTCTCCTTACTCAGCCTCCTGTTTAATTTATAGCTCAGACTCCATGGGTCAGGAATTTTATCTAAGTAGGTGTTTTATACACGGCCTAGCCCAACAAGGCCTCAACCTTGGCTCTGGCCTCTGGACACCACCACACTGCAAATACCAAATACTGAACCCTCCCTGCCTGCCACTGGGCGGTGAGCAGGACATCTGTCTTGGCTCATTAAATGCAGCACTCCTCTGTTTTTCCAGGGATAATTTCACCTTGAGAGAGACCTCCCCACTCCCACGGTGAGGAGGAAAACTTAGCCAAGGCTGAGCTTCAGACACGGCCCACATGGAGGGAGAACTGTGCTGTGGCATCTCGGTGTATCCTGCCCTTCCCCTCTCTCCAAACAGCCGGGCTTCTGAAGGGGAATTATCTCCTTCAGATCAGAGCAGAGGGTAACCTGACTGTTTCTTGCAGAGAAGTAATAATTAAGGCACTAGAAGGATGCAATCTGCATACATTATTGCAAGTTATGCCAACAGAATGTCAACATTTGTGTCATCAGTAATCTCAAGCAGCAATTACTCTGCACAGTGGCCTGGAATCCATCAGGGGTGCTGAGAAGGGAGAGCTTCTCCTCCTCTGGGGGATGGACAGAGGACCCCAAAGCAGGACTGGGGTGCCAGGGGTATCACCCAAACAGACCTCTGGGGATGTGTGGCTGAGAGGGATGAGCTCAAGGTGGGGTAAGTGACCTGTGTGCTCTCAGCATGGCCCGCTGGTGAGGTTTTTCTTGCAGAATTCAAACTGGGAGCAAAAAATACCAGAAAAAAGTCACTACAATTAGTAAAAGTAATAACTGAGAGGTCCTGATTCCTCATCAGTAAGAGAAGACTCCTTCACAAAGGGGAAACCATGCATTTATTGAATCCTGCAGGATTTCACCATCCTCCAGGATTAGTACAGTCCAAGACCCCACTGTAAATAAAGCTGCAGTAAGAGTCAGATTTGAGGCTTCATTTCATTTCACTGCTTATTGGCACCAAGTTTTGCCCTCCAAACACTGCCTGGCAATGCTCTCAACAAAGTGCTGTGCTGGTATCAGTGAAAGCAGGATGCTCAGAGAATTCCTAACAAAACATTTCCCCCTGTAATTCACCCTGCCACACTTCCTTTGGGAAAGGGAGAAGAGAGAAAAATCCTGTGACATTTTCTGGAGTAAATCTCATACCAACTTCATCTTAGAGGCCTGGGAAGTGCAGAGCTCTGCAACGGACGAGCTGTTTCTTTCCCAAGGAAAAAGAATTTTATTTTCAGCTCTCCAGCCCATAACTGCACGTGCTCACAGTCACAAGCAGCAAAGGAGATGGGGATTCCACCAAATTTTTCCACATTGCCCTTTTTCCAACCTAGACATTTTAAGTTTGTTCTTAAATTTTGCCTTAAAAGCAATTCCTGAAAAATTTGCATTAGGGAAGACCAGCTGGTGTGAAACAAAGCAAGCCCCTATCGTCTTCACCATTTCTAGGGGACAGCTAAAAATGCAAGCTGGGGTGTTTGAAATGTAACTTTTGATAACTTTGGAGGCAATAACAGTCAGTGTCTGGCAGTTTTGCAGGATTTTTTTGCACTTCTTCCCTTACTGTGAGAAGAAAAAAGCATAAGGAAGTTCTTTTCCTCATATTACTAACTTCCCAGACCCTAAAAATTTATAGGGAGAATGCCCAGGATTTTTATTTCCAGAAAGAACATTGGCTTATTTTGTACTTTCCACATTTTTCTTCCATATGCTGCTATTCCTTATTTTTAATCTATAGATGAGGGATGTTAAAGCTGTGGCCAACATTTAGGTTAGAACCAATCCTTTATCTGCCTGCTCTGGGATGACTTCAACCACTTTGTGAACTTTTCCTGCCTTGCAAACAACAGAAAATCATTTTTTTGTCTCTTTTTACTCCAGTTCTTGCAGATATGCAGAAAACTTCAAGTCATTCCTGCTGCTCTCCTTCACTTCTGGAAGTTTTACATCCCAAACCTCCGTGTGTCTCTCGACAGTGTTTGCCCACGGCCTCCCTGTGAGGATGCTGGCAGAATTATTCCCATTTTTACCCAAATCCCACAGGTTTATGGAGCAGGATCAGGCATGTGAGGAGCATCCTCCTGAATTTCCAGCCCCTGGGTGTGTCAGGGGGTCAGAGCAGCCCTGGATCCCTGCAGGTTGAGCCCCTGTGGTCCCCACATCCCTGCAGACAGGAGCTCCCTCACCAACACGAGACCCTCTCTCCTCCCAAGGCCTGCAGCTCACACAAGTTGCATTTTGTCTTAATACTCTATCATTAAGTGGAGTTAAAAATAAAGCCTGTCAGAGACTCACAGCCTGCAGGGAAAAGGATATTAATTACAGCAGGCAGAGAGTGGAGAGGAGCTGCCTTGAGTGAGAAGTCCCCCCGCTGAGCTGTCACTGTCCCCGTGTCACCAGCAGAGCTGTGCTGCAGCTCCCACACAGGCACAGGCTGGCCCAGACACCTGGGAGAGAGAGGAGCCAGCACAGGGATCCCTTCCCTGGATCTCACATCCTCCCTGCAAACCAACCTCAGCACAGGCATGGGCTGAGGGATGAGCAAAGGGCGCCTGCAAGGGTGAGAGAAGTCAGAGATACAAAATCAAATTCATCACTGGAGCCTTCCATGCTTAGGATTTAATTTATAGGGGGAAAGTGGGACCTTAAGGACCAAGTGGACAATGGACTCAGCAAAAAGAGGCACCCAGTTTTCCTCCAAGATGTATGAAAAGAAGATTGAGCTGCCAAGGGATGAAAAAGTTCAATATATAAATATCATCTCTATCTCTTCTTAGCAGAGGAGACATATAGTGTTACATTTCCTTATTTTCTAATCAATAAATAGACATGAAAATACCCCTTCAGAATTTAGCCCTGACTGCTCAACACTTTGAATAAAGTATATTTAGCACAGATATATTTGGTATTGAAGTGCATATTTATGTTTATATTAATGTCTATTGCATGATTAGAGGGAAGATGCCTTTTCTGGATACAACCATGTTAGTGGGGTGATAGGAGGGACCAGCTGGATCCTGACTTGCTCATCTGGTGTTGCAGGATGAAGGGTTGGGATGACAGGGAATGGCTCAGCCAGCAGAGCACCCCACGTTTCTGCAAACACACTTTAAATAACCCCTAAACTCTGCCAAAGGGAGCAAAATAATGAAATCAAAGGAAGGCAGCACCTGGAGCTGAACACTGAGTGTTGCTGCTTGGATCTTCAGCTGGGTGAATCAATCCCAGTGACAGCCCAGCCCTGCCAGGACCAGGCTCCCAGTGCCATCAGCTGAAGGGGAATGGCAGGGGACAGTGCCATCCCCACGTGCTGTGCCAGGCTGGGCTGGCACCAGCTCCTTCTCTGTCACAGCCTGACTTTGCCCAGCAAATCCATCCACAGAGAGCAGCTCTGCCAGGCAGTGTCTGAGGACTTGGCAAGGGCTCTCCCCCTGCCTGAGGAGGCTTGAGAGTTCACTTGGAGGGCACTACAGCATCCCATCCCCATCTGCAAAGGAGCCTTCCCCTGCTCTTTTCAGAGGAGAGGGAAGTGAAAGAGAAGAAAAGAGTTAAGGCACACAGGCTGGTCCTTGAAACCAGCAGGAAAGAGGCAGTGAAAGAGCTTAATTAATGGCACATCAGAGTTCCCCAAGATGTGTGTCTAACGAGGCCTTTGCCTGGCACTTTAGCTTTGCTTGTGAAAAGTTAATGCAGGCAAAATATAAGCAGAAGGCTGTGTGAAAACAGGAGCCAGCATGATCAGATACCTCCTGATTTAATTCTCTCCTTTGGATGACAGCCCTCTGTGCCTCCTCCTCACTACCCCTTTCTCAGGGACATGCTTATTACAGCTATTTCAGAGAGAAGAAACAACCAGCCAAAAATATAGGGAGAGATCCACTTTCATTGTGAACAGCAAAGGACTAAAGCAGGGTCAGAGTGTTGACTTAGAAAATTACAGTCTTCCTGTCTCCTGAATAAATCCAGCCATCGTTCCCTCCGCCACTCAGCTGTTACAGGATTTAATTTAGAACATTTGATTTATTTGCTGTGGACAGGTGGACTCTATAAAGAATTTTTAGGGCAGAATTTACGGTGGGTTTTAATGGTGCAGTGAGTAAAAGAGCAACAGGAGCCTGAGAGGCTTTTCCTGGTTCCCATGGGCAGCCCCTCTAAAGCAAGAAGGAGAAAATGATGGCAGTGGAGGGGAGCCAGGGGAGCTGGGGAGGGCCAGAGCTTGTAGGGCCTGTCTGGGATCACAGAGCACAAATCCCAAGCCCAGGTGGGTGCATTTGTTCCACTGGCCCTGCCCTGAGGGTCTGGGCATCCTCTGGATAAATCCCTCTGGATAAATCCCGTTTCCACAGGGGTGCTGGTGTCTGGTTGGGTTTTGGTGTTGGGATGAGTGCAAGAGCTGGGCAGTGGCTGTTAAGGAGGAGATACCCCCTTAGTTAGACCTTTCTTTAGGAACTCCTCCTTCCTTAAGCCCTGGGTTCTGACCTTGCATTTTGAGGGGATTTTCCCTGTCCTTGTGCTGCAGTTTGGCTGAAGCCACCTTGACATGAGACAGGGGCAGGAGGGAGCTTGGAGTGGGAGGTGCCCTTAGGACATGGTGAGTTTGATTCCAAGGACAAATTGCTAAGAGGTGCCTGAGAGGTTTTGGTTTCAGAGAGCTTAAGGTGCTCCAGCCTCTGTCCCCTCCACACTCAGCCAGGTGTCCCTGGCACACAGCAGCAGGACTGTCCTTGTCACTCTGGGTGTTTCACAGCTCCTTTGGGAAGCAGGCAACAGCTTCGGGACAAACAGCTTCAGGAATTCTCCCCAGCACGAGTTAATTGGGACAATCAATCAGGAATCTGATTTCTGGCCATGGTTTGGCCAGCAGGGCAGTGTCACAGGCACAGCTGGGAAAGGCTCTGTGGGTCAGGGAGAACCACGGAGGGGTGAGGGCTGGATTCTGTGACACCTGAGGCTGAGAATCTTCTTCTGTTGTGCACTCTGAGGTGACACCCTGCTCCTCTGAGTCCTCTACTCTGTTGCATCAAATCAGGCTCCTCAGAGAACCAGGGCTAGAGGGGAACCTTCCCCTCCTGCCCCAAATTCCTGAGTTATCCACAGATCCCTTTGCCAAGTCACTGTTCCTTTGCTCTTGCTAAAGACACTGAGGCACAGAGAAGTTAATTAAGCTCCTAAATGATATTTAGCAATTGGGGAAGGAACAAAAATGAGATCCTGTAGATTCCAGACCTCTCGTTTTCTGTACCATAGAGTATATCCAGAACTAAAAACCTTAAATTATAAAACCAGCTAGAGATACAAAAATTAAATTGATACTGAACCTAAGGTTTAATACATAGGAAAATAAACAATCAAACAAACCAAACAAACAAAAAAAAAAAGCCAAGAACTGAAGCATAAGGAGACTCAGACAGCATCCATCTTTCTACAAGGCCTCCAAGGAGCTGAATGTGCTACTGAGGGAATCTCTGTGCAGAGACTGATGGAGTGAAAACCAGGGAGAAACACAGCTGTGGAACACCTCCTCTGGGGACATGATCAGCTTTCCTGGTGATGCCTCCAGGGAAATACACTCCTAATTCTGGTGATAAACCTAAATACACAGGTAACAACCGAGCTGCTCCCACTGCAGTGAACCCTGAAACCTCCCACACCTGGGCATGAGCTGTGAGCAAGTCTCAGGTAACCAGGGTGGGTGAGGTGTCTCTCATTGCTAAGGGTGAATCAGCCCTAAATATGAGTGTTTGAAGCTCCCAGAGCTCCCACCTCACCACTGACATCCCCAAATGAGCTCCACCTTCTCCAGAGCCTGACAGCTTCAAGCATGACCAAAGTTTCCAGGCCAGGCTTTGACCTTCTTTAGCCAGAGGTTTTTGGCCTCATTTAGTTTAGATCAGACTTGCCCAGAGCAGTAATTTTGGCTGCCAAAGGCTGGGATTTGTGAGCTCAGCAGCTTGCAGAGAGAGTGAATGTGACACACAGAGCCCAGCCGGGGACAGGAGACACAAAGCATCTGTGTGAGCTCTTCAGGACAGCAGCAAATGGAAAACAAAGCACAAATATAACCCCAGAGCAGGCTACTCCTGGGTGTTTTTCAATTACAATAGACTATTATAAAAGGCCAATGTTCTCTTATTAACAATAAATTTCATCAATTTATAAATCTCTCCCTTATTTAAGAAAAACACACAATACAACACAGGCTCCATCTGGCTCTATTTAGATTCCAGGTTTTCTGTTTGTACAGCCAGAAGCCATCAATTATCACGTCAAGCCCAAGGATTTCAAGGCCCTGGACACAGGAAATGAAAAGGAGACAGGGGAGGGAAAGGGCACAAGTGGGAGCCTTGAAAAATTTATAATTAGTTGTGTGGTAAATGATCAACCTGGGGATCATTCAGCATCCAGGTTGACAAATGCTTTGGGGGTGCTTTGGTGGCTCCTTTGGAAAGTTAAAGCCAAGAGGGGTCACATGCACAGGGAGGGTGCAGAAAAAGGGGAAAAAAGATTTTCCTCTTTGGTTTTGGGAGATTTCATCAAAACCAGACACATCCTCCTCCAAAGGGCAAGGCTAAAGCCTCATTTACCTGGCATGTTTTCCTAATTCAGGGACCAAAAGTTGTCCCAGGCAGCCTCTTCCTGCTGCCACCTCAGCAGAGTGGTGAGGACAGGGCAGGAGTTCCTGGAACAGCAGGTGCCCACCAGCTCCTCCTGTCTGAGAGGAGCAGTTCCAGCCCCTCCTCAGCCAGAAGGCAGGATCTGGGTGAGATTTGGCAAAGAACGTGCACAGGAGGGTTTACAGGACACCAGGCCAACACTGTGAGCAGAGGACCCAGGAGGAAGAGGATGGAAGAGACTCTGAGATTTCCCCTCTCTCCCTCACCAAAGAGATGCCTACAGCACCCAAAATCTGTTCCACCCTTTCCTCACATGATCAACCCATGAAAAGACACAAGGCCACTACAGACAAAACCAGATATAAAACCAAATAAAACTGAATTCTTGTGGTGGAGGTCTGGGCTCTAAAGGTCTCACATTAAAGAGAAGCCACCAAAAAATATAAAAACTTGACACAACAACAGGCAGCAAACCCAGCTGGGGGACAGGCCCTGGTTATCCCTGAGTGGAGGAGGAAGAGGAGGAGAAGGATGGGAACACATCCCTGTCCCCCAGACCAGAGAATGAGGCAGGGCTGTTCCAAACCTGCACTCCTGACCCCACAGCTGCACAATGCCCGTGCCTGTTCTCTCAGGTGCACATTAAAGGCAGCTGAGCTTTGAAGGGAGTGTTATTAGCATGGTCAGCCATGCAGCTCTCTCATTTTAATAACAATCTGGTGACTCATCCATGCCATTAATTTAACATTAAAAAAAGTGTGGGTCAGATCCTCCTAATTTACCTAAGTTAAATTAAAAAAAAAAAAAGAGAAAAAAAAAGAGAGAGAGGGAGAGAGGGAAAGAAAAAAATAAAAGAAAAAAAGAGGAAAGAATATTTTGCTTTTTCTTGGTTTTAACCTGAAAAATCCTCCTATCATACAAAAAACACAAAAAACACATTTTCACTGACAGTTATCATTTTGCCAGTTTGTAATATTATGATAATTGCATTCCATATTCAAAACTGGGACACTTCCAAGGATGAAACTGAATACTAAAGACCTTCTTCCCACCTCTGATCTGTATTCCAGCAACCTGGAGTGTCCCTCAGTGCTGGAGCAGGACCTCACTGTGCTGGGAATGTCCAAGCATGGAACCAAACCACAGTGCCTGCTTCCATCCCTGGATGTGTTTAAGGAAAGGTTGAATATGGCACTGAGTGTCATGGTTTGGTTGAGGTTAGGGTTGGGTTGGACTCGATATCCTAGAGGTCTCTCCCAGCCTGGTGATTCTGTGATTCCACTCTCCTGCCCTGCCCTGAGATCACCATTACCCAGCTCACCACAGGCTCTGCCCACAATGAGCACATTCCCATCCACTGAACCCTTTTAAATGAATATTTCTTCAGAAGCAAAGAGCATAAAAACTCTGTTATGAGAGTTGTTATTTTGCAACCTATTTCTGTTCCCTTAGAACTTGATTCCCCAGTTATTTGCTCACAGAGCAAGCTGCAGCAATGGGAATTCTTGCAGGTGCATTTTTGAATGAGGATATTTGGGTAAAATGTTGTGATCTGCAGGCCTGGAAGCCATAAAACCCCAAGTTTTGGGGTAGTCCAAGCTGTGGTTTCATCCCTTGGTCAGATGTGCAGGGTGGCTTTCCTGGAGTCACCCCAAAGTGTCCCAGCCCTGGAATTGGTGCTGATGGATGTGAAATATCTGGATTATATTTGACATAGGGATAGTGGAGAGTTTGCTTTGAGCTGCCAGTGCCACTGGGGAGATTTCCTGTCACTGCAGCAGTGGCCAGTCCCTCCCTTGGTTCCTGCAGACAGGGTAAAGAAGAAAGAGGTGAAAGGAAAGCTCTGGGGTGTCCCCATTCCCACTGCTCCTTTCTCTGCCCTGGGACAGCTCTGCAGAAAACATCTCCAGCCCAGAGCCTTTCCTTTTGAGCAGTAACTCAACCTGACCAAATGTAGCTTCTAAGAGCCAAGCACACCCCAGAGCCTCATGAAAAACTGAAAAAACAGCAATTTTTAGGACCAAACGTGGCCAAGGCTCCGTGCCAGAACAAACCCTTCCTCCCTTTAGCTTTGTCAGCCTCAGGACATGCCTGGCTCCAACACCACATATCAAAGAGGGGCAGGGGAGAGGGGGAGCCTCACACAGAAACAGCAAACCCGTGAGCTAATCCTGCCAGGAAATGCTGAACCCCTTGAACAAGCTCTGCCTTACAAAGATCCCTGTGATCACCCAAGCTCAGACTCTTTCATGTGGTTTGGAGTGGAATTGGGATCTGCAGGGCTGTGCCCAAGGAAGAACCACAGCTCAAATCCTACCTGGAGAGGCAGGTTTGGCAAACATTTCCTGCAAAGCAGAGGTGCTTAAGCCCTTCTCCATCCCTGTGTTGTTTTCTCTTCTATTAACTGAGTAAGAGTTTTTGTGGATTGTGTCCAGGATGAGCAGATTAAAAAA
>VXBR01006562.1:154370-194883 GCA_013400215.1 Cisticola juncidis
CAAATGATGCACCAGCCACATTAGGTCAGGCATTTGGGGTAATTGCAGAAAATGCCAGAGAAGAAATCTCAGGTCAGAGAAAGCCCCTTGGATGTCCAGCTGCACACAGCCCATTCCCTGGCAGTCACAGGGTGGCTCTTGTGGCCAAGCCTCCTTGTTTAATCCACCCATGTGGGAGAAAAGGGGTCAGGGGTGCTCAGGGGAGTCACTGGGATCTGTCTCCAGCCCTCTTCCATGAAAGGGAGGGTTCCCATATTTTCTGCTATAGGGTTTCATTTTTTTTCAAAACAGATAATCTGGAATATGGTTGGTATGGACTTTTCCTCACTGGCAATCAGGGACAGTGGGGCAGGGCTCTGACTGATCTTGGTCTCTTTTCATTTTTACCTTCCTGTAAGGCAGAATGGACTGGTGGTAAGAGAAAAACACATATTAGATGCCTTTGGTTTAAGCCTTATTTCTGCCTCAGGTGAACTCTGTTCCCTTCTTAGCATGCATGATTTAACTTTTTAATGCCTCTGTCTCTCCATTCTAGAGGACGATGGAAATAACTCTTGCAGAGTGCAGTGGGGTTTTCAAACAGAAAATGCAGAGCTGCCTTTGTGTGGGTAAGAACAGCAATTCCCACTGTGATCCTGCAGGCAGCAGGCAGTGCTGGGACCCTGCCCCAGCCCTGCTGTGCCTCTGGATGTGCTGATGTGCTGGGACAGGCTGGGCTGTGTTTGTAGGGCAGGTGGTTTGCTAGCGCTTGACTCAATCTGTGCTTGGAGTGAACTGGGAAAAAAACACTGGGAAAAAAACCACTGTGAAAAAAACAGTGTGAACAAACCAGCTCCTCTTCTGTGAGCTCAAGCCTGGGACTCTGACAGTGTGCAAGGCACTGGGGGAGCCTGGAGAGGCACTGGAAAAAGCCAAGAGACAAAGTCAGTGGTCAAGCATGGCATGGACAGGTCCACGTGTGCCACCCACCCCCCTGGGATCCTCTGGCATTTTCCCTCTGCTGGAGAAATGACAGTCCCAGGGCAGCCCCTGGGCTGTCTGGCAGGGTCCCAGCACTGCCTGCTGCCTGCAGGATCACAGTGGGAATTGCTGTTCTTACCCACACAAAGGCAGCTCTGCATTTTCTGTTTGAAAACTCCACTGCACTCTGCAAGAGTTATTTCCATCATTCTCTAGAATGGAGAGACAGAGGCATTAAAAAGTTAAATCATGCATGCTAAGAAGGGAACAGAGTCTGGCTGTCTGGCTCTGTCCTGGATTTTGGTGAGCTGAACCACTGATCTCTGACCCCACAAAAATTCCTGGTGTCAGTCACCTTGCACCAAGTCCAAGGTGGATGTGGAAAATGCAGGCATGGAGGAAATGCTGGGGATGGGGCAGAGCAGAATGAACTGGAGAAAACTGGAAGCTGTGGAGCAAAGCTACAGACAATTCCAGGAGGCACCTTCCTGGGAGGATGTTTGGATATTCAGTTTACAGGACCAGGGGTGGTTTCAGTAACTAAGACCCTTTTGGAGAGGTTTTGTTTCAGGCAAGATTCCTGAGAAGTGATATTTCCCTGCCAGCTCTGTTTGAGGCACATTCTGTTCATGGCTGTGCCTGCTAAAACCCTTAAATTCACTACATTTAGCTGAGGGTTGTTTGAATGTAGCAAAGGCCACATTTTGGCCTGTTGGCTACCACAGAGTGCTGGGTGAGAGGTAAAACCCACCTGCCAAGCCACTGCCATAAATGCTGATTTAGAGCCTGCTTGGCTATATAGCACTTGGATCCTGCCTCATTTGCTTCCCACTTGTAAATGAGATTTCACATATTGTCCTTTAATTTTTACCTCTGGAGCATTTTCTTTGATTACTCACACTTCTGGGCATTCTCACTGAGCATGAGAGAGTCAGCTCAGAGAGAACATGGAGCTTCTCTGCTGCAGTGTTTAAAATCCCCTGATTGTCCCCCCAGCCACCACTTCCCTCTCCTTTTCTTCCATGCCCAGGCCTTTGAGCTATAGAAGTGATCAATTGCTTAAATTATTGTAATGGTTGGCAGAGGGAAGGGGGAGGGGGCATGAGGGGATGGAATTAAAAAGTGTCCCTCCAAGCTGGGAACTTGGTATTAAAAATCTCAGTCAAATCCATTCTGGAAGGACTGAGCTAATAAATCTCCAGCCCCAGCCTTGCAGTGGGAAGGGTAACTCAGTTGTAAGTGTGTAGTGCAGGTATTACTACAACTTGACTAATAGGGAGTGAATATTGCAGAAAGATGTCTGTGTATATTCATTTGAAGTCCTGAACAAATTTGCTTTGAATCTCCTGGTCTGTTTCTATGGCTGCTTTCCACAAATATTCCAGCAAATGAGCTTTACTAGTGCGAATACTCATCAAAAGTCAATTTGGAACTCAAATAGCTTAATATTTTCCAAAAGCATATTCCAAATTACACACATGAACATGCAGTTCAGAATGGATGCTGGTTCTGATGTGATTAGTTACACAACTTTGCCCAGCCAGGGATCAGAAATAACACAATACAGCTCATGTCACCATCCACGGAGCCTGGATTTCAGACTTGGAATGTTGGAGATTTTCAATGAACTGTCTGTGAACAGCTCAGCAGCCTTGACTTCCATTCTCTGAAGACATCCATAATCAGGCATTTTAGCACTGAAGAGAGTTGGGAATTTTGCAGTTAGCAAGTGGCCAACTTGCAGGAGGAGAGGCAGACTGGATTTTTGTGATGAATCATTGGAGATCTGTCGGGAAGCTCAATACTCCAGCTCTATAGACAGAAAACCAGTAGTGAGTCACATTTTTCTCCTGAACTCAGCTGAAAATTCGTGTTCAATGTGTGCTGTGGATTGGCAAGTGCAGAGATTTACCCATCTTCACCCTGCAGCCTTTCCTGCAGAGAAAGAGACCCCGTGAATCACTGGACTAAGCAGACAGCCTTCCCCACGGGGCTGCTGTGCCTTCACCCTAAATCTGCTGCCATGGGGTGCATGGGCACACAGGAATTGGGAAATGCTTTCCAGTGCTGGCACATCTCACTCAATCTCAGATCTCCTCTCCAGCCCTTGTCCTGCAGGTGCTGGTGTGTGCTCTACTGTCACACCTAGAATTATAGAAATCAGGATACTGAAATTATAGATGCAATAATACAAATCTGATGGGTGCAAATGAAATATCAGTGAGCACAGATCCTCCCGGCACCCTCTCCAGCTGCAGAGGAGACTTCCAGCATCCCAGAAA
This sequence comes from Cisticola juncidis, assembly GCA_013400215.1. Lineage (NCBI taxonomy): Eukaryota > Metazoa > Chordata > Aves > Passeriformes > Cisticolidae > Cisticola > Cisticola juncidis. Next base: position 157,613 of record VXBR01006562.1, read on the forward strand.
GATGCAACTCAGGGAAGGTTTGGCTCCTCCACAGGAGGAGCAGGAAATGCAGGGTACAGGGAGTGATTTTAACCATTGCTGCTGCTGCTGTCATCAGATTGGGCTCAATCCCAGCTCTCAGTGTCTCCCAGCTGGATTTGCTGTGCCGTGAGGGAAATCCTGAGCCAGGGCTGGTGGCTGCTGCCTGCCCTCCACGAGTTCTCCTGGCTCAGAACAGCCCTAAAGCTCTGAAATGGGATATGTGGAAGGCAGGAGAGGGAAAACTGACAGTCAGCTCTGAGAGCCACAGCCCTGTGCGGATCAAACCCTGGAGGAATGATGCCATCACAGTTTTCAAAGAGGAAACTTCCATCGTTTACCCTGAGCTGCAGCTCCAGCAGCACTAAACACTGTTTTCCAGCTAATAAAATGAGGCACAATTTTTTACATGCTGTTTGTGGTGACAGTGCAATCAGTCTTGTTGGGAGCCAGGCTCACAAGGGCCAGGAGCTGCAGAGAGCACTGTGAGAGGCACCCAACCCTCCCAGCTTTCAGCTTCATTTCTCTGGGGTTCTATTTTTCTTTCCCCCAGCAGAACTCTCTCTGCTTCTCCCCCTTTTATCTATTCATTCATTTATTTACTCGTTGAATGTAGATTTATTTTGATGCCCAGCAATTTCAGGTAAACAAAAGGAGACTCTGCACTTCTGGGAAAAGGCTGTTAATGGCCTCGCAGAGGGAGAAGCAAATGGAACTTTCCTAAACAAAGCTGCAGGGAGCATCGCTCACACCCAGCAGGGCTCTGGGGCAAACTGGGTTTGTTAGCAAAAGAGCACGCACTGAGTTTGGGAGGCTGGCTTGGGATTTTTTTTTTCTCATTTTTCTGCTTTTTGATTCCAAGAAATACTTGCAGAAAACAACTCCACAGGAATGTGGAAACAAAGCTGAAGTTCTGCTTCTGCTGAGATTAAACTGAAAGGAGAGGGAAGGAATCTGCTCTCACTGCTGTACGGTGTAACTCCACTGCAAAACAAAATCAAGTGAGGTGGATGTTTCTTTTCTTTTCTTTTCTAATTTTTTCCCTCCTCTATCAGTCTCTTTAGACCTCTGCTTATTTTAATTCCTTCCCCACCTTCTGGATTTGCACTGTTCCTCCATTCCAGCTCTGGTGTATTCTAAGAAATGAGAAATTAAAACCTGTGGTGTGTTTTGTTGTCCTTACACAGTCTCAAAACAAAGAAACACGAGCTGAGATTCCCAGTAGAAATCTGGGAAGCAGCTGTACCTTACAGCTGAATTAAGATTGTTGCATTTGCAGGCATCAGGTGAAGTCTGATCCAAAGATCTCTGAAGTAGAAAGATTCCCATTGATTTACAAGGACAGAGGATGGGGGCTTTGAATAGGAGTTGTGATAACATCCAGTCATCTTATCTGGAAAAGAAAACATCAGTAAAACCCAGAGCAGTCAAAGTTTTTCCTTAGCACCTCCTGTCTTCCACCTGTGCTGCCTCTTGCCCTGTCCCAGGAGTGGTGGCAGGCTCAGGAAAATGCAGATATTCCTCCCTCCAAGGTCCTTGTGCTAGCATCCATGAGGACATGATTTTCTCGTCCTGAAATTCAATTTCTGAGCCCCTTACTGTCTCAAATGACCAGATGGAAAAGACAGTAATTGCTGAGAAACTTATTGACTTTTCCTTTTTAATTAATCCTAAGTGGAAGAAAACCTGCAGTTCCCTGTCCAGACAACGTATGTGAGAGAGGAGGGAAAAGGGAGAGAGAGGAGAGAATCATAATTAAAATAACTCAAATTAATCTTGGTGAGTGCTCCTGCCACTTCAGTGCTTTGAATACAGGGGGGAAGTGTTGTTCCAGTCGAGTCTCCTTTGTTTCAGATGGCAGCTCAAATAAGGACCAGCAGACATCAGGCCTGTCCAGAGAACAGCTGCTCACTGCAGCTCTGCATCCTTCCAGCCAAAACACCTCCCATGCCCTCTCTGTGAGCCTGGACGTGCTGCCTGTGCAGGAAGAGGAAGAAAACCCTGCTGTGTGGGGAGGGGGGGATGGCAGAGCTGCTCCCCACCCTCGGCTGAGCTCCTGAGTGACTGGGGGAGAAGAGGGGTGAATCTCTTGGCCCATCTCTTTAATGTGAACAGACCCCAGGAAGATCCACAGCTTGGCTGGGGGGTGTTTAGAAAGCTCCAGGTTCTCAGGCAGGCAGGGGAATCAGGGGATTTTGCCAAAATGGCACACAGGGCTGGCTCTGAGGTGTGAGGGTTGGGTTTGACTCGATGACCTTGGCAGCATCTTCCACCCAGTGACTCTGATTCTGTGATCCTGTGATTCTGTGACTGCAATTCTGTGATTCTGTGTCTGTGGCTCTGTAATTCTGTGTTTCTGTGATTCTGTGGCTCTGTGATACTGTGATGCTGTGGTCCTGTGATTCTGTGATTCTGAGGTTCTGTGGTTCTGTGGTTCTGTGATTCTGCAATTCTGCAATTCTGTGGCTCTGCGATTCTGTGATTCTGTCATCCTGTGATTCTGTGATTCTGTGACTCTGATTGTGAATTCTGTGACTCTGTGATTCTGTGATTCTGTGGCTCTCTGGTTCTGTGACTCTGTGACTCTGTGGCTCTGTGTTTCTGTGATTCTGTGATTCTGTGATTCTGTGATTTGGTGATTCTGTGATTTTGTGACTCTGTGAATCTGTGGTTCTGTAATTCTGTGACTCTGTGATTCTGGGATTTCCTGATTCTGTGACTCTGTAATTTTGTGGTTCTGTGTTTGTGTCTCAGGTGCCACAGCCCCAGCAGGCTGCAGGCTCTGTCACACACAGAGCACACCTGGGGCTGTCCTGGGCTGACAATGCCGTGCTCAGGATGGCAGGACAGGAACAGGAGAGCAGGGACTTCTGTGGGTGCTGGCAGCTCTCAGCTCTTCAGGACAGCAGTGAGCTCTGAATTCTGTTCTGAGCTCTGAATTCTGAATTCTGAATTCTGTTCTGAGCTCTGAATTCTGAATTCTGAATTCTGTTCTGAGCTCTGAATTCTGAATTCTGTTCTGAGCTCTGAATTCTGACCTGTGGAAGAGGCAAATTGGACCAAACTGCTCAACTTTGAGTGATGTCTTAGTGAGGGCAGTGGGAGCTGACCTGAGAAAAAAACAAGTTCAGCAGGGAGGGAACCTGCTGCTCAGAAATGTCACTGATCCGTGTGCTCCACAGAGAGGAAAGCTCACTCTCTCTCCTTGCCACTCCACTGCAGACAGCAAGATACTTAAAATGAAACAAAACCTAAACTCAATATTAATAAATTTTGGCAAAAGAATCTTAAATTGTATTAACTTAATAAAACTTGCATGTAATAGGGCTTTAAATTAATAGAATATAGATGTAATATCACTTAAACTTTATAAAACTTAAGCTTAAATTTAACCTAAACTTAACAGGGCCTAAACTCTAAACAACTTAAAACTACATAATTTAACTGAGCAATTCATTGAACTTAACCTAAACTTAAATTTAACAGAAATTAATCTTAATAGAACTTAATTTTAACAGAATACTAAAATACAAGTTAACTCAGACCTAAGCATAATAAATAACTCCAATTAACTCCAGAATATCCTCCCCAGCCCTGCCCAGCACAGGCATCTCAGCTCTCACCAAGCTACTTTGTTTTATTTCAGTTTTCCTCCTTCTTGCTGAGAAGTTGCTGCTGGGATTAAAAAGGCATCGGGCAAATCATCAGTATGAAAGAGACACGCTGAGAAGAGAGCAGATTAACCCACACTGCAGAGAAAACTCCTCATTTCTGGAGTGTTTGTTTTGAAAATGTCACTTCAACGGGTCACAGAATTCATGAATAAAATCCCATCCTTATTTCAATTCAAAAAGGAATAAAGATTTATTACCCAGCCTCGACAGGAAAGCAGTATTGACCCATCAATGAGTCAAGGTCTATGGTATTGCATGCAGAAATATTTATTGCTTTTAATTATCATATACAGCAAGGAACTTTTTTTAATAATTTTTATTACTATTGTTTTATTGTACTGTGTAAAAGAAAGATGGAATTGCCAGCAAAGCCTCCTGAGAGTACATGGTGATGGAATGAAAGACAGTTTGATGCTGATGGGTTAAATAAAAGGTCACTGCCACTCAAGAGATGTTGGCAGCACATTGGTAAACCTGCTTTGAAGCATCATTAACCCCATTTTAAAAAATACACAGGTAGTACCCCTAAAGATCTCCAAAGACCTGGGATTCCTAAGGGGGAAAATTTGGTACCTAAATATCAGAAAATTATGGCTCAAGCAGTTGCAGACTGGAAGTGGTGGACTCAGATGGTGAATGTTGGGTGCAGCTGGTTGATGCCACCCTCTGACACCACCCACAGGGTCTGGAGGACCCAGGTGTCACCCAGGGGACATCCCTTGGCCAGAAGAAGGAGAAGACCCCCATGTCCCCTCTGCATGGAGCTCATTTCCCAGAGGCTGGGGTGGAACACCCTGACTGTGTGTGCTGTGGGCACAGGGGCAGCCAGGGCTGCTCCTCATGTTCCCTGCTCTCCTTCCTCACCTCTCCTTCCACTCCTCTCCTTCCACTCCTCTCCTTCCAGCCAGCAGCTCTGGGAACCTCCCAGAGGGGGAAATGTAAGGCAGCCCTGGTGACTGACAGGCAGGCTGTGATAATGAAGTCCATTTTTATTTTTTATCTCTTGTCAAGGTACAAGGACTCGGCCAGTGTCCCAGGTAATGAGCGTTCCCTCGCCCTCTCCCTGGCTGGATTTGAAGTGTGTGTAGCCATGTGTGGCTGTGTTAACACTACATTACCAAAACCAATCCCGGGAGCCTGCTCTGCTGCACACCTCGCTGGCTCCAGCACTTCCTCACGTTGATTTGCATTCGTGCAGCCTGTGTAAACAGCACTGCTCAGGGAATATAAATAACTGAAATAACTGCAGCCAGCAGTGCTGCTCAGCAGCATCCTCAGCTCCTGCTGCAGGGCTGGGGCACAGCCCAGAGCCACTCCCTGAAGGGTGCTGCTGCATCCCTCCTCTCCTGCCTCAGTCCTCAGGACAAGAAGACAAGGATGGAGCAATGGAAGCTGCTTTTCAAGAAGCCTTTTCATCCTGAGCTGAAAAACCATGAAAAAGCCTTTTAAAATAGCTCAGTTTTCCTGCATCCCTGATGCTGGGCATTTTGGGGAGGTGCTGCAGTTTGGGTTGTAGGTGTTGGAGTTTTCTCTAGGTGTTGGCAGAGAAAGGCAAACAGAGAATCCCAGAATGGTTTGAGTTGGGAGGAACCTTTAATATCACCTTGTTCCACCCTCCTCCCATGGGCAGGAACACCTCCCACTGTCCCAGGCTGCTCCAAGCCCTGTCCAGCCTGGCCTTGGGCACTGCCAGGGATCCAGGGGCAGCCTCAGCTTCTCTGGGCACCCTGAGCCAGGGCCTGCCCACCCTCCCAGGGAAGAATTTTCTCCTAAAACCCAACCTAAATTTCCCTCTTTTAGAAAGTGGTTCGATTTCTCAGTGGTCTGATTTACCTGTGACAGAGATGACTCCCTTTTGTACACAGGACAGGTGGGGTGAGGTGTGATCACCCCATTAAACAGAGAAACTCTCCCCTACCACCCCTCAAGCTCACATCTCTCTCCTCCAGGCTCAGAGTGTGCAAAGTTTCACCCAAGCTGAGTTAAACCAGACCTGCAGGGAGACATCCCCAGCTGAAACCAGGCAAAGCTGGTCCTGTTTGAAACCAGCCCAGAGCTCAGAGCTGTTTGAAGTGGAGCTGCCACTGCTCCCCAAGCAGGGACAGCAGTGCCAGCCTGGCCACCACCCTCTCCTCAGGATGGGTTTGCTTCATCTCCCTGACTCCTGCAGGCAGGGCAGCGTCCCCAGCAGCACCACCCGGGATGCCCACGGTAATTAGGCACAAATTCACATAAAACTCTCAGGTGGAGGCAACCAAACCAGATCAAGGATTTCTGATTTCACCCCGAGTAAGAACAAAAACAGCTAAGAGCACTAAATATGAAAGGGATAAAAAGTGAAATTTTCTGATCTTTTCAGGATTCGCATAAAGCCTGGTCTGGAGTTGCAATCTTATATCCAGATTTGGATCCATATCTGGCTTCTAAACTTAGCATGGAAGATGACATCTTTACAATCTTTTTCCACTTGAAATTAAAAATTCCAGGAGAATGCTGGAAGAATCTCAGCAGATTTCTGAAGTCTGCATCTTTGCTTTACAATCTCAATCCTTTTATGGTTCTTTTTTTTCCTTTTTCTTTAGCTGAGCTGAAGTAACTCAGATTAACAACACACAGTCTATTTAATTGGCTTCATATGGTTCTATTTTAACATTTGGATTAGAATAATATTTCAGAAAATGACTGCTATTATTTTTTTAACAGATGGTGAAAGATCCACCAACATAGGAAGTGAGTCACAAGTTGTACTGTAAATAATAAATAATAATAATAATAATAATAGTTCTGCTGACAGTGTAACAAGGGCTCCGATTTGCTATTACACAGGAAAACTAATAAACCAAAGTGCAAAGCACCTCAGAAATCTTTTATTTTAATTAGCAGTGAACAAACTCATTCTGCCAAATGCTGAACTCCCTGGAACACTGGTGGCTTCACATTTTGCTTAGGAGACAGTTTGAAACAGTAAGGAGGAGATGGAGGGGACAGCCAAACTCTAATGAAAAAATACAGTACATGCATCTCCATCTGGGCTTCCTTCAGGGCCATTTCACAAGTGGAGAAGGAAAAAAAATCCTGAAAAAATAGTAGTGATTGCAATTTGAATTCCTGCATGTTTCCAGTGTGATGGCCTTTGCTTAGGGCCAGCCTCTCAGTATAGCCCATTTTCCTTTAAAATGCCACGTGTAGGTGTCCTGATCATATTTGCTCTCCATTCTGCTGCCACTGCAGTGGATTTGCATGTCCTTCCTGCTGCCACAAATCTCCCCACACTCCCAAGGGGCTGAGGAGGAGCAGGGTGGCAAGAAGCAGAAGCAGAAGCAGAAGAAGAAGAAGAAGAAAGAACGAAGAAGAAGGAGAAGGAGAAGGAGAAGGGGGACACCGATGGCAAAACTCAGCCTGCTCACAGCTGGATCCTCCTGAGGTCACCATGGTGAGGGTGGGGGTATCAGGTGGTCACACACTGGGTCCAAGCCTAAATTCCTGCCAGCTGAAAGTTGTTTTTTAGAGGAAAGGTCTGGCCTGGCTCTCGTGTGTCTCTGGGCATTCAGAGACATTCACTTATGAACTACAACAAGCCTGGGGTTGTACAACAGGTCTGGGACTGTTCAGCTCTGTGGTTGCAGGGGTGAACAGGCTGTGCTGCTGCCAGCTGTGCCCTGCCTGAGGAACAGCTGCACACAGCTGGCTCCAGAGGTGTTCACTAACACCCCTGAGGAGGCAAGAGAAGGACCCTGCCCACCCTGCCCTTGTTTTATCCCTGTCTCTGTGGTTGTCACTGGGGTGAACGAAATGTTCACAACCAGTGGCAGGCAGAGAAGGGACCAAACACAAAGAGCACTGCCCACACTTGGTAGTTGACACTCACACTGTGGCTTTCAGACTTGGCTTAAAAAATAAATTCTCTGGTTTTTGAAAAATCTGGGTTTTCTGTCTTGGCTCACATAATAGAGCAAGGAAATGCAGGCCCAGATTTTAACAGCCCTGCCACTGAGCTTTCTTGGCAAAGGAAAGGTCTCAGCTTCAATCCATGGGGATTTTTTGATAGTGTGACTCTCCTTTCAGCAGGATCTTGCAACTTCAGAAATTACTTTGGGGATGAAGTCAACATAAAAAGGGTTTCATCACTTTAGATGTCTCCAGAGCTGCTTAGATGCCACTGGTAGGAGCTTCTAACCCTTTGCTTGTCAGAGCTCCCTGCACCCTTTATCATGCTGAGAAACTGGGAGAGAAAGGAGACACAGCAGAGATCCCACTGTCCATGAGGAGCTGCAGGGCTGAATCATCGCAAGCAGCCAAGGAAACCAAAGCCACCAAAGTGCCACAAACACCTGCAGCTTCCCCTTCCCTCCCCAGACTCTGGGGCACAGCACAGAGCCACCGAGGAGCTTTTCCTTCATGACAAATCACTGGTGTCCCTCACACTGCAGAGACCAGCAGAGGCCCCTCTCTGAGCCAGCCTGGCTGATTTGAGTTTCTCACAGCCTCTGTGGACAAAGAGGAGCTCTTTGTTCTTTCTTGGCTGTTCATGGACACATCTGGAGCTGTTCCACCCTCTGCCTGTGTTCCTGCCCTTACTCTGGGTGAAGTTTCCCTGCCACAGTGCCTGAGTGACTCCTGCATGGAGCTGGCAGCAGGAAAGGATCCCAGCAGAGCTGGGAGATGAGGGAAGGAGGAGCAGGGGAGCCTGGATGAGCTCATTGCAATACAAGGCCAAGCTGCTGAGGCTGCACTGAGCACAGGCACTGATCTGCTCTGTCTGTGAAGCACAACTTAGCACCTGAACTTTCACCAAACTCCCTGCAATTTACCCTACAAATTGTGGGTTTGATGGGACATCAAGGTCCCTGCCCCACAATGAGCTTGTGAGGTCCTGCAGGCATTGAATGCTTCAGATTTCCCCTGTGGGACTCACTGTGACTCCACATGGCATCCCCACACCCCAGCAGATGCTTTCCACATTAGGAAAAGAGTTTCAGTTCACCTCTGAACTTGTAAGAGAGAAAAACTGGAAACTTCAGTGTTTTTCTCACTGTAATTGGCCCAGTGCCAGCACAGAGGAACCTGTTGGACCTTTTAGCTGCTCCTCAGAAATGTAGCTGGTTTCTATTGGGCAGCAAGCCAAAAAAACCCTCCTAATTCATTCTGTACATAAGAAAGAGCTCAGAGGTGCTCGGTGCTTTTCGGGATGCTAAGAGGCTTCTCTGCACTGTGCAGGGCTTTTATTCTTTTGTATTGCATCATTTGTTATTTTCTCTTTAATTAAAACCCTTTGCTTTTCAAAGCACAGCCAGTCAGCTGTCCCAGAAATTATTCTAAGCTGTTTCTGAGAGGTGCTGGTCATCCTCAGAATGTATTGAACCCTCGTGGGGCTGGAAACACCTGGCTTCATGCAGGGATTCAATAACAGAGGTGTTGTTCCCTGCATCCCAGCTAATCAGGACTCCCTTCCTCATCAAGGGAGAAAAACAACACCCCCAAGGCAGGACTCCTCTGGGGGGCAGGACACATCTGGGGGGCAGGACACATCTGGGGGGCAAGAAATCACAAGGAGAAATGTCCTGGAGAGGTGCTGAGATGAAGAGGAACCTACACTTTGAAAGATTCACATCAGGTTAAGCCTGTGCCAGATTTTGACACTTACCCTCCCCAGGTATCTGAATTTCTGAATCCCTCTCATAATTAATTCATAGTTAATCTTGAATAGGTGTGATTTTAATAATCATTCAGCACATCTAATACTGCAGAATTGCCGCACCATTGAACTTGAAATTACACGAAATGAGACAGCTATTTAAATAATGGCCTCTTCTGAGCTGGGCTGTTTGGGTTTCTGCTGCAGAGGTGTCCAGGAGCTCCCAGGCACTGTCAGGATGTTGCACCATTTCTGCAGCCCTGTAGAGAAGTCATTAATATATTTTAGTGACATGATCTACCTGGGAAGCTGCTTGCCTGTTTTTTTGTAGTTTCACAAATGATCATAAAAAAGCTTCTATTCATTGCCTGCTGCTTTCTCTTGTAGAATTAAAAAATGTTTTAGAGGCTGCTCTTTGTATTTATTCATCAGCGGTAATGGAGTAAAATACTGAGTTTTAAGTGACTTTGTACATTAGTGGTCATCTCACTTAGCTGGAGTTCCCCCAGAAATCTTTTTTAATGGAACTTTGTTCTCCTGGACATGTAAACAATGTGCATTAACTCAGACACTGAACTTGTCATGTAAAATTCTTTTGGTATAGATTTACTCGTTTAACTGAATACAAACCTGCAACAAATGTTCTGCTCTCCAAATTTGTTTGAACTTCTCACTATTGAAACGGCTGAAGGACTGCAATGAGTAACTAAGTGGAGATTTAATACAATCTATGATTGGAGGAAGGATCTTTAAAGTGACTTAATGACTGAGAAAATGACTAATCATGACTGATAACCAAGCAGTACATCTGGGAACACAGAGATATTCGGGTCTTTTGTCTGATGCTGCAGCCATACCTGAGCTCCGTGAGAAATAAGAAAACTCTGATTTTTCTTTTTGGGTTTTTTGCCCATACAAGTCATATAAATGTTCATAGGTACTGGAGGATGAGCAAAGACACAAAATTTAGGAGTGTCCTTAGGATGATTTTGCTGCGGTTGCCTATAGGATTTCAGTGCCATTTATCAATGGAGATAGATGGCCTAATCAATTTTAATTTAAAAGCCTCCTATATTGGATGTTCCAGACATCTTATTTGCTACAATGCCAGGCAGAAGAACCCCCTTTTCTTATGGCTCTGGTGATTTATTCCAGCATACTTTCCCATGGGATTTATTCATTGGTATTTTCAACCACATCATTAAATTCACCCTCTTGCCTTTTTATTTCCTGTTTCATTTTTCTGCCATCAAGTCCATCCATTGGCCTGTGCTCATTGTAGGTTTTGGGTTCCTCTCTGGAAGGTTTGCTGGGGAAATGATGCAAAGCAGCAGGAAACCCCAACTGTACAACCAGAAATGTCATTTGTGCAGGGAAGGATTAACAGGATTACCCAGACTGAGCAGGCAATTTCCATACACACAACCCTCAGGAGGTGTCCAGAAGTGAAAAGAGTTCCCAGCTCTGTCAGACAAGGTTACAATCATTGGGAAGAGGTTCTAATTAAGGAGGGAGCCTCCCAGTCCTACATCTTTACAAAAATTTGCATGACTCAGTTTGCAAGTGGACACAAGAAGGGTCAGTCCAGACCACTCTGAAGGGGAAATGGCAAAAAATATTAGATGGGGAAAGTCCTGGGTGTGGGCTAGGAAAATTCACCGAAGAAGAAGAAGTTCTGTGTGGTGGCTGAGTGGTCCAGCAGTACAAATGTTTCATACCCTGTATTTGGGTATGGTTTAAGTGTAATTTGGATGTGGTGCCTTCTGGGCCACTGATTCTCATGGCCACCCATTCTTTGGGCAGTTGATTGCTGTAGATAATTTAAAGAATGCTTTCTGAGAGGACCTGCCATGCTCAGGACTCAAAAGTCTTGCCATGCAGCCAAGGGAGAGAAATTGTGATGATATTCAGGAAAACAGCTCTGGTCAGTCCCATGTGGGATTTTCACACCTCACAATCAAAAAGTTGCTTTATTTTCTATTAAATTCAGACACCAGGTAATTTAGAAACCATTAGCACCTCCATGGCAGAATTAGGATTCACTACACAAAAGGCTGTGGCTTGAAGAGGCAGAGTTCCTCTCTTTTCTCCACGTGCCTCCTGTGCTGGACAGCAGGAATAACCCTGTCCCTACAGCCCAGCTATCAGCATAATCATAAATTATTGGATTTTGCAGGACCCAGGGCAAGCAAAAGGATCCATGATTCACTTCAGGACTTTGGTTTTACTCATGCCTAACACAGCTTCTGATCGTGTTTTATCCTTAAGGCCAGAAAACCCCTCAAAGGTGGCATTTCTCAGGTCTCCATCAGGGTCTGACTGCTATGGACACACTCACAGGACCTCTCTCCCCACCAGGGGAAACCCACCCCTGCCCTGGGCCCTTGTGTGGTTCTGGGTCAGTGAAGTCTCCCTGAGGGGAAGATTCTGCTGTTGAATGTGGGGTTATGGCAGCAGCAGGAGAAACAGCACAGGGGAGAGACCTGACTTAAAATTTCATTCCCTGTGCCACCATCCCTGACCCCTGTGTGAGCAGCCAAGGGGCTTTTCTGATTCCAGTCCTGACCTGATGAGCAGAGGGAAGCATTGGGTTTTATAGTCCTGTTGAACATAAACATTGATTTTTAAGGCCTAATCGTCTGCTGCAGCTGAACGACATCCAAGAATTTTTTATTATTATTTTTGTGGCTGGAATTGATCAGCTGGAGAAGGGAGGAATAAAGAGGAAGCAGAGAAACAGCTGCAACTTAGGGGTTTTTTTTTGTGCTGCCCAGGCAAAGATGCTGCAGCTCTGTCACTCACACAGCCCCCACTCGCTGGGATGTGCTGCTGAATGAGCCCTTGTCAGCTGCCACCCCCTGCCCTCCTCACTGCCTGCCTCCCTCACAGCTCCTATTTCCCTTCCTCATAAATATTCACACCACACAGCCAGCGGAAGACTTTGTTTTTTCCTTAATTTCCATATTTAGCACGACATCACAAGTGCTTCAGAGATGGGTTCAGCAGGGGCTGTGCATCCAGGGAGGAGGACAAGAGGGAGGAAGGTCTGTGCTGGGTGCAGGTGGGGACAGGGGACAGGAGCAGGCAGCAGTGAGGGAGATGAGAACAAGGTGAGGAGCATGAAGGAGGTAAAGAGCAGAGCTGGGGATTAACTCGCTCCAACAATCACAGCAAAATGAAGCTGTTCCCATTCATAACCCAGGCAATCCATGTGCTCATCAGGAGGTTTTCATAAGTGATTAATGGTTAATTTGTTAAAATTCAATGAAATCTTGTTTCCTCTCTTTAAATTAGAATTCAGGGAGAGAGGGAGAGAGAGACGGTCCCAGCCATCCCCTGCTGCTTCTCGACAGAATATAATTCATCTGCCAGAAATGGCTATTGCTTTCAAAGGATTACAAATAAAATAGAAACAGAGCCTGGGGCAACAGCCACAGAGCTCTGGAAGGCTCAGCCCTGTCAAAGGGGCAGAGGGAAGATCTGGAACCCCTGAGTGCCTTGGCGGGCAGCCTTTGGAATAAAGCCAGGACCAGCGTGGTGGAACCAGGAGCAGTTTGGTCCTACTCTGAATTCCAATCTCCTGCCATGGGGCAGCCTCTCTCCCTACTCTGAATTCCAATCTCCTGCCATGGGGCAGCCTCTCTCCCTACTCTGAATTCCAATCTCCTGCCATGGGGCAGCCTCTCTCCCTACTCTGAATTCCAATCTCCTGCCATGGGGCAGCCTCTCTATCTGTTCTCTCTCCACATTTCACTGAGGAAGGCCCAGGATGAGGCACCAGCACTGAAAATCACCGGGTGTGATTTCCATGGTGTGCTTTCCATGCTCTTCTTGGGCTGGATGGGGGACAGAGAACAAGCATTTCATGGCAGGCACACTTTGGAGACCGGGCTACTTTTTATTCTTTCCTGCTTTATTTCATTAATGTGGCATTTTACTGATGGTATGCAAGCACTGCTTATACAGAGAAAAAATATATATAATTGGTTGTGAGCCATTACGGCGACAACCCCGCTCCAGCTGTCAGACTAATTTGCTTCTCTATAAAATCATTATCCTCATGAGATATCTCAGTGTATCTCAAGCCACTGGATCTGACATCAGATGTTGTGTTCCAAACCACAGATTCTGCCCTGATTTGCCTGAGACTGTCAAAGATTCATGGCTCCCATTGATAGGAAGGGATTGAGTAAAGATTACTCCAGTGATGGGTATTGAAACACATAACTCAGTGCTGCTGGACCGGCTCTGAGACAGACACCCAGGCTGGAGAGAAACAGTAAATTCTCCAAATCCCATGGTGGATGTTCTAGTAATTAATTAATACTTTAAAGAAAAAAAAATCCACTCAATTCATTTCTGTGTCAGTTACCAGCTGTGTGAAGTTTTTTCTGGTAGACTGAAAAAGACTCTTTTACTGATTTTTCTGAGCATAAGTGGAAGGTCTTTTCTGTCTTATTTTGAAAATATCTTTGTTCTAATTTTAAAAGAAATGTGAGGGGCTTTTTCAGGTTTTGTTCTGTGATTCTATTAAGTATACAGAGAATTTAATTGTTTCTATTTGATTTTTAAGCTGAAACAGCAATGTAAACTCCGATCTTTTAAGATTCCCCCTTTTCTCCAGGGAACAAATTCAGCTATTAATTTATACCAAATTCTTTTTCCTAAACTGAAACCTGTTTATCTGAAAACTCTCAGCACACTCCATCAGAAGTTCTGTCTTATATCCTCCTAAGGGAAAAAATCATGGAAAAAAGCTTTAAACTATTCCTCCTTTTCACATGGCACCTCCAGTTTGAGTTACCTGGCTGCTTCCCTCCAATTGACATAATTGGTAAAAATTGGAATTTTTTCCAACCAAAAGTATAAATGTAAAACACTTCTGTTTCGTGAACANAAAAAAAAACTTTTTTTTTGTGAAAAAAAAACAAAAAAAAAAAAAAAAAAAAAAAATCATTTGTTTAACAGAAAGTTAAAGCAGTGACTCCAAGGCTTATTTATGTGCTATAGGTAACCTATATAGAACAGCAGTATTGCACTCTAAGTTTTTCTACCGTGGAGAACACTGCTTTTAATTATGGTAGAAGAGGCATTCTCATTCTATCCACTAATTATAAATGATTAAAACATTTTCGAGGAAAATACCCTTACAAGTAAAATTTTACAAGATCCTTCCTAGAAAATGATGAGATTTTGCTTTTTGAATTTTTTTTGTAGGGGAAGAAACACCCTTCTTAATAAGTATGTGGGTATTTGGCCACTTTGAGGTTAGCTCTGTGTGAAATGAAAATCTGAATTTATTCAGGCATTGAAACACTCTCGTGATGTTTTGTGGGGTTTTTTATTGGTAACTGAGAACACTGCCTGATTTTCATACACTTAATGGCTTAAGATACACTTGTCTTCTCTTTTATGCAGTACTATTGCTCTAGGAAGGGCCAAGACTTTGATTTAGCACAATTTTTTTGACAATGATGCACTTCCATGACAAGGAAAGGTGAAAAAACAGATCCCAGATTTGCTGACAGCAGAAATACAGCCTGAAAGTGTTGCCCTCCCAACCCACACACGTCCTGCTGCCTTGCATCAGGATTCCCTGCCCTGATATCCTGTAATCACATCCCCCCAATTTTCCTGTCTGTAATTTTGTTGCTTCTGCTGTGACCTGTGACAAGAGGTTCCAATCAAGTTCGAGACCCCACTGTGCCAGACACAACACAAAACCTTGCAGGACTCAGTCCTAGTACCCAAAAAGAGAGTCAGGAGGCAACCAAGAGGTGCAGACACAGTGTGACTCCTTTACTTTTTTTTTTTTTTTNNNNCACATTGTTGCTCCTTTTCTTTTTTTTTTTTTTTTTTTGGCAGGACACAAGCAAACCCTTAAACCCAGTAAGTTCTCCCTCTCTCTGCTGCTTTAGCACTCTGAATTCCATCTGTATGTTACACTGAATTCCATGGGTGTGAGAGGCAGTGCAACAGCCAGAAAGGGAGAATGTGAGTGCTCAACACTGGTTTTGTGTTATTTGAGTCACGATGTGTTTGGGCTCTGAACTGGGATGCAGAGACCTAAAACTTCCAAGCTTAAAAATGTAGAGCCCTCATCTTGTGAAATGTTCTGCCTTTTTTTGTGTTTACAGTATCCACCTCAAGTCCTCACTTAAATAAATGCTTGTGCTTTGTGATGTCTCCTTATCTCTTCCTTACAGTGTTAATAAAAATTGAACATCCTTCTGTTGTTCTGCAGGATCCATGGCATCAGCTTTCAAGAAATGACATTTCCTGCCTGTTGTTCATCAGGATTCCCTGGCATCTTGTGGTACCTGTAAACCTCATGACTAAAGGTGCCCACCTGAACAAGAGGAAAGTGGAGGGATTCTCCAGAAAGGAGCACAGCAAGGAAATGTCAGAGCAATGGATGGCACACAGGAATTTTCCCCCCAGTTCCTTTAAGACAATATCCCCACTGAGAAGTGATACACTCTGCCTGATACTCAGCTCACTCGAGCTGTCACAGAGCCAGGGAATTCATTTGAGTTATGTTGATTCACACCAACAACACAGCAGCCAGTCCATCATACTTACTCAAATTTAAATATTTTTTCCCTTCTTTGACTTAATCAGAGTTGTTTTCCCCCTGGAGCACCAATAATGAAATATTTGATGTATTTATTTATTGCAAATTCTCACTTTAATCAAGTGATTCTTCAGTGGACCTCATTTAGCCTTGAAGTAATTGTTTTACTGATGCTTCAGCATAAAGAGATTGGACATTTCCTGATTAATAAGTTTCAAAACATATTGTCTGGAACATGCAAGCAGAGCATCACTCTTAAAAATATGGTCACATGGATGACACAGTCCCTGGGCTGTGGAGCTGATGTAAGCTTCCAGTGGAGCCAGAATTAAAATCTCCCTCATTTTTCTCCTGTTTGTAGCAGGAGCCACCTGGTATTACAGCAGAGGTGGATTGCCAGTGAGAATGCTCCTAATGAGTTTTCTACTCATTAATATTTGCATTATTCAACTCAATGACAACAAGGTTAGAGGCCTCCCACTGGCTGTTGCAACAATTGGGGTTGATTGACGAGTTTTGGTGAACAGTGAAAGGAGAAGGAGATGAGAGGAGTGTCCAGCCCTTGGAAATATCTCCAGTGTAAGATTTAATATTACATCTTACTCTGAAGAAGTAAATAATGTTACATCCTCAGTGTGGGACATAAATGCCCCAGGAATGCTGGAAGGGGTGAATTAGAGGCTGTGACTTTGTTCACAGTGTAACAGTGATTCTTCCTGGCCAAGGTTAGGAAATTTAAATGAATCAAGAGCCATAAAAGAGGACTCAGGCATTCTGGTGCCACACAATTGCACCAGGGAGTCACCAAGGAGGGGCTCCAGGGGATTCTATGTGCACATAAAACAAGGAGCCTTCCCAAAGTCCTTCTCTGCCAAGTGCCAAGCTGGGCAGGTATTTAAACAAACACACTTTTGCCCAACATTGTGTTTTCTACAAACTCCTTCAAGGGTTCAGGCAACCTTCAAAGGCATCTCCATCCTTTGAGATGGGAGGGAAGAGGAGCAGAATATTGCCATTCCTGTGATCTTCCCTTTTAGATTTTTGGGACTGCTCAAAATGACTGTGTAGAGGAGAACATCAAAGGAAAGCCAAGTTTTGCCTTTATGGCTGATTTTTTTGGGAGGTTTCCTTTGGCAGTTTGATGATCTCCAAGAAAAACTCATTAGAAGTTTTCTCTTTGGTCTGTTTCTGCTGAAAGTCCTGACCTTTTCTCATTTGCTGTAAATTTAGTTTTGCAGCAGGCTCTGTAAGACAATGAGTCATGGCCAAATGGCTCCACCACCAAATCCACAAACCATTGGGGGAAGGTGTAGCACTCTCAGGAAGTGTTTTAGCAGGGAACTGGGCTCTTTAGAAATTTTGGTAATGTCTGGACAAAACCAGATCATCTGGCAGTGTCCAATAACTCTGACTTCCTTTATGTAAGGACACAAGGAAAGTGTCAGCCTCATCTTTCCTCAGCTGCATCACTCTTAGCACAGCTTTTGGGGCAGCCTGATAAGGCAAAACTGATGTGTCATGTGGCCAAATTTTGCATTGCAGCATCAGTCCTGTCCCTGTTCCCAGCCCCTCTCCCACTCAGGCAGAACAGAGCCCGTGCTCCATTAATTTTTGTTGCTTGTCACTCTTATCTGTCCCAAGGCACTGCAGACAGCAGCAGGAGCAAACACTAAAGCTAAAATCCCACATGGTCTCTGCCCTGCAGAGAGGGAGGGGAGTGTGCTTGCCTCAGTTAGGCTGGGTGTTTTGCTGATGGGAGTTCCTCTCTCCTGTGATTGCTTTTCCACCCATCAGGATGCACCTTCAGCTCCTCCAGATTTGAACCCTTTCTTGCTGTTTCACTGCTTTGTGGTGCCTGCAGAAATCAGTAAGGAATAATAAAATGCTGCTAAAATCCCCACTTTGCCCAGCCTCACCTCCACTGTCCCACTGCTCCCTGGAAGGGATGGGTTTGAAAATGCTGGAAGTGTTACAAGCTGGGGAGCTGAGGAACACAAGCTGGTTGCTGTCAGCATTCTTATCTGAGCAGAGAGGGCTCGGGCTGACAGACACACCACGAGCAGCCCTCAGATCTCCAAGAGCAAAGCACAGAGTCCATCCCTTCCTGCCACTCTCTGAAGCAGCAGGGGAATAGAAAGGACATGGAAAGGTCAAATTTTGCTCAGCTCAAGGAATAACACGTGTGAGGATGAAGGAGCTCATTTCTGCCTTCAACCCACAAGGACACGACTGATGCCACCTGAGAAGAGAGCAGCAAAGGCCCAGCAATGCCAGGAAGAGTCTCTGGCTGGGACAGAAGAGCCTTTGAGCCTGTTTCTGCTGCAAGTCTGGCCAAAGCTCAGGGAAAGAAGATAAGAGCCCCATCAGCTCAGATGTGACCAGTCTGCAGCCAGTCCACCACAGCACTTCACTGAGGGAAAGAGAAGCAGATAAAGGCCACAGAGATTTCAGACCATTATCTCTGCTACACAGGGGCTGTTCCTGAGCCAGAGCAGAGCTTTCTGCCGGCACATGAGCTTTTAAAAGCAGGAAAATTTAACTGTACAAGGAATTGTGCCTTCCAGTCGTATCTTAGCACTGTTATCCCAGCGGGTCCCAAATCACTGGAATGTTTTTGTGGTCAGGAAAAGAGGCCAGGGGATCTCCTGAGCCTGTGCATCTGGGTCACTGTGGGCATGAGCTGCAACCTGTCCTGGGTCCTGGTACCACTGGAACCAGGGATTAACAGAATATCCAGGGTGGGAAGAGATTCCAGCTCCTGACTCACTGGGTATCTGCACTGGGAGTTAGAAAGAGCACATGGGAGCTTTCACCAAGTGTCTCAATTCCATTTCACTGAAAACTCTTTGATTCAATCCAAAAACACCAATTCCTGGCATTGCAGGTTTCTGCAAACACAGCTCACCCTGAGCTCACAGTTTACTTGATTTAGCATGGCTAAAGGGACATTGCACAGAGGGAGCAAAAGGAGGACCTGCCTTTCCATCTGGGATGTGACTCAGGCTGTTTGGGCTGCAATCCTTCATTTATTTTCAGCTCATTCAGGCCATGGGGGTGCCCAGGATCCCTTTGCTGCTGTCACAGGCACAGCACCCTGGGAGGGGATTCGTGCTGTTCAGGCTGCTGCAGCAGGGGCTGGAGGAAGCCATCACCACATGGGTCCAAGCTAATGTGGGTTATCCCCCAGCAAAGAGGGAGACCTTTCAGGTACAACTGCAAAATCCACTGTGTGCCAGCAGATACAATAGATGAGAAAAAGTGTGGGGAGGGGCGGGGGGAAATAAGTGAGAGCATACAAATTAAAGAGCAGCATTTGAAATCTAATCATATATTCCCTCAATTTACTCACCACCCCTGCAGAGCTGTGCTGCTTTATTAGGTTTCTATTCTGTATTCTCTTTTAAAGTGACATTTACAATAATTTACAGTACTAACATGAAACCCCATTGAAAAGCTGAGAGTTTTCGTAACTTTTTTATTTTTCAGCAGCTGTCGCTGGGTTTCCAACCAATTAATAAGGAGTCTTTAGTTTTATTTCATGTCTGCAGGAGTGGATCTGGAGTGCCTTCAAGGTGAGTTCCTGCTGGGTTTGTTAAATGTGTAAGGGAGACCATCTTGGTGAGTTCAGGTGGTAATTGGCTGCAGAGCAGAAATCAGAAATGTTCCATCCCTGAACCCTCCATCCTCCACAGTGCCTTCAGTGCCTGGAACCAATTCCAGCTTCAAAACCAGGGACCAGCTGCATTTTGGGGATGCATTGTAATCAAAATGTTCCTGTAGAGAGGCCTAACACTGCTGTCAAATTGTGGATTTCACTTCAGGTCAGCAGAGAGGGATCTGGCTGGAAAATTGGGGTGAGGATACACACCCAAAATCGGCATTTGAAAATTAATTTCCCATCATTTTCTTGTCTTTCTTATTTTGGTGTGTGTTGGTTATTTTGTCCCCAGAACACATTAAAAAGTTATCACCAGTGCCCAGTGCCTTATCCTGGATCAGGAAAGGTTCTGGTGGTTCCTCCCTGCCTTGGCCAGAGGTGAGAGCTGCAGGTCTCTTGTGTGGTCTGGGCCAGGCCAGATGTGCAGCTCACAGACACAGATTCCCTCTGGTGATCCAATTTATCCCCTTTTCCTACAAATTTTTCTCCTTTTTTTGGTGTTTTTTTGTAGTTCCCCAATTATCCCAGGTAATGAATTGCATATGGCCATGGCATTTACTTCTCTGTGTGAAATCCGTGGCAGCTGCATTGTTTATCAGTTCAATATGTTGACTACAGATGCCATTTCTGTATCACAATTAAGTTATTTAAAATCTCCTTCTCCCAGCTATGTCCCTCCCAGCCTTGCCATTCCAACAGGAATTGTTGCAGCCTGGTTCCTTTTCCAGGCTGATTCCACACTCCAGCTAAAAGCTCAAACCTGCCAGAGGTCACAACCTTGCTGTGGCCATTCCAGCTGATGGAAAGTTCTGAAATATTCACTTTTTTTTTCTCTTCCACAAAAGGTGAACTGATCACCAAGGGTGCAAAGGATGGAAAATGAGATCCAGAGCCTTTTGAGTGAGACTAACAAAAATTGATTTACCTCCTTTCATTTAACCATGAGTGGATCCTCCACATCTTTGGAGAAATATTGGGCTCTTCAGACCTTTTCAAGTATAATGACATCTGAAATGCACATGCTTTACCAGAGCTATTGAACTGGACTGTGAAATAATCTTTGAAACACGTCAATATGGCAAAACACACAGAGGGGGCATGATTTGCTGAGGCCATAATTAAACATTGAATTTGCCTCTCCTCTGGGCTCTGCTGTGTTCCCATCAGCCTCCTCTACAGCAAATTGTTGTAACCTAATGTCCTGTGTGTTTGGATTTTGTTAATTTATTTCCTGCACCTCATTTTCCTGGAATGAGAGTGGTTATTTATGGCACAGCAGCAAACACTTTACATTTATGGGGGGTTATGAATTTCAGTAATGGGTTTTGTGGTAATTTAATCTGTCCCAACTACGAGGCATTTTACAATGACAATTAAATTATTATTAAAAAAAATAAACCCCAAATGACATTCTTATCACTTATCAACATATCAAAAGTTTCACTATGTGGCATTTTTGGACAAGGTTATAAATGTTTCCCCATATTTTTAGAGAATCCTTGCCATAAACTCTGAGTGAACTTAATTAACTTTCACAGATTATTTGAAAGGGATTTTTTTTACACATTTCATTGTTAGTGAGTGAAACATATTTTTAAAAAAAGTCACAGAATCATTTAGGTTGGAAAAGCCCTCTCAGATCATCAAGTCCATCCATTAAGCATCACTGCCAAGTTCCCCACTAAACCATCAGTTTATCATATGCAAAAGCAAATGCAAATGCTTAATATGTAAAGACTTACACTTGATGATCTACTTTGACTCCTGAAGAGAAAAGCACCCCATGGGGTGGGAATGGCAAATTTGTGATTTTTCTTGTCCTGATCTCATGGGAGAAAAAGCTTTTATTTCCATCGGTCAGCACTGTCTATGAAAAATGATCAAAAAAGTGTCAAGTATGTTAATTTACACTCCATTAAATTAATTTTAATACTGGCCTGCTGAGTAGCTAATTTTCAAAGCTAAATATCTTGGCTCTCTCAAAACATTATTTTTTTTTTCTCCTCCAAAACACCCAGAATTCTCCACTCCTTTTGGGGGAGCTGGGGACTTACATCTTCTTCAAGATTTAATATAGATGTGCAGCTCTGTGTGGGGGAGAGAGAGGGAACAGAAATCCCCCTCTCCATCTCCTCTCCAGAGAGCAGCAAACAAAAAACTTTCATTAGAAGAGACTCCTCAAAGTTATTTTCAAATCTCTGCCTGAAAAAATGACCCCTAATGCACTGATTATGGTAATGCCCAGAGGCTCAGTGAGATTGGGACTATATTTTGCTAAGTGCTATATAAAATATCAGATGGTACCTCTTCAAAGGAGCCTGCTGTCTCAGAAGGCAAGGCAGACGAAAAGCTGGGTAAAAAGAGTGGAATTACACCTATTTGCAGATAAAGCCAGCTATTCTAATCATCAGGGTGCTATCAGAAGCCTTGTGATCAATTCCTGTTCAGCTGCTGCCGCCTCCAGTGCCCCTGGAGCCACAATTAGGATTTTAGGTGAGGCAGGCAGTGTCTCCACATCTCCCTTCCCCACTGGGAGGCAGTGGCAGCAGCGCTGCTCATTCCCACGGGGAGATTTGGGGATGGAATTCAGAGCTGAGGGGAGGAGGACACACAGGTCACACTGGGAGCCTGCCCTGGGCTGGATAGAAGATCCCACTGCCTTCAGCTGTCCCCATGTTCCTGCTGGACACTCTCACATCCCTGAGGAACAGGGAAACCTGGGCTGTGACACCTCAGGGGGGTCACAGGAGGGAGTGACCCCTTGTTCTCCCTGAGGAAAGCACTCTGCACCATTCCCTTGCTTTAAGTACCCCACACATTTAGAAACAGCTGTATTCTCTGATTTTGGAATGGAGGGAAACTACATGCAGCAGCTTGGATCCAGGCTTTTCCCCAACAGCTGAGAGGCAGAAAAGATCCTCGGGTCCTTTAGTGCTGGCCAGAGATTTGGCTTTGTCTCCTCTGTTTCACTAAAACAGGAGAGATCCCAAATTCAAACCACAGTGGAGCATCTCCAGTTTTAGTCCAAAATTCCCACACCAGCCTGTGTCCACAGACCCTGGCTCATTCAGACAGCTGAACGTGGCAAAGTGTGGAGTCAGAACCTCATTTTTTGAGCCTCTATCTTTGAGCAATCAGTACTAAATCATCTGCATGAACAGGCTGATCTGGGGCTGTTCAGCCTGGAGAAGAGAAGGTTGTGTGGAGACCTCACAGAAGTGGCCTCAGACTGGCAGAGGGAATATTTAGGTTGGATATAGAGAAGGAATTGTTCCCTGGGAGGGTGGGCAGGCCCTGGCACAGCTGTGGCTGCCCCTGGATCCCTGGCAGTGCCCAAGGCCAGGCTGGACAGGGCTGGGAGCAGCCTGGGACAGTGGGAGGTGTCCCTGCCATGGCAGGGGTGGAAAAAGATCATCCTCAAGCTCTCGTCCAACCCAAACCATTCTGGATTCTGGGATTCTAACAGAGGAAATACAAACTCAGCTTCCATTCACAAGGAGTCAAAATCTCTTTTGCTGTCAGCCACAGTTTGCTGTTACCTGGGACAGACTCAGAGCCTGATGGAGGCACTGAGAATCTTGGAATGATTTTCAGCCCACTTTGACAATGCCTTTCTCCCCTGGGGTGTGTAACAGAGCCTTCAACAATTTGCCTTAAAGCAAAAAACCATTACCTTACCTGTAAAGAGAAAAATCCACTTGCAAGAAAACGAGATTCACTGGGATAAGGGAATCATCCACCTTGATAAATCAAACTGCATTCCTTAATGGCTGAAATTCAGGTTTGTAACTCATAAATCTACTGAAGACATCTTGCAGGTGTTCTAAAGAAGCATCCCAGCAGCTGCCCAGGTCATGAGAATTTGCCTGCTTAATTAAGAAGGTTATTCTGTTTTCCCCTCTTCAATTCCAAATGGCAAAGCATTGGGGAATTGGCTTGTGCAGACCAAAAGGTCTTGATTTCCAGAGAGGAACCCCCAGGTTAAATCTGCCATGGAAGCTTTCCACTGATGGCAGGAAAAGAAATGATTACTGGAATTTTCAACCCCTAGGATTCATGGCTCTTTCCCACTGTGCCTTTGAATTTAGCTACATGTGCTGCATTTAAAAAGTTGTAAAAAAAATTATAACTAAGATCTAAGGGAGTTAAAGCAAAACTTTACAAATGCTTTGTTTCCAAACAAAAATGCAGAGGCACCTTCATATGGGCTTTGTTCTTTTTCACTTAAGTTTTTTTTATTCTGCCTTCAGAGAAAAAAAAAATTAGCAGGAGAGGGCTTCCTTTCTGCCTCGGGCTGCTCAGGGAATGGACCTTGTTTTCAAGACAGCCCCATGCAGTTCAGCAGCAACAACTTCAATGCTCCTAAAATTTCAGTGGCACTGCGTGAGTCTGGCAACTCGGGATAGAAGTAAAACAAATCTCTGTGAAATAATGTTTGGAGCAATGCCCTTTTTTCACTCCCAGCATGGGGAAAGAAGAGCTCGTGTTTTGTATAGGATTTTCTCCTCTTGAAGAATTATTATTATTATTATTATTATTATTNAATAATAATGCTCTGTACAGATTTCTAAAGTGAATTAACTGTTCTTCCAGTGAGGCTCTTGGGGCAAGGCACACTTGTTCTTCAGAGGATTTGAGAGGGGATGTGTTGCTCCTATGAGGAATCAACAAGTTGTGAAGAGCAGCCAGAAGAGCAGAGCAATTCACACTCGAGCACATCCTCATTACAAGCAGAAAGCAACAGCCTCTGCACAGAGATTCCCTTCCTCGAAAATAAAGATGAAGAAAGGAAAAATTCTCTGAATTCTCACAGTGAAACACTGAAAAATGACCCCAGTCTGGGCTGAATTTATTCTCCTGAAATCCAAGTGCACCAGGAGAGTCGGGCTGTGAGGGATACACGATCTTTGGGCCAGCTGGGGATGCAGTTGCATTTGCAAGGAGACACCTTCAGTCACAAGTAGGGGATTTCAGGCAGCCAAACAGGCTCCCCTCCAACTCTTAATTGGTCTGGAGATGAGATAATTACTGATAAGAAATTAACTGTGGACACGGAAAAGGCTTTTCAATTGTTTTTTTAAAAGAAACATCACAGAATAAGGTTTAAATGAACTTAAAACTCGGCCACTCAGAGCAAGTTGTAGTACAAGGATTTGGTGACAGCAGCTGCTGTAATTCTGCCTGTCCCCAGGATGACAATTGCTACAGTTAACATGCAACGTGTTTCACCTCAGTAATCTGAATTTATGTGAATTGCTAAAGGTAGCTTCCAGGCTCGTTTTATTATTAACATAAAGATGGATAGACATCTCTAAAGTGTTGCTCATCCTGTTTTATAAACCTCTCCCAGAGAACTGCCTCCCCTCCCCAGGCTATTGAGGAAGCTGAGGAAACTGGGCAAAGTGAAACAGCAAATTTTTCCATCAGTATAGAGAGGGGAGATGAATTTCATGTTCAGTGTCATGTCTGGCTGTATTTTGAGTCTACTCTATGCTCATGTGTCTCATAGTTCTACAAGGGCAAACACACACTTGTCATAGGTCATAAAACAGGTTGACATTATTTCTTGGTTTAAAGCATCCTCTTACATTGGCCTCCTGAAAAATAACATTTTACCTTGTATTCTTCACATTCTTTAGTGTTTCTAAAGCTCTGAGCTCCAACCCCTCTGCTTTCCCCCCTTCATCCTGCAACAGACACTTTCAGATCATTGGAGGAGTTTCCTCCACCTCATAAAACAAGTGAAGGTAGATACCTCCTCCAATAGTTCAATAAAAATTTGCAGAAAACACGAATTCAGTGGAGCTGCCCTAGATTTCCATCATTAAATATCTGTGTCCACAGATATCAGCATTTTCTCCTCAATCCATTTCAGAGCAACACCAAAGTGGGATGAGGGAGAAGGAGACCTGGATGGGAAGCAGAGCCCCCTTCCAAAAAGCCTTCATTCAGTTTTGGCATCTGAGTAAAATCTGGGTTGCTTTAAGAGCTCAGGTCCCACAGAGAACACTGAGGTCCTCATAAACACATATTTGCAAAGATTCAGGACATAAATCACCCTCAGTGCCCCAGGTTCTTGCAGAGGTGTCTAAATAGGAGCTGAGCTCTTTTGAAAACACTGCCTGCATTTCATAAAGCAAAGCCTTCACAGCAGTTTAATATCAGGAATTTATTAAGACCTGTTACACCTTTGTAGAATAGGGTCATATTTCCACTCTTCTAATTTTACATATAGATAAAATGAGATACAGAGAGGTGAAGCCGATGTGCTCAGGATCATAAAAGAACTATAAATTAATGCTGAGTTTGGATGGGAAAGGTCAGACATCACAACTCCCACTCCCTCCTTTAAACACCGGACCCCTAAAGTCCTGAAAAAATTCTACAAAGTGATTGGAAATCAGATTTTATTCCATTTCCCCTCTGTGAATCATCTCCCAGGCTGTGTGACCTGAGAGCTCCATTCAGGTTTTGGAAAAGACTGAAACATTTATTAATAAATAAAAAAGAGTTTGGAATATTTAGCAGGACCAAAGTTTAAAGATTATAAAGATCTGAGGCTCTTTAATAAATATTAAATATACATTTTTCACCTCATTTTTTGGCCAGACATGAAGTGCGGTGTAGAACTGCAGGGACAACGAATTCTGAAGCCGAGAGACTTCTCTCTTTGTTATGGGCTCATTCTAATAAAAAATACTTTTATTCCCTCCAGCTGATGCAAATGTGCTGTTCCTCTGATTAGTGTGAAGAGCACCAAATGGCAATGGAAATCAAGGAACCTAATTATTTCCAGCAGTCACTTCAAAGATGCACCACTGCAATGAAAGACAAGTCTCTCACCTCTTGGGCCCTATTATGTTCTAAACTTTGCCTAGCCTCCCTGACACGCCACCTCTGCTTCAGACGGATTTGATGAATCATGAAAACAGCATCATTTACAGTTCAAGGTACCAAAGCAATTTTCCATCAGCGTCGCCGTGCCCTTGCTGCTGCAAGGGGGAAGTGGAGGAAAAACTCCGGTGACTTTTCAGCAGTCAAGTGATTTCTGCAGGGGAAAAGAAAAAAAAAAAAAAAACAGAGACAGAACAGCGAAACAACACAGCAAATATTGTGTGAGAACAAGTCTCTCAGGGTGGGCACTGCTGTGCACTGGGTGCCCCTGTGCAGGGTTTTTCTGGAGCAGGGATGCACAGGAAGGCAGGGAAATGCAGATGGGAATGTGGGGTTTGGTGGTAGGGATGTCCCATTCAGAGGGGTTGATGCCTTGGGATTTCAGCTTTTATATTTTTCAAACCCTATACTGCTTTAGTGCATAGCTCTAAGGTCCATATAAAGTGTAACTGTCTTAACATTTTGGCCAGGCAAAATAATCTCTCTGGGCAAGGTCCAAAGACACACCACAGCCTCAGGCCCTGAAAGGAATAAACAAAAGTGAACTGGGGGGAGCAAACTGGGGGTAAATTACTTCATTAGCTGAAGCTGTAATTGGGGGATTAACCCCTGATATGCAAATAAACCAAACTTATAATTGTCTGAAAAACTCGTGATCATTGTCCAGCTTAGGTGTAGCCTCTTGGAGGGTGCTGACTGCCCAAGGTGTATCAATTGAAAGCCTTTAATTAATACCCACTTTTATTCTGTTATCTCTGTCTAACCTCTGTTCTAGGCAGCCTCTCCAAGCCACTTCCAGCCCTGCTCTGAGCTCTGCTGGAGGCTGTCCCTGCTGACTGGGACCCAGCCTTGGCCATGCCAGCTCAGCACTCACCTTTAATCCCTGTTTTAATCACCCCCTAAGCCCTGATCCCACCTTGCCTACGAGCTCATGCTGCTTGGTTTTAGGCTGCTATGGCAGATCAGGGACTGGAGCATCCTTCACAACAAGAAGAACATTGGAGAGTTGGAGCAGGTCCTGAGAAGGGCAGCGGTGCTGAGGAGGGGTCTGCAACAAAAATCTTATGAAGATCTGGACTATAAATCCTATGAGGGACAGCTGAAGGTTCTGGGGTTGTTTAATCTGGAATAGAGACATCTTAAGGGGGACCTTACTGCTCTTCCACTCCCTGACAGGACATTGTGGTGAGGAGGACCTCAGTCCCTTCTCCCAGGTGACAAGGGGCAGGACAAGAGGAAACAGCCTCAGGCTGTGCCAGGGGAGGTTCAGGTTGGGTTTTAGGAAGAATTTCTCTCCTGGGAGTGTAGTTAAGCCTGAAAAGGGCTGCTCAGGGCAGTGGTGGAGCCCCCATCCCTGGAGGTGTCCAAAGAACCACTGGACAGGGCCCTGGGTGCTCTGGGCTCCTGGTGGGGTGCTCAGTCCAAGGTTGGGCTTTGGGAACTTGGAGATCTTTCCCAAACCCAGTGATCCTGTGATTCTGTGCCTGTTCCTTGTTTTGCTGTCCCAGGGAGGGTGAAGGACTCTGTGAACCACACAGGGGTTCCTGAGGCCTCTTCCATCCCCTCTTCTTTTTCCTCTCTCCATAACCAAGAAGCAGGGACAGCCCATTAAACCCACACTAACTCTGGTTGTTATTTCAGTCTTTCTGTAGCACCCAGTTGTTCTCATTACTGAGTCTAAGGAGGCTGCCATTTTATGTGGAATTAATTTCCTTTCTGGAATTCTGTGAGCAGAGTTGGATATATATTTCCCACCAAAATGTCATGAAGAGTTGGGGTTTTTTTGCTTAATCATACCCCAGGACATTTCAAAATTGCTTGAGAAATGCTGCAAAAGCTTTATTGAATTCATTTTTTTTTTTTATTCCTGTGGTAAAATCTTCACAAGATGGTGGTTTAGCACTGACAAGTGTGAAATTAAGGGAATTTCACAGTTTTATAGGAGAAGTGATCTGCATCAATGAGAATGCTAAATCTCAGAATTTTCTAAGTATCATTTTAACAAGAGTTGATATTTTCTAGTAAAAATATATAAAATTTCACAGCAGTTTAATGCAGTACATCTTTAACAAAATTTCTGTGAGGTACCTCCTGGCCTGGCACCTTCCTTGACTGCTGAACATCAGCTTTCTCAGCAAGCCACTGAATTCAAAGCCAGAATGAGTCCAGACAGAAACTGATGGGAGTTCAGAGACCTCTTCTCTCTGCCTCCAGGTTCCCACCTCCCTTGGAAGGTGCTCCTGGCTGAGGCAAGGTGAAAATTTCCTAATTTTAGAAAGTGCATGAAGTTTTTCATCAAAAATCCAATTTTCAACAAAAGACCTGGATTCTGCTCCTGATCCTGTCACAGACTGTGCTGTAACTTCAAATGAAACCATTAATCTCCCTGTGTTCCTATTCCCCCAATAAAATGACATAGTCAAGCTTCCCTTCTCCTCTTTCTTTGTCTTTATGATTTATTTGTTTTACTTTTCTGCCATGTTCTCGCTGTGTGTTGGAGCTGGAGGCTGTAAATACTTTTCATAGCAGCAGTATATTCAGTCTCAGATGTGAAGATCACATTAACACATCCTGAAGCACCACGGGGACAGCTCTGGTGCTGGCTTTGGATGGGGTGGAGTTGATTTTTTCCCACAGAGGCTGGTTCAGGGCTGTGTTTTGTGTTTGTGCTGGAAGCTGAGCAGTGCTGGCAGTGCCAGGGTGTTCTCTGCTCCTCCCTCAGCAGGGCACTCAGGGAATTAATTCCTTGTTTTGCTTTGCTTGTCCACGTGGTTTTTGCATCTCAACCAGGGGTGAAATTCCTCCCTTTCCCCATCCAGCTCTGTGGGTGAGCAGGGCTGAGCTGGGGTTAAACCAAAGCTTCCAGTTAGGAGCGATTGACTTAAATCATCTGCAATCAGGTAACTCATTTTCTCATTTAAGTAATTTGCTTTCATTATATTAATAAAGTCGATGAAAATGCATGTAAGGGGAAATACATGCAGGAGGTGGATTTAAATCCCAGAATCACTTACAAACTTTGTACGACATTTTTGTACAGGACCTGGCCCAAAAGGGCTGATTCCTTGATTAGAGCTGCCTAAAGTCTTTCTCTTGCTTTTGAATTTTAATCCTCTACTCTCCAGACAGCTGATTTTTCTCCTATTCACTGCCTTTAAATCCAATCTAATTCCAGAATACATCAAACCCTGGGGTAGGTTTTCCTGAAACTCAGCCGAATATATTTTCTTATGTTGGCAATTTCCTCCCCTTTTCCCCATTCCTATTTGCTTGAAAATAAACAGTATCTTTTCTGTAATTCCAGACAGAACACAGGGCTCTTGCCCTGTTACACTGCAGCTGAATTCTAAGTACACAATTATACAGGGAGGATCTTTAGATAAACCAGCTTGAGGACTTTTGAACATTAAACTCAAATCAGATAACGGCTTTCATCCTGTGCACTGCATTACACAGGGTGCAACTAAGTGGAAGGCTCAAGGAAAAAAAATACACCTTCCATGAGTATAAAGATGTCAAAGTAACAAAAAAATAAATAAAAAAAGCAGATG
Source organism: Cisticola juncidis (assembly GCA_013400215.1). Lineage (NCBI taxonomy): Eukaryota > Metazoa > Chordata > Aves > Passeriformes > Cisticolidae > Cisticola > Cisticola juncidis. Next base: position 187,617 of record VXBR01006562.1, read on the forward strand.
CAAAATCCTTCCAAATACAAGAGGAATGGAAAAGATGAAACAGAAATGGTGCTGCTCGTTACCAACAGCTTGTTGGAATCTCAGGGCTGGCCTGGCAGAGTCTACACCTGTCTTTTCATGTGCTGCTGAGGGCTAAAAAGAAAAGAAAATACCAAATATTCTGGGTGACTGTTGAGTCCCAGATCAAACCACTAATAGAGTATTCTGTGTAAAACAAGAGAGGCAATTATTCCACTCAGCTGTGCTCTGCTAGGGCCTTAATTGGAAGGAAGTGTTCAGTTTGGGTTCAGTGCTTTATTATACACATATATATTAAAAACATGAAAGAAGATCAAAATGGGGTGGGGGGAACAGAGAAGCAGCTCCTAGGAACTCGTATGTAAAAAGGTTTGGGAGACTGATGTTGATGAGGAGAGCCCAAGGACACTTGAAGTAAAACCCTGAGTAGGAATAATTGTTATACACACACCGAGCTCTGAAATGCAGAGGTGAGGCAGTGCACTTGTTCTCCTGGGAATGACATTTAGCCCAGGGAAAAGCAAGCAGTTCACATCCTGAGCATCAGATAAAGATCTCTGAAGCTTTCTGACACACTCAGCCTTTTTGCTGGCCGATTTTATTGACAGCGCAGAGAAAACCCCATCCCTTTGTGTCAAGATGGGACATTTTTACTCAGGTTTTGCTGCTGCTGCCTTTAGACTCGAGGGCTTTGAGCCCCATTGAGCGTGTGGTGAAACCTGTACCAGGCAGAAATCAGCAACAGCCTCTTCAAAAGTGCTTCAAAATGCATTTTCCAAGAGCTGCCTGCTCTTCCTCCCCACGAGGGCCATGCAGGGTGTGAACTTTCAGCTGGTTCTCCAGAGATAGCATAAATCCATTCAGGAAAAGACATGCACTCTCTAAGTCAGTTCAGGAAAGATTTGTGGCAATAATTTCATAAGGGTCTGAATAAGCTGTCTGTAGCCTGGGATTGCACAAATCCAGGTGAGATATCTCCCCCTCACTCCTAACAAACACTTAGGAGAAGCATTCTGATTTCACAGCATCCTCTGGATAACAGGTTTTCCTGAAGGCAGATAAGACACTGAGTGTTTCTGCAGCACAGGAAAAGCAGTTCTCAGTAATCTAAGTGGTTTGCCCAAAACTCTTCCCAAAGCCAACTCTTTATCTTAAATTCCCATTATTTGCACCTTTTGCCTCTGTCTCTGCAATTCTCAACAATATCTTCTTCACCAATGGCACTGATCTCTCAAGCCACTCTGTGGAGATTCATCCCTTTGGGGCTTTAACCCTCACTGGGAGGTGAAAAAGTCTGGGGAAAAATCTCAAAAGTTACTGAGAAAACCCCCGTATGCTTCTGGAAAATTTTGTTTTCGACATGTAAATTTATGATCAACAGAGATCCCTGGAGCCTTCTGCCCATGGTGACTGTGCAGACCTCTCCAACTCAGCAGGCACCAAAGCCAGGGTGGCAGAAAATCATCTCACCCCAAGATTGTCTCATCCCATCCCTGAAGGGTCAAATGAAGAGTGTTTGTGATGGGATATTCCTCCCAGGTCCTGCCAAAAGGAGCCAGGAAAACCAAGTAGGATGGAGATGCCCTCACTGGGAGCTGGAAGGAAAGCCAAGGAGGTGAAATCCTGTTTCCTGCTGTTTCACCCAGTGCAAGTTTTCCCCTCTCTTCTCCCCTCCCCTGCTCTCTTTTGCCTTTTGAGTTGAGTTTTCTATGTGCAGTCACTCTAGAGATGAACTTTTCCTCCTGGGTGCCCCCTGCAATCCACAATCCCAGCAATTTGGGTGCTGCAGACAGGAGTTCAGTCACCATTATTTCTCATTCACTGGTATCTCACAGTTAAAAACCTAAGAAACAGAATACACCGGGGTCTGTCCTCACATTGTGAGTGGGAATTAACTGCAGCAGAGCTGCTTTATTGTAATCATAACATTTCCTGTAATATCTCCCATTTCACACTGTCTTTCCAACATAAGATGACCTCTCCAAGAAAGAGGAAAATAACTGCAATTACATCTGTGAAAACCCCAAAAACCCAGGGGAGGGTGGAAAATTATTTGCCACATATTGTGTGGAATATCTTTGGGAACACAATACCAGTTCCCTGAGGGATGCTGAATTGAGGGACTTAGGGGTTGTTTGGTTTGTTTTCACTACAGAGCCTGGGAATCGTGGCACTGCATGGGATCTGAATTTTCCCCAATTTATGCCATCACTGAAGTAAAAAAAACCCTTTCCAACATGTCAGTCTCTCATTTGTGGCAGGAGCATCACATCCCACCCCAGTCTTGACCCCAGCCCCGGCCCCTACCCCATTTTGTGTGTTGCCATTTTGTTGGGAAAAAAGAGAGGCAGAGGAAAAGGAGGTGATTCCTCTAAAGAAAAGCAAAATGGAACCCTAAATCCAGGTTTTCCAGTCTGTCACACTGCTTTCCATCACACTTCTAAACAGTTAAAACTGTTTCTGCATTCTCCTCAAAGTCGAGCTTTCCTGCTGTTCTTTGCGGATGGCCCTCCCAATCAATTATGTCAGAACAATCACCAGTATGGTGTAATAATGTATAATTTTTCATCTAAATTAAAATGTACTTAGGAGACCTTAATTTCCCACACATTTCATTGCATTCATCAGAAATACAGCAGGAAAAAAAAATCCCTCTGAGCAAAGACTGTGAGTTGTTTACAAATGCTTTGAGCACAGTAAGACACGGATTGTCATTCCATGGACCCTCCTCTTCCCACCACACAGGAGATTTTCCAGGAAAACTACAGAGAAGGAGATAGTGGGGTTATAGAGCCAGCTCTGATCTTTAAGGAAAACAATTTGTGTGAGGAGATGGTTGCTCCATTGAGAAATCTTGTGTGTGCTGTAAAGCAGTAATTGCCATCCGCCCAGAGACGCTCCCATCGCACGTCTCAGTCAGTGAATGAAACTGCAAATTAATTATTATCTTGTGTATGCATCAAAGACCAGAGCTGTGCACAGAAAACAGCCAGGGTGGAAATCAGGCTGTGTTTATTCCAGGCAAGCTGTTAAAATATAGGTGAAAATCGTCATGGGCTCAAAAGTAGTTTAGACAAAGCGGGGCAATTCTGCAGCCTCACCAATAAATCTTAACTGACTCAGGTATTTTCTTATCAAACTCATTAGAAAGCTGTTTGGATGGGGAAAGAAACATGTCTGTTGGGCATTAATAGGAGTTGGGGGTTGAATTAATGAATAACACAGCACTCCCAGAGTCAGAACCAGAAGCAAAAGCCTTTTCCAGAGTAGCTCATAGCTTTTAAATATATTCTTCAATATATAGCTTTTAAATATATTCTACAACACAACTGTAGGTCACCTGTTAATCCCACCATCCAACCAAAAAAGTGTAATTTCCTGCAGTCTGCTTGGGCAAACAGTGCTGTGCTGCCTTCCTGAGCCCTCCCATCCCACATTCTGCTGCCTCTTCCCCAAAATCCCCTGCTCTCCCCTGCCTCGCCTCTGATTTTGCACCTCTTATGTAAAAATGTGGGTTACCTGGGTTGTGGCATCTCAGGAAATCTCTTTGCAAGCTTGATATTTTTAGGGAGACACAAGTTATCTCAAGTGCAAGTGATAGTCCTAAAATACTGTGCTGTAACCCTACAAAGAAGGCTGCCATAGATCATGGTTTTCTTGGAGATGACACCTTTTCTGTTAAAAAAAAAGAAACATATTGGCCAAGGGATGTTTGAGGACTTCATGTATTTTTCCAAATACTGGTGAAGAAGAGCCCAGGCACCTACAGTCAGGTTTTTGCTCACTCAGGAACCCCACTCACAGCCAGCATGAAGTTATTGCTGTCATTTTTCCAACTAACTTCTCACTATAAATGACTCAACAGTGCCAGTGTGGGCTTACAGCAAGACAATATCATTGTAAATGCTTTGTCCAAAAGATACAGGGGGAAAAAATTGCATTACAGTCAGAGAAATCAATTAGGTGCTGAATGGGTGTGTAGCAATTTCAATTCCCTCTCACACAACTCCTTAGTGCAGGGAATGCTTTGATTCTAAAACCAGTGAAGTGGCTGCATATTTCAATCCTCAGTTGTGTAGGAAAATAAGACTAAATAAGATATTAACATTTTATTTCACTCGTACAGGAAAAAAAAAAAAAACAGCTTTTGCTTTCACCTTTGAAAATGAATAGGAGAAAAATGGAAGGAAATTTGAGAATCTCCAACTCCCCCTGCTGAGTTAGTAGGACAAACTGTACAATCACACTGCTCAGTGGTGTAAGGAGGCAATTGGCCATGTGGGGCTTAAAAACTCTAATTTTTCTTACAATAGCTTCCAGCATCCTCACTGGACATGGATTTCTTTTCAAATGTATCCAACATGGATGGTACTTTTCACAAAAAATAGACAAAAAAAAAAAATCCCAAAGAAAGAAGCTACAGGAGGGAAGAAAGAAAGAGGCAGAGTGTAAATGCAACTTGCTTAAGGTCACATTGCAGGGGCAGGAGTGGAAAACATTTCTTCTGACTCCTGCTCTCCTCACTGGACAATGCTGCCATGCAGCAAAACCTGGATAAGGCAGAAGAGAAAGAGAAAATCAGAATTTCTTTTCCCATTTACATCCTCATGTCCCTCTTTTCAGGGCTTTCTTGGAATTATACTAATGTATTTTTTTAAAAAAAGAAAGAAAACAGAAGAGAAAAGCCCACAGTGTATTTGAGAGGAGACATGAACCATTCTTTGTCTGTTCCACCTGAAATATTTATTTGTACATATTGACAATGAGCATTTACATGTCTGCTGAGAAATATTACCCTGAGCTGCTTAAACCACTGTGCTAATCGACAGTGAGGTAGATTGGCAGAGATTTCCTCTGCAAGCCACTTGGAATCCTTCTCCAGCAGTGCTTTGCAGATCTCTTTTCCACAGAGAATAAAAATATTGCTTTTATCCCCTGCTCCAGGAGAAAGGAATAGGGGAAAAGAGGATATTTTCAGGCTGATGGCTGTCATTTTTCCCACCTTTTCCTGGAGGGCTGGGTGATGATGAGACAGCTCCTTGGGATGGATGAACTTGGCCTGGCTGCATTGGAATGGAGAGGTCTAGGCAGAACAAAGGGGTGGTTGGGATTTTCTGTCAAGGCTGATGTAGTGTGGGGACCCTTCCTGCCTGCTGATGACTCTGCTTGAGCTGAAGTCTTCCTCCACTAAAATTTCCTTAAATGAGAACCCAAAACTGGCTGGATATCACAGCTCAAGCCCTCAATCCCTTGATGAGCATCACTCCCTACAGACACAGCCCACAGTATCCTCCTTTATCCTCCTGTGTTCAGTCCCAGCTCCACAGCACCACACAGGAACAGAACCCAGGCTTTGTGGGGAAGCAGCCTCCAAAAAATTAATAGGTTTTATTTCCACCCTGAATAAGGGCTGTGACTCTGAGCTGCCTCAGCCACACGTGTTAACAGCTGTGGGGGCACAGGAGAACATTTTGGAGTGGAGGGAGAAGGGAAGGAAATCCCTTTACACTGCCAGCACAGACCAGGCAATGGCCTCTGCTTATGCAGACCATAATCATAATCATTACCTTTTATGATGAAGTACTTTGGTGTTATGGGGCACAGGTACTTTTCTGAAGTGGTTACTAACACATTAAATAAGGAATTAAGAGCCAGGCAGCATTTGATAAATGGCTGTTTGGGGGAGCGCTTAGACCATAAAATCTGCTTGTGATAACAAAGCTCTGAGTCCTGGGAGACAGCTCCTCCCTGACTTTGGAGCAGTGCTGAGGGTGATTGGAGAGACAAGGCTATTTTCATCCTCCCAATGTCATTCCACCCAGTGAGGATGATTGGAGAGACAAGGCTGTCATCCTTCCAGTATCATTCCCACCAGTGTCCTCCTGAGGAAACATCCATTTTTATCATGGTCCAGGTGAACACCTCTGCCTGTGGGTGACTCCAAGCAAATTTACAGTTGCAGATCTCGTGCAAAACAAACCTGCTCCGTGCAGGTGAGGTCTTAACATGTCTGTATGAAGGTGTATCCATGTTTTTCTGCTCCTCTCTCCATCTCCATGGTGGGACCAGGCACTGAAACTGAGCACTGAGGTGAAGGGAGGGGTCTGCCCTATTCCATCCTCTTTCATTGCTGCTAAGTGCTCACGTCTCCTCAGATAGAATGGCTGATGAAATCAGAGCTGCTTCTGTTGTTTCTGGCTCCAAGGTAAATTTTATCAAAAGCAAAGCTCCTTTGACTGCTATCAGCAGAAAGGAAAGTAAAGCTCTTTTCATTACAGGGATATCAATAGAAGCATTTGTCTGACCTCCCTATCGCCTCTCCCCTCCCCACCCCCACTGGCTCCAAATTAGGGATGGGAGAAGAGTGCTGATAAAATAAGGCTAAGATAAAAATCTTAATATTGCAGAACCTGTGACACAGAAAGTAGAAAGAACCAGAAAAGCCTGGTTTTGACCTTCAAAGATGGCTCAGAATCAAACCCACAGGGCTTTATCTGATATTTTACCTACCCCAACCTCTGGAGCAGATGAAGCAGACCCGTGTCCTAAGGAGTTCTAGCTTTTGCAGGCAAATACAGCTCTAATAACTTTCCTAGGAAACAGGATACTGGAAACCACACAAACAGTGATTCCTGATGGATTTTAGCAGCTCCATCTCTGTCTGGGAAAAAATTAACCTGGGTTGTACAGACAAGAAAGCTGAGGTTAGAGGTCACCACGCTGATCTCCACCTCTGCTTCAGAGTTTTTTCTTTAATTGCTTTGTTCTCCTGCCACCACGATTTAGAGATACAAGCAAAGGCAAGAAAAGTCAAGGAAAAGCTGACTAATTTTCCTGGTTCCTCAGATATTCCTCGAAAAGCTGACCTTTAAACAAGTTTGGTAACCTGTGGCTGTGTACACAGGCTCCTGCCCAGAGAGGGGTGACTGTAACTGAGGCACTGAAGTGGCTCTGAGGAAATGTGGGTTCAACAGCATCGATTTCCTCTGTGATCTTAGAGAAATCATTTTGGGCCTGATATTCACTAACACTGAAGCATTTTAACATCATGGGAGAAATGAAAAGAGAGTGTAAATGTAATATATACCCACTTCATGGCCCGTTTATGCTGTCAGAGTAGTGGAAAGCAAATTTAGTGCAAATGAGAATCACACATTTTATCTTTCTGTGCCTCAGTTCTGCATGTGTAATACAGAAGTTAATAAAACTGTCTGACTCCCTCTTGCTCTCACTCCTTTTTTTTTTTTTT
>VXBR01006562.1:203129-244934 GCA_013400215.1 Cisticola juncidis
ACCTCAATACATGGAAATTCTTCTCTTAGAAGTTGACAAGAGGTTCATTTTCCAGAACCCAATGTTTGAGCAATTATTTTGGATTAAAACACTTCCAAGAACAACCTAAAGAAGGGAGCAGTCCCAGCCTGGGTTTCTCACCAGACTCTCACACACTGCCTGACCCGGGGCTGCTGCCTGGACAGCAGGAGAGGCTTTCTCTCCCCACAGGTTCACACAAGCAGCAAAAAAACCCTGCTTGGGCCTCTGAAAGCTTCATTCCTTCTGGCAGGGTAATTTTTGATCTTTAACGAATTGATTAGTCATTTTTAATCAAACACGCTGTTCTGGGCCATCTATCATTACCTCCTGTTACTGGAGAAAAAAAATGTCAGTGTGTTATTTCTGTAGGCACCTGGTGTGTGGGGAAAAGCCTGGGAACTGCATTTTGGGTTTGTCCAGAAATAGGAGTCTCTGCTGCAGCATTATTTGTCCTCCTTGAGAGATCTTCTCTCCCATTCCAGCCCTACAGTTCTCCCTGCGGTCTCTGGCACTTGGGAGTGCAGGAAATCTCATCATTTTTGTAATGTTAGTGTGATTCCAAGCCCAACTTCCAGCAGCATCCCTCAGATCATCCAGTCACCTCATGGGAAAATGGAGTGCAGAAACTTCATCTGTCCTACTTTTCCAGAACAAGCCCACTTCCATCCTCCCACTGCACCCCACATTTCCCTGCAGAGCACAGGAACAGCAGCTATAGCCCAAAGGTGCAACAAAGGAAATGCAAATTTTTTCCACATTTAGACTATTAAAACCTGAAAAGAATATATATGATATTTTTTTCTCCACATCCCTTGAGGCCTTTTTGGGGGAACTGTGCAGAGGAGGTTCAAGGACTCCTCCCACAGAAGATTTGATGGATGGATGGTGTCCCAGGGCAGTGAAGACAAAGAGTAGGGGTTTGCACACAGGCAATACAGAGAATTTTGTGGGAGAAGAGGCCCCTCAGCACAGGGAATGAAGTTTATCTACAGCTTGAAAGGCATCGTGTAACTTTATGGTGTCATAAAAAGGATTATTATACTAATAAGTGTTAATAATTTTTATAGACTCATGACCTCTGTGGTCATCTTGGCTCAGCTGCAGCCTGGGCAGTATTTTCCTCTGTGTGTGTGAGTGGAGTTGGCAGTGACCACGAAACAGAAGGGGCCAAATCCCCTCTGGTGTAACTCAGACTCCTTTAAGCTCTGCCTGTGGGTACTCAGAGGTACATCTAGCCAATGGACTCCTGTGGCATCCTGAAAATGTAAAACTCTGACATGATTTACTCTACCCTGGGATCTCAGGCTGCTTTGTCCTACTTTTTTGTCCTCTGCAGTGTCTTTTGAGCCACCCCTGGGTGTAACCAGGCTTCTGAGCTGAGCTATCTGCTGTAATCATCTTAAGGAAACAAATAACTGCCACGCTGGCTGCTTTGGTAGGGCTGGGAAACAGATGCAATTTATCTGAAGTGAAATACCAGAGTGCTCAGGTGTTCTCCTGTGAGCAAACCAGAGCATCAGGGAGGTACAGACCATCCATGGTGCCTCATTCCTGATCCAGCAGCTGGGCTCATCTTTCTTGCTGAAATAAATGCATTGGGCATTAGGTTTTGTGTTCTGGCAGAGAGATGTGCACTGAGGTGGCTCTCAGAGAGGGAGAGGTGAGTCCTTTTAAGCAGGAACCATTCTTGGCACACTTTGCTCTCATTCTCATGCAGGAGGTGTTGGTTCCTCTGTTTCATCATCTCCTTTATGCACATTCTGGTGCTTGTACAGAATATTCAAATGCACACATGCGCACACATAGACACACACACACTTAAATATAAATATACTCCCAAATATGAAAGGAACCCTCAGGAGCTGTTTGTTCCAGCAATCTGGGAAGATTGAATCTGTTCCAATGGCCTGACAGCAGCTGGACATCCCCAGTGTGACCCCCTAAATATGCTAAATATGTTAAACCCTAAAATGAGGGGATTAAATAATCAGGCCCCACGTTCTCTGACAGAATATTGGTGTCAGTGCCTTGTGCTGGTACAACCTAATCAGCATCACCTCTTAGCATGAAGAGTCAGGGCTCAAAATAGTCCACTCCAGGGTCTTCTGATTGCAAAGTGCTTCAGGAGAGAGGAACTGTGTGTAAAAGCCTAATAAAATGAATATCCACGCTGCATTTGCATTTTCCAATGAGTTTACCTGCATTTGGCACCTGCTAAGCACTGTTGCAGCAGATTCCAGAGGGTTTTTTTCCTTCTCTCTGCTGGAGAGGTGCTGAGTGCTGCACCTTGAAGCAGACCTGCCTCCTCTCCCAGGGAAGGGGCTGTGGAGAGAAGGAGAAAATCAAAGTTTCCTGGTTTAAAGGTAAAGAAGAGTAAAGAGGACAAAGCAAATATTAGCCTGGATTTCAGCAGCTAGAAGTTAAATTGGAAAATGAAAGAGGGAAAATTAAATAGGGTGGGTGTTACTGTGCCTGAATTAAGCAGTGCTGAAGCTGCATCTCTCTCTCCCCATCCCTTCTCTCACTCACTCTCTCTGTGGCCTGTACAACCAATTCAGGGGATGTGTATTTCTGGCACAAATCACAGTGTCCTGTGATTCTTGATTATAATTATAATAATGGGTTTCACAAAGCCTGCGAGTGGGAATTGCCATAAGGGTTTGGGACAGACGTGTTGTTTATATGGTTAGTGTTTGTTGCATATGAAACCCAGTTTAGCAGAATAGCTGGTGTAAAAAATTCACAAAATACACAATTAAATGCAAACTAGCAGAAAAACCCCTCTTTTCTCCTTCAGAGACAGCCATGCTGATATTGTCATGCCCACCCTGTGAACAGGGAGTAAAGCAGATGCAGATGGCCAGTTCTGTTGTGACAATATTCCATTGCATTTGCCTTGTCTGAATTTGCACTCCTACAACCCTCTCTTAATTTACCATGAGAAAAATATGCATTCAATCCTTTTTCCTTCATGTTCTACTCATCTCTCTTTATGATTATCCTTGCTTGAATCATCCAGCCATGCAAAAACTCCACTGACTCATGCAGTTCCCATTACAACCCAACTAGAATTATTCCCAATGATAGCATCTCTTTCCAGTGATTTTTTTTTCCTTTTCCAAGAGTCTTAATTTCTATTCAGTCACATGACAAGATTTCTACTTTCTCCCCAGTGAAATTATTTTATAGTTTTAATAGCTGCCTGTAAACTGTGGCCAAAATCTGCCAAGGTCCACCTGCCTCAGAGCTGCCTCCAAGTATTTGCTGATGTGCACGACCTTGGAAAGCTTCTCTGATTGTCAGCATGGAGTGCATGGACACAGGATGGAGATAGAGGCCCCCAGAGATGATGCAAAGAAATAAGTGATTTTGTAAAAAGCCTGTGCGAGTTTTCTTCCCTTTGTTCATGGTTATGACAGAGAGACTCAAAGCCACAGAAGGGACTGCTGGGGTTTGCAGGATTTTGCGCCTGAGCGAGCAGGAGGAATTGAGATTGTGCTGTGGCCCAGAGTGAGATTTCTGCAGAGGAACCTGGCAGGCTGAGATAGGGCTGAGGGTGGAACCGAGGGTGGCACCGAGCCCCAGCCCGGGGCTCAGAGGGACCCTGCAGTCACCGGGCACACGCAGCTCCGCTCCCTCCGAGGTGTTCCGAGAGCCTCGGAGCCGCCGCTCTCCTCTCTGCTGAAGAGGGCCGGGGAGAGGGGAGGAAAAAAATGAAGATAATGATAAATAAGCCCCACACATCTTCCTGCTGGCTGTGTTTTCCAAGGCTGCATCTCAGTGTCTCCCTGGCTGCTGTCAGCCCCGCTCGGAGAGCGCCAGGCGCAGGCACCGCGCTCCTCCAGCCCGCGCAGGCTGCATGTTGATCGTGTTCCCTCCTTTGTTAACACAATTGCCTTCACCTTTACATAAATCAGATTTAGAGAACACATTGCATCTCAACAGCCTTGGGACACCTCGAGGCCTCTCAGTTCAATGGAGCTCATTATGGAAATCAGCTAAATGCTGAGCAGAGAGATAAGTGCGAACTGTTTACCAGCCCCTCACCAGATATACAGCAGTCGCTAATGGGAGCTCATTTGCAGCCTTCCTCTGTCATCCAGCCCTCCTTATCTGCTCCTCCGGCCCATCTGCAGGGAGAGATGCTCGGGTTGGCAGCAGAGATCTTCCTGTGGAGCTCCTCTTGGACGGGCAGGGTGGGGAGAGGAGGAGATGAAGGGATGGAGTGATGGAGGAAGGACCAACTTTGGCCAAAATCCCCACTCCCATCTCCTGCAGATTCTGAATAGATCCTGAATTCCTGAGGATGGCTGAGACCCCTCAGCTCCATGGTCAATGCCCAGCTTGACTGGAGACCATTGCTCCGAGGAGAAGGAAATGCTCCCATCTCCAGACCTTGCCGAGGGCACTCATCTCTCCTGAGGACTGCAGGCACAGGGGGTAAGAGTGAAAATGAGGATTTCAGGAGGTCTGAGGGGAGGAGCAGCAGCTCTGACTGTGAGGGAGCTGTTATCCAATGTGGGAGAGCACCAGGCTATGGAAATGTGGATGTAAGATGTTCTCACTTGTGGCCATGGGGAATTCTTTTCTGGAGACATTTTTCAGCCTGGTTTATCCAGAGCTGTGCACAGGCAATCACAAGGAAGAAGAGGATGAAGAGAGCCCTGAAGACACCTTCTGGGAGTGGAAGGAGGTCCTGGGATCAGCAGCTCCACCAGAAATCCTGGGGATGCCTGTACAACACACACAAATGACAGTCAACTCCAGAACTGGCTTTTCCTTTTTCCCAGCAACATTTCTCCTTAGGACAGTGAAACTTTACAAGCTGGGGCATGGTTTTGGCTTGTTCCTCAATACCATATTTTTTCAAGTTTGAGGGTTGTCAAAACATTTTGTTCTGACATTTTCTCTGAAAAATGCCAATTTTCCAGTTCAATATGACTTTCCATTTTTAAATTAATGCAGAATTATTAATGTCATGACTTTAAAATAAACAAAGAACTATGCTACCTTTTAGCTATTTAATTATGGAGGGGAGGGAGCCGTTCAAATACCAGACGAAAACCCTTTTCAGTTTTCCAGTGTGAAATATTTCTTCTGATTATAGGTTTGCAAAGGTTTCAAAGATGTCAGCTTCTTGTCTTAATTCAAGAGAGGGAAGCATTTCAAGCTCTCCACAATATTTTTGAAGGAGGGAAGCCACTTTCAGCTCTAATAGACTCCTTTTATGGAACTGGCTCCATTCAGAGGTTCTCATTAACTGCTGTCAATGGCTATAATTTTTGTCTGTCCAACATGAAGAAGTCAGAGGGAGTGTGATATCTGTCCTGACATTCCACCCGCTGCTGCAGGAGTGCAGGAAAGGTGCTTATTTTCCCAAGAATAACCTCCCTCATTAGAATGCAAACAGACTTTCCAAAGTTAAGATCATTTTTCTTCCTGTTGTCTCAAATTCCGATACTGTGCCCTTTTCAAATGATTTTCAAGAGAATAGTTCAGTTCTAGGTTTATATAATTTTTTTTAGTAATTTTTTTTTTACCATCTTGTGGGTTAGACTGTGTTTCCTCCTCAGCTCAGAAAACCAAAGCAGAGCTTTTAGCTGCCACTGCTAACTCCAGCATTCTGCAATGGAATGTTATTTAAAATTCAGGACAAATTGTCTCCTCTCTGCCTCAGTTAATTTCATGCAAGTGGAGAGGGACAGAGTGGAGAGTGAGATGAAGTTTTGAGTTTTGTCTGTGGACACTCTTGTGTTTCACTGGCAATTTTGTCTTTACATTCAGAGATGATTTTCAGTTGCAAGTACTGCAGGAGTGATTTAAATACCACACACAGAAGGACAGACACTGTAACACCAAAATGCCACAACCTCTGAGGTGGAACACATCAATTATTGACCAAAACACAGCAGTGCTTTGCTGGGGTGAACGTGGGGATTACTGAGGAGCCCTGAGTTTAATTTGAGATTGACAGAGAATTAAAACAGGTGAAAACAAAATCACCTGCATTTAAAATTTACAGAGAGGCTGGACCACTGTTGCTGGTCCATGGAAATATTTTGGGTGCTCAGCCCATGCTTAGCTCGTCCTGACAGCAGGAATGGGGATTCTGGGTGGAAATTAATCCATCAGGAAACTCCACTTGGGTGAAAGCATTTCACCCTCTGCAAACAGTTCATATTGTGTAAGGCATGATGTGATTAACAGCCCTGGCAGCTGGGCTTTCCCAGGTTATGTTCCAGGAATGTAATTCATTTTTACTGGAAGTTAATTTGTATTAAAAATGTCTTTTATTACTTTTAATACATCTAAAGTCAGTAGAACTTTTGCTATTTGCCATGACTTAGATCTATTTTCCAGCATGAAGTAAATTTGGGGAGAAACTACTTAGTGGGACTGAAGGTAACTCCGACCACTGAGTAGCTGGAGCTTCTGCTTCCAAGGAAATTCAGCTGCTAAGATTTTAACATCAGGTAGTTTTGGGGCAGGAAGGAGGCAGAGTAAAGACACACAACTGGATATTGTGCATTTCTACTGATCTGCTGAGCTCTGTAAAGAATCCCTAAATAAAAAATACAACTAAATAAACCTCACCTGAGCACACAGGTGTTGTTGCCAGATGCTCTGAAGTTTCCCCTCCCCTACCACCTCAGGATTTGTACCCAAAGCTCATCAAAGCTGCTCTCCCCAGCCTCCCAGGAGTCTCAATCAGCATTAACAGTGCTAAAATCTCCAGCACAGGTAGGGCCAGGGTTTAAACTTGCAATCAGGGGCTGAAATAAAAAATAAGGAACCTTTTGGAGGAATCAACCTGTCAGAATTGTTTTGCACATAGACAGAAGGGACAATAGAACTAACTATAGATTTCTTTCAAGATGGATGTTCTAATTTCTCCGGGGTTTTGTGGTGACCTTTGGTGCATTTCATGATCTGGTCCTTTAGAAAGCTCTATATTACATCTCAGTCATTGTACAAATAACATCTTGGGATTATGGGCTGCTGTTAATAAATGTGGTTAATCATCAATAAGAGAGTTTCAGCTATTATACACTGACGATGTAATTTTATACCTCACCAATCCAGAGAAATCGGTTCCATTCCTTTTAGATTTGCTGGATGGATTTGGGGCCTTTCAAGGTTAATGTCACTAAATCACCTGCTAATTTAAAAGAATCATTTGGGTACCTGGAGAGAACATGTCCTTTTCCTGTTTCTAAGTTAGGGTCTAAATACTTCCTTGGCTTTATCTGATCTGCTGGGTTCAGAAGGAAGACTGATACTGTTGTTGCTGCACCAAAGCAAATACCCAGTGACCTTGAGAAGTTGTGTATTTTATACATAAGTTGCACAGGATGCATTAACACCACTAAAGTTGTCAGTCTCAGACAGTTAGAGCTTCACTCATTAAACTCCATTTCAGTGCCAAGTCAGCCGAAAGAAATAAAATGAAATTAGAGTCAATGAATGGTCTTGCTTGTGGGAGAAGGAATGTTTGTTCAGGAGCTCCAGGGATTTTAGGAGTTTAGGGAACAGGCTGGCTGTGGGAGCTGGGGACATCTTCACCTGCCCCCCTCTTCCCTCTCACTGTGACTGAGTGTGGACACACAAACGTCCCTGAGAGAGGAGAAACTCAAGGAAAATCTGTGTTTGCCATCTCCCAGCACATGGGAGCCACAGCACAGAGGACTCTGCCCCATCCCAACCCATCCCACATTGTGGGAGCACATCCAGAGGGACAAAGCTCACGGGGTTGTTGCCTTTGTCCAGCCCCTTTGTTACCACCTGAGAGGGACAAAGGAGCTGCAAGCTCCATGGCCCTCTTATAAATACATATTATAAAGTTGCCTTTTGTATATTTTAAGATGAATGTTTCATGTAAAATCTTAAAATAACTCTGCTGTAAGGATATAATTTTTATGGTTTTGCTTAAACATGGTAGCTGATATATTGTTATACTTTCAGTTGATCTGTCTGTTTGGTTGGGATAACATCCAGTGAACATATGATGAAGACCCCTGTTATTGATATTCATATTATACAATATAAATTATCAGCACCTGCTGCCTGAAGAAAGCCTGGACCACAGCCCAAACTGGAGGTGATGATGAAACCACAGCCAAGAACACCCATGCTCTAAAAAGGCCGGCCCAAGGAGGGGCCATGTTAACAGCTCTTGGAAAAATATGAATAATAATATGTATAATAATCTATGAATATGCAGCAGGCTGATGTAATAGAAAAGCTATTTCAGGAATTTCTCCAGGATAGTAGGTGTGCTCTTGACTGAATGCCAAGCACCCGGCCATTTAACCTTTTGCTTTGTTTCTGTCTCCTATTGTCTTTTTATTAAACTTCTAAAATTCTACCAGGAAAGTGAACCTTGTTTTTCACAGCCCATCCAGCAGCAGGAACAGCAGTTCCTCTCCTCTTCAGGAGGAGATGGACTCAGCCCAACCCTCCCAGCAGACTCAGAGTGCCCACATTGAAGATGTGGCTCCTGTGCAGCACAAATTTTGTTCTAGGGGAGTGACATCTCTTACAGCAGGACTAAAAGTCATTTTTGCCTTATCCTAAATGTGCCCATTCATTTTCTATCAGTGTCAGATAGCTATAAATAATTGGAACAAAATGTATAAGACAATTCTCCCCAAAATTTTTGGGAAGACGTTTATTCATGCACCAGTGGTGGCAATGAATTAAATCTTTTGTATTAAAAAACCCCAAAATTTAAAACAAACAAATAAGAGAATGTTGTAGCAACTTTCTACAAAGCTGTGCAATTTTTACAAGAACCCAAAACAACTTTTGTGACTTTCACCTGCACATTGGGAGTACCAAACTTCCAGGAGAGCAGCTCATGCCTTCCCACCAGGTACTTCAATATGCAAGAGAATAAGAAATCTCCTCTCTTGTTCTTGCTGACTTCCTGCCTTAGAGGCATGGGGATTACTTTTGTAATAATTTGTTGGCAAAATGTTGTGGATTCGATCTATTAAACTTATTTACAAATTGTTTCAGCGGTTTTATAACCACGGTATGTAAAGGAGGAAGAGGGAGGAGAAAATTGGCGGAAAATGCTCTCAAAATGCTGTAACATCAAGGGAATAAATCACCTCTGAAATGCTGCTCGACTCA
Source organism: Cisticola juncidis (assembly GCA_013400215.1). Classification (NCBI taxonomy): domain Eukaryota; kingdom Metazoa; phylum Chordata; class Aves; order Passeriformes; family Cisticolidae; genus Cisticola; species Cisticola juncidis. The sequence continues at coordinate 212,286 of VXBR01006562.1, forward strand.
CACCAGTGTGACTGGCACGGGCAGAGCCTGGAATCTCACCCAGGCAGGGGCAGCCCTTGGAGTGGGATTCTGCCTGTGGGGCTGCAGGAGGAGGAGCAGCCTGCAGAGGGAAAACCCAACTCCGGGCATCTTTTCTGCAGGCAGCTCAGGCTCCTTTCTTTTCGGGTATTGTGAGTAAAATACCTGCTAGCTGGGATTATTACTCACTGGGATTGTGCCTAATGTGCAAGGTGCTGGAAAAAACCATGGCCAGCACTTCCCTGTCTCCTCTGCCTGAGGGATAGCAAGGAATGCAATTTGGTGGCTAAATGCACTTCGTTTATCTCCTGCCTTTAGCCAACGAATTTATCACACACATTAATATCAGGAGAGGTTAGAGTTCAGGGAATGAAACATTTGTTTTCTTGTGCTCTCTCCATAAATAAACTCTGCTGCTTCCGTGGCAGTATTTTCACAAAGCCAGGAAAGCACCAGACATTGCAGAGATGGTTCTGGGTGTGCTGGGGGGGTTGTGTGCATCTTAAAATGCTCCACCACAGACCTCCTTGACTCCAGCTGCATTTCAGCTTTTTTCCCTCCCCTCTCTCTTCTTTTCTTGTCGTTGTCTCATAGTTATTCGTCAGCCAGACATTTTTTATCTCTTAGAAAGGCACTTTAGCTCATAACCAATGTAATCATCTCCCGGGCTTCTACTTTAGCCCCCACAGGCCTGGAAGAATGACATTTCTTTTACTGATTAACAAAACAATACCAAATGCTAAGAAAAAATTACTTTATTCTCAACCTTTCATTAATTCCTACTGTGCCTGCTTGGTTGGAGGAGTTTGTTTCCCAGTTTCATTCCAAGCTACAATTTCTTTCTGTTCTTTGGCCCATATAATGCAGGGGTTTCAGAAAATTAATATTTTATTTGTGACCCCAAAAATAATATTAGAATGGAGTCTGGAAAAGAGAGAAGAGAGGAGAGGAGAGGAGAGGAGAGGAGAGGAGAGGAAAAAGTTTCTTGTACTAAGAAAATCCTGTGTCTCCTCTGCTTTCCCCAGGAGCAGGGCCAGAAGTTCCACAGTTATTGAGTATTGGGCACTGCAGCTCTGTCTCAGCCATGGCAGGGAGTGAGCTGTGAACAATCATCTCCCTCATTCTCAATCTCTCCTCCCCTTAGGAGATCTCCTTTCTCTAAATACTCTCCTGTTTTGGAATTCCTGCTGAAAATTCTGTCAGAGAGCGGTCAAGGCTTAAAATTTCATTACTAGATTTGGGAGAAGAAAAGGTAAATATTTATTTCTAGCTTTTGAATAGTGATAGGAAAGTAATGACAGTGTCAGAAAACCCTGTCAGGTACCTTTATTATCAACATAAGCCCCTAAAAAGGAAAATTGGCTCAGAAAAGCAGTGTAGCTTGGCACCACTCAGCCTTCCTGTTGGGCTGGAAGTCAAAATATTTTAAACTTTTCACACAAAAAAACCCTCCAAACCTTCCAGAGTTTCACATGGGAAAGATTAAACCATTAAGGGAGATTAAAATGTCTTGCATGTCTCCTCAGGACTTTATCAGCTCACCAGTGTATGTTACACTGTAATGAAAAACTGCAGCGTGGAAATGGAAAGTTCGGCGCTATTGAAATGGATCCTAAAAGTGGAAGCAAAAATTCCCTCAGACCTTTTCAGGAGGACTTGTTTTGACACATTGTTGTCAAAATCATGGATCAAACCGATACATGGGAGTGTTATTGAAAGGAAACTCGGTGCTGAAAATGACAAGGAAGTTTTAGCAAGAGTGATTTGGAGAATAGAAATTGGGTTCTGGTCCCCACCTAGTGACTCTGTGGACCTGAAGATTTTCCTCTCTGACTTTTATGCTCTCTCAGAAGTTAAAGCTGGAGCAAAGGTTTTCTTTTTCTTGTGTCTAATCAACGCCTACCTGCTGTGGTGGCAATTCAGCCTTCATCAGGACATAAAATCATATAATAAGCCGTAATTTTATACAGTTAATCAAGTACAGTCCCTGAAGACCTATCCAGACCTGGGGTGGTCAAGAAGGAATATTTTCTCTAGTTCATTCTTTAAATCATCACCTTATTTCTGGTGGATTGTGCCTCTGCAAAGATACAGACCTTCTGCTCAGTAAATACTCCTTTTTCTCAACAGAATTCACTTTTGTCTTTCTGAATTCGCCGTTATCCATGGTCAGTTTAAGCCAATTATTGTGAAATATCTGCCTGCTGGGACTGGAGTGCAAGCAGGAGCCATCTGAACATCACTGAAAATAACCTCAGCTGGAAAAGGAGCAGCGTGGAGCCACCACCCTCCCTGCCCACAGCTGGACACAGCCATCACCACACCCTGCTCTCCTGCAGGGAAACACTGCCCTGCACCAGTCCTAGCACAGGATTCAACTTTAAATTCCTTTAACTTAACAATTAAAACCTGAATATACAACACAAAGCCTGCTGTAGCTTCTCTCAGTGGCCAAAACTGCCCATGGCAGAGACCCACAAAAACAGCCCCAAGCTGCTGTGTCCTTTACCAGTGGATTTCTCAGTGGATGATCAACGTGGAAAGGCCCTCACAAATAAAAACTCACAAATAAAATGGCTCAGTAAATAAAAAATGGACTTATCAAGGACACAATAACCACAGTTGTGAGCCAGATCCTTCAGTGCAAGGAAAAGATTGGCACTAATGTGCCACATGCTTCATTTGTTTCTTCATTTGCAGAGGGAGCCATAAGGTTTAGGAAGGAATGACATTTATATTAAAGGGAAACAAAAAGGAAAAAAATAAGAGTCAAGGCTTCTAACCAGCACAGCAAATAATATTGCCAACCTTGAGCAGTGAAAAATAGAGAGTCCATCGTCCAAGAACTCCAGGACAAATAGTCACGGGAATTACTTGTGCTTACTTCATGGAGTTGTTGTTTTAAAATAATATTTTTTCCTCTGGAATTTGAGCCAGTACAGGGTACTCATTTTGTATAACCAGGCTGTTATATACCCAGCTAAAAGGCTGAGTAAACTGATTGCTTTTGCACTTCCTTTTTTTTCCCTTCTTTCCTTTTTCCTGAAGGTGCAGCTCTAAGGAAACCCCCAAACAGCAAGACTGACGGTAAAATTGCAAATACACATGTCCTGGCAGGTGGCACACGAGCAGCAGACACTGGAGCTGAGACTGAAGGGTGAAGAGGAAGGAAAAGCAGAATTTGGGTTGGGGTTAGGGTTAGGGTTTGCCTTAGGTTTAGGGTTAGTATCAGCATTAGCCTCAGGTTTTGGGTTATTATTAGGGTTAATTGCCCTAACCTTACTCCTTTGGCAGCATCGTTGTTCAGTTCCACTGGACAGGGTTAGGGTTAAGTTTAGAGTTAAAATTAGGGTTAGATTTAGGGTTAATTGCCCTAACCTTACTCCTTTGGCCTCTGTGTTCAGTGCCACTGGACAGACATGTTTTTTAATTTAACCTTCATGTTATTCATGTTTTGTGCTGCATTATTGCCGGACCCTAAATTGTTAGAAAGTGTTAACAATTTTTAATCCTTATAGGATTGAATCTCAAGGACATTCCCTTCCTCAGCTTACAAATATTTAATGAAAACTGAATTGTGGGGAGACATCCTATGGGATGTGACTTTATTACATGAATGTCTAACTGGAAAATTTACCACTTATATGTAAATGTTCCAAACTTTTTTCTGTTTTAAATCCTTTTGACCATTGTCCATCTTGGGTTTAGGCTCTAGGAGGCTTTTCCACTGCCGCAGGTGTGTCTGTTGAAGGCTTTTAACAAATACTCACTTTATTCTTTTATTTTTCTCTAGCCTTTGTTAGAACAAAGGTCACACCAAGGCATCAGCAGCATGGAGGTACAAGCACTAATTGTGGATGTTTCCAGTTTTGGGATGCTCTCCTGCACTGCCACCGTGTCCCAGGGCCGGGTGTCCTGGTCACCGGGTGCTGGGCCATCCTCGGAACACCATGTTCTCCCACTCTCATTTCCAATGGGTGTTATTTCACTGCTGCCTTCCAGATAATGTAACTGAATCATTCAATTGAGCATAAAATAGAAATTTGGCTTCTTATCTGCTGGGAAACCAGCTTTACTATTTTCTTTCTGCAAAATACATTTTTCACTATCTTATCTTCTAATAAACAATCCCGGCTTTGCAGGCTGCAGAAATGTTCTGAGCGCATTTAAGAGACTTTTTTCCCCCCTCCCTCTCCTCCCCTCTCTTTTTCCCCTTATCCCCCCTTCCTACCCTTTAAAACATCTGTTTTACAGACATATTTTTAAAAGGGACCCAATTTGTATTCCATCTTCCTTTGGTGAGTGTATATATTTTTCATAAGCCCGTCCTTTGCTTTTGAGGCCTCTCTCCCTTGGTTTAATTTCCATTCCTGTTTCTTTTTCTTCCCCTGTACAGAACTGAGCCACCACATCCCCCCCACAACCCAAATGTTTTCTCTTGTTTTGGGAAAAAGGCAATTCAAGCTTTAAAAGTGCCCTCCCCTCCCCTGGCCCTGCCACACCGTGCTCACCTATCAGAAACCAAATGTGTCAGTGAAAGGTCAGCTATGAATTTTTAAAGCTTTCTATCTCGCTCAGCCTGACATCAAAAGCATTACCAGTGGCACTAAATCAGGGAGAGAGGGGAATTAGAATATGCAACAGGCCCAGCGACACAGCCAGATTATTCAGAGGCTCCTCTCAGGAGGGGAGAGGGAACCAGAAGTCGGTGTCAAGACACTGATTTCGTGCTCATGCCCTCCTCTCTGGGCAATCACACCAGTGAGCTGCCTCCTGCAAGGGATCCATGGAAAACAGACAGGGAATGGAAATGTAAGAGATGCATCATGCACTGGTGTCACTGGTGCAAATGGAAAGCTGGCCTGGGAGGTGATTTTGTGACCTCCCCCTGTGTATGAAGCCATGGTTGTCTCCTCACATCTCCCAGGTATCCATCCTCTGGGTTAAAGCCTGTAAGGCTCAGAAAAAGGCAGAGCTTTTCTTTCTAGACCCAGTTAAGAAGGGCAGGGGAAGGAAAATCAATGTCATTCCTGCAGAAATGAGCAAATGGTAGGAGAGCTCATGTATCATGTCCCAGCAGATCTGGACCTGGATTTTTGGGGTCACAGGCACCCTGAGGTTCCTCGCCAGCAATCACCTCTGAGGCTCCCCTTCCCTGGAATGGCCTTTTCCTCATGCTCATCAGCTGGCCATGCCCCCAGAAGGATTTGTTGTGAGGAGAAGGTTCCCAGATTTGCTGTAGCAAGGCTCCACAGCAGCAGCCCCATCCCATGTGTCATTCTGCTGCTTTCTTGGCAGGCTGGGGCTAAGCCCTCACAGCTTTTGTTCATCTTTTCTGTTTAAAAAGTGCTGCATGCCCAGGTTGGAGTGCACAGCATCCTCTGCAGCAGCAGAATGTGGGCACAGTTCAGGAGGTGATTTATTATTCATTGACCATTTAACAATTTGGCAGCTGGGAGAAGAACTTTTCCTATCAGGACTCCTACGTGCACAGCAGGCGTTTGTACAGCACAGACACATTGCTGTGGAAACAAAGGATGTTCCCACTGAAAGGAAGAGTCAAGTTATAAACCTCTGGCTCATGAAGTCTCCCTTGGCCTATGCAAATCATTAAACTGGAGTGCAGGGAATTTCAGAAACATCATCTGGGAAAAATTGCATTTAAATGTGTGTGATATCTGGTCTGAAACCTTCTGTCCTCGTGCTGTGACAGCCTGATGTGGTTCTGGTTCCCCATCAGCCCCTGCTGGCTCAGGGAACTCCCAGCTGGTCCTACTGAGCCTGAGAAGAGCTGCCACCACTGCAAAGGGACAAATTCTGGACCTTCACAGCACATTTTTGACATCTTCCCACCATTTCAGCCCCTGTCCCTTTTCAAGCCCTATTCCGTTCTTGACTGGCTCTTTTCAGGCTGTTTCTTGATTCCAAGGATGGAATGATTAGAAATGGAAGATTTCTGCTTTTCATTCAAATTTCACATGTTTCCTGGATATGTGTTTATTTTTAGCAGAATACATGTTTGTCATTGTTCTCCAATGTGTGACCATTTATTCTCAGCCCTTTATTTCATGTCATATTTATAGCACAGAGGATAGGTGCTCCTTGCCCACAGCAGTAACTGGATGTTCTTAAGGTCCCTTCCAACCCAACCCATTCTATGATTCTAATATTAGTTATGTCATGCTTTTATCTAACATTCCTAAAATAACAAATGTGTTTATTTCATATTCCATTGCAAAGTTTTAAAGTACTGAATTATGTCCTTCTTTCTGAGACAACTGTGTAGGATGGAGGGAGGAAGGCATTTTCCATTGAGGGGAAGGGCCACGTCTGCATTTGGTTAAAAAATGCCAACACAGTGACTTTTCTTCCCCATTCTGGATGGAAACAAATCCCAACATGTCACAGTTGAAGAGAAATTCTGTTTTCCAAACAGCTTCCAATTCCATCTGTCCACACTGAATCACTGTCCATCCATCCACACAATCTTTCAGCCTTATTTTTCATCCAGTTTTTTCTGTGTTTACATCTCTCCATCTGGTTTCCCGTATGCTCCTGGATATCTCCATTTACCCTTCCATGGAGCTAATTTTCCACCAGCAGAACATTCACCAAAGACTTGGAGACCAACCATGCTCATTTCTGAGCTCAGACGTGAAGCAGCAGAGAGAAATTCTTGACAAAAACTTTTGCATCTCAGACTGAAGAGTGGTGGGAGTGATGAAGAAAAAGCAGGTGCTGAACTTGAGGGATGCCTGATATTTGTTTAGGGAGCAGGGCAAGGTATTTAAGTTGGAAGTATGATGTGGGTATGATCTGTGCCTACTGGAATTTCCAGTTTTTCTTGGTGCTGAGGGATCCTGTCTGTTTTTCCCCCAGTTTCTCTGGGCTCTCACTCTGCTTTGGCAGGAGGCCTAACTTCCTGGCTGAGTGTGGCCATAAAGCCATGAGAGTGCCCCATGTTGTTCCACATTAGAAATCCAGGTGGGATCATTGCCATGGCCCATAAAGCCTCCATAAACCTGGGCAATGAGCTGTGGCAGGAGGCACAGGGGCTCTCCTGCCTGGCACCAGGCCAGCCCTGAGCAGCAGCCACTGTAGGATCTGCCCTGTCACCTCCTCAGGAGTGACCCCAAACCCCCACCCTGGGACTGCTCTGTCCTGGGCTTCTCCTCTTGCTGGAGAGGCATCCCAAACCTGCCTGCACCTCTGGCTGCAAAGGAATAACTTCAACATTAGGGGCTACAAGATCCAGCCAAGATCCACGACTCTCCTTTGAGTCATGCCAACAAAAAAGCTTAGAAATTGTTCTCACCCAGCTCAGAGGATACAAAAATCCTTGATCCATGGATCAGGCCCTTTGCTGAACTCATCCTTTATCCCTACCCATACAGCAGCTCCTGTGAGGCATTTCCATTTCTGTTTGGACTGGATGAAATCTCAGAATTCAGAGCACTGGGATGTATTTCATTGCACAATACTCAGTGTTGTCATCTAGAGAGGAGTTCACTAATGTGAGGAAAAGGACCAGGATAACCAAAGATCCTGGTGGATTTAGGATTTTGAATAGCAGTGAGATAATATCTAACTGCATTAAACTTCTGTCAATGAACAATCTGGAAGAATAACACCCAATTAAATCTGCACAGAAAAGAAGCCCTTACATGAAATATTTTTTTTCCAAATTCCACTTATTTTTGCCTCTTTATTTCTTTGCATTTCCACGTTCCAGAGGCTGAAATATCTGGGTCCTTCTAGCTCTTGTTGATTTGCTAAAGATCCCTTTATTGCCACAGCAACACTTCTTACTTACTTAATATTGAAAAAGCCATGTCTGTATTTGTCAGCTAACCGAATTACCTTCAAGCAAAATAAGATTTTAAATCTCAAAACAGGGAAAACTAGGGGAAAAAATGTCAAATGCTTAGAAAGCAAAAAGGATCTATAACATACAAAACCTGTATCTGTAACACACCAAAAGGCAGAAATTATACAGGAACACATAAATCAGAGAGAAACTGGAGTGACAAATGAGTTGTTTCATTTGATTGAGGACTGGTGAAATCTGAGCTGGACCACAACATCCAGGTTTGGCACAGCATCAGGGGAAAGGTGGACAAAGTGGAGAGAATCCAGAGCAGCAAGAGTGATTAAAAAATGGGGAAAACCAGAGGGACTTGGGGGTGGTAGTGCTGAAAATGTGAAGAAGGTGTTGGGAGGTGTTCTCCCTCTGAAGAATAAGAGGTTCAAAAAGAAGGATACAGGGCAATAAACACTGCACCTGAACTGCAGCAGAGGTGTTTATATCAGGCTTTAGTAAAAAAGATTTTCTCGTTCCAGGAAATGAAGCAGTGGAACACATCTGAGAATGGTGCTGGTCCCCAGCACAGCCAGTCCTTGGGAACAAGACTAAACCAAGGTCTGGGATGGCAGAAATTGAGCTGCTCCAGGAGCTGGGGAGCAGAACAGGGAACCCCTGAGATCTCTTCTGTCCATGCTCTCTGCAGGTCTGTAACCCAGAAACCCTTTAATGTGCTCCCTGCATGTCACATCAGGGCACCTGAGGTGCCAACTGCTGCATGGCCACAGGCTGTGACTGAAGTGGCATTTCTGGATGCTCCTCCTGAAAGGCTGGCAAGGCTCTGGGAAATTCAAGGCTTGTTGGGTATCCCATTTGGCTCTGGGACACTTCCTGAAAATCTGGTTGTTATTGAAAGTTACCATGCCATAAGTTGTATTATTAATACTATTGTTTATTATTTATGAAGCACTGAGTGTGTGCTGGGTGTTTATAGGATTATACACTGAGTTAGTCTGGAGCTGCACAGACTCCTGAATTAGGAGGTGCTGTTATTACCTGCTGGCTTTGCATGAGAATGAAATTTTTCATTGACTCTGGTTGGTTCCTCCATCCTGTGAGGGGCTGAGCAGGGTCTGTGAATTTTGAGTTATTAATGTACTGGATCTGACACCAAAACCAGGCTGTGAGGGAAAGGGAACCCTCATTTTGCAGGTGCAGGGTGAGCTTTGGGCTCCAAGGAAACTGAACATCCTGGTGTCACACAGCAAAGCACCAAATTATTCTGTTGCTGGGTATTTTTACTGACTTGAATGAGGCAGTTGTGCTTGGAAATGGAAAGTTTTAATTCCCTTGAGGGCTTGGGCTTAGGATCCTGTAGCAACAACTTCCATATTCTCATTACAAGTTACATCCCAATGTATTCCCTTTCATATCAATCCTCTTTCTCTCCCCATTCAAGACAAAGACAGACTGTTCTCCTCCGAGACAAGAATATCTGTTAGATCTTCTCTATTCCTCTCAATCCTTGCCACTGTGTTGCTATGCACTCACTCACACTGGAGTTCTAATAAGTCTAAATATTCAAATATTTTGATCTGTCTTTACACTGTATTTATTCATGCTTTACACAATGATCATTTATTTAATAATGCAATCCTTGCATTTTTGGTGGCGCACCAATTGACTTCACAGTAAAGACAGATAAAACAAAGAGGATTTTAAAACTCTCAGCAGTCAGAGAGGGGCATCTTTACCCATTAAAATATAAATCAGATTTTTGTGATCATCATCTGGTCAGTGTTCATAGCTAAGCTATAGGAGTAGGACATCACCACATCCATACCTCCAACTGCAGTTTTAATCAGAGGAGAGCCTGTTCTCTGGTTTAATGAAGTAAATGAGACCTCGGGTAATATTGTCTGTGTAATTGACAGAGTTCTCTGGGAAACATTACACTTCATAATGAAAATACTGTATATAATTAGGATCTAATAGGAAGAAAATAGTAATTAGGCAGAATTAACTGAAAAGAAGCAATCAAGCAAATAAAGGTTATTCTCTGGAGAGGACCCTTTGGGGTTCAAATGTGTACATCCTCTGATTGTAAAGAAGTCACAGTAATTAACAAGAACCTTTTCATTGCATAAGAATAGCCCAAGAGTGGCTCCTGGAATGACCCTGAAAACCTGAATTCTGTTCCAGTGCATCCAAAACCTTTAACTCTGGTCCTGCCCCAGCTCTCGTGGACAATTCCTGCTCTTCACTTTCTGCTCTTCATTTTCTGCTTTTCACCTTCTGCTTTTCACTTTCTGCTTGTCACCTTCTGCTTTTCACTTTCTTCTTTTCACTTTTTCCTTCTCACTTTCCTCTCTGATGTCCAGAGATCTGTCAGGAGAGAGCTCAGACCAGTGCATGGCATGAAAGAGGTTTAATCCAATATTTCTCGTAAGCAGAAACCATAAGCAGACAAAACAGATGAGCCCAGGACTCACTTTAAAGCAGTTCTTGTTGCTTAACAATATTTCTTCCATTCTTATTTATTTTTCTACTTTATCTATCTAAGCATTGATCTTTCGAGTAGAGATTTACTGCAACTATCAACACAGCACTTAGCATAAATTAACAAGAATGGCTCCATGGATTTTTTGTTTTTATTCACATAGATCAAAAATGAAGTTCTCACACAACTCCCACTTTGGGGGAGATTTTCTTAAATTACATAAACTTTTACCGATTAATTTCCCACTTCAATCACTAATGTGTGTGGCACGAACCACAGATTTTCTTGTCTCAAGATAAATGAACAGGACCATTTTTTCAATTTAATTCCTTCAGAAACAGCTGGTATTTTCTCTTAAATGGATAAGGAAATCATGGGTTTTTTAATATGATGCCTTGTGGCACCCTGAGTGCAGCTGAAACACCCCTTTTTGCAGCTGGAAGTTATCCAAAGGTATGTGAGAGACATTCCCACAGGAAGGGTTGCTATTCAAATCAAGATTTTGGAGTTGGGTGAGGGGTTTAGTCAGGTTTGGTTTTTTGTTTGCTTTTTTTTTTTTTGGTTATGTTTGGGATTTTTTTCTTCTTTTAAAGTAATTTCATGAAAGGAAAAAGTGGATGGGGAGAATATAAAGAGTGAGAAAAGTGTTTATGAAATAATTTCATTTAAATTTAGATTAAATTTTGCTCTTAATTGTTGAAAGGCATTTTTTTCTTGTCTTTTGTTCAGCCTGCTAGTGAACCTGCCCAAGACAAAAAACCATTTTGGACCACTGAGGTAAGTGTGCCTCAAAGAATGATTTATTTTTCTTTCAGAACCTTCATTTCTGTCCACCTCTTTTTCCTTTTTTTCCCCAACAGAACTATTCACTCAGTTCAGTGAAACTTTGCTGCCACTTTTAGCCCAGATTTTTCCAACAAAATCCCCACTTCTTTAAAACTTTAAATCAACCCTTACAAAATACCACCCCCTAACTCTTTGTGACATCTTTGAGGCCAATATGTAAAAAATACCCTATGGCAGCCAAGAATTAATGTTCTTATTGCTCTCAGCTATCACGGGGAAAGAGTGATCCAGAGAAGTATCTAATGGCCAATTGTGCACACCAAAAGTGAGATGAAAAACTTCAGCAAGTTCAAAGTTTGTAGTCCAATTATGTTCTGTCTTGCGGGTGCTCTATAGGGGAGGAAAGTAATATCCCTCCAACCCCTGCATATCATTGCAATATCTAACAAATCCTTTGGCACTCCAGCAAGGAGTTCAAAGGAAAAGCATCATCAGCTCAAATAATTACTGCCCATATTAAGTGTTTTAATATTGCAGATGGATGGAAAAGGCAAAGGACAATGGCTCAAACACAAAGCCTGGTGAAGCACAATCTGGGGAAGGCCAGGGATATCCAACACGTTGTCCTTTCCCCTGCTCTGTTCTCTGCAATATTAAACCACTTAATCTGTAATTGCACAAGCTTATGATGCCTTGGCTTTGAACTCCCTGCAAGGGTCCCACAGGATTTGTCAGATGTTTCTAAAACAAAGCCCACCAGGAGGCTGAAAGGTCTCTTAGTAGCTATGACAATGGTTTAATGGACTATAATTTCCAGTAAAGGGATATCTAATTTAATATTTTCGCCTATCACGTAAGCAAGGCACCAGCTGGGAGAAAGGAATGAAAATTATAGCAAGAGACAATCAAGGTGAGCAGTGCTGGAAAATCATAACTCACCAATGAGCACTTAGTGCAGGAGCCTGGCTCACACGTGGATTGTGGGTTTTTCTCAGCTGGGTGAGAAGCACACCAGTGCTGGAGCCTGGAGTTAAGATGTGTCATTCATCTCCCAGGTGGCACCCAGGAAAAGCCTTCCTCACCCCTCTTCTCCTTCTGTATTTGTCTTGTCTTGCAAGGCTGAAAACTCTTTTCTGCCAGGGACAGTCCTGATTCTGTGTGCATGTAATAAAACCCCCCCTGAGATGGTGTCTGAATGCACAGAACATGCCAGGGCTGTCCATGGACCCCAGGACCAGTCCCACCATTCTCTGTAGCAAACAGTCAGCACAATCCTCCTGTAGATATTTCATATTTCCCCTCATTCTATTCAGAACTCCTTGATTATGATGTGCTCCAGCCATGCAGCTCTCAGTGAACACACTCCAGACCTGGTGTGGGAACCCTCTGTGTGCACAGGATAGTCTGAAACAAAGCCCACCAACAATACCTATCCTTTGTCCCAGTAAAAGAGGATGGATGATGGAGATGTTTATCATCCTCTACTTTGTGCACTTGTAAGGACATGCTTGTGGGGCCCCTCACGTAAACTCATGCAGGAAGTAGATCTGATGAAAGTCATTTCTCCAGTCAGAAAATCTGTCACAACAAGAGGTTTATTGGTGATGCACCTCATGGCTTGTGTTTCCTGTGTTCAGGCAACAACAGTCTTGCCAGCAAAAGAAAAACTTGTTATTCCCCTGTTATTTTTCCTATTTATTCCTTGGTTGTAGCGGCATATGTTGCTTCCTCTTGTGTGAAATGCTTTCCACTCTCAGATCGTTTCTCTGAAAAGGAAATCTTCCCCGTGGCATCTCTCAGGAGCATTTGCAAAAGTTCACATGGTTTCAGAATTCTGGAGTGCAGAAGTGTTTAGCATGATCGTCTGCCCAACTAAATAATTGCTTTTCGTCATTCTGCAGATGTCCCACTCCTGTTCTTTAAAGGAAATATGCTGAATTATTGAAATAAGAGTCATGACTATGAAAGGAGGTTGCATCTTATGATTAAAGCATAAGCCTTGAATTCAGCAGATACACGTTTGGGTTCTGAGTCTGCCTCAGATATTCTGGGAAGCCTTAGGCTTATCACAAAAGCCAAGATCCATTTTTGTCTGACATGAGCTACGCAAAATTTTTAGAATCAGTTGCCTGTGCTGCTGCTCCAGTCAGTGGAGTGCAAGAGAGATCTCCAAAGGGAGCACCACCCCTCCCTGGATCCATGGAGTGATTCACACTCTGGAGGAGTTTTCCTCTGCCTCCCAGGAACCTGCGTGACAATGCTGGCCCAGATACCTTTGGGAGGGATAAAATTAGGTGAGATCATCCCCACCCTTTGTCTCAGTCTCCCACAGGTACAGAGATAACAGCAATGCCATCTCTGGTCTTTTGGATTTGCTGGATTTCTTTTAAAGAAAAAGCAAAATGTGGCCTGATTACATCCAAGTCTTACTAACACAGTCCTATAAATAAGGAAAATACAGGTTTGGAATTCCAGTAAGGTTTGACCTCCATGGACACAGCATAAAACCAAGGAGTGGATGGCAAAACCAGGTTTACTTGATGAAAAAATTTAAGAGAAATGGGTGGAAAATTGTCTGGCTGCATTCATTAAACATCTGAAGTATCTCAGGAAGGTTGGATGAAATTAGAAGAAATTATTAAAATGCTACCACATATAAATCTTCTGTGACAGTGAATATACATGCAGTAAGTCAGAACTGGAACAGGTTGAGAAATGTTCTTCAGGGATTTTTTTTCTGACAAAAAAATAGCATTTTACTGAAATCAACCTATCCTGAGGAACATGTCAATTTAAGTGATTCTTTTTTTTTTCCATAAGCAATGGAAATGAAATGTTCCCAATAAGGTTCAACTTTATCAGAACAGAATGTTTCAAATTTTTTGGAGGCTGAAATGATTCCATTAAAAATATTTTATGCAGATCTGTAATGCTTAAAATATCAAAACTGGAAGAAAGTACTTGGCATAGATCAGAACTAGTACGCTGAATAACCACAGATTATGGAGTTTTTTTAAGATTTCTTTTGGAATAATTTCCTTTACATCTCTTAAAAAGGAAAAAAAAAACACCCAGCCCTAAATCTGGAAGGGTAGAACTCAAATAATGTTCAATTTTGCTTCAGCATAAAGCATCTCACTTGAAGCAGATTTATCTTCATTTTTATGTGTCACCCGCTGTTTTAATCTGTAGGTAAGAGAAACAAACCAAACCCTCACAGAATAAATATTTCTGTTGTTACAAAGCAGCTGCTGAGGACCTCTGGTGCTGTGGATATTCTGGCTGTAGGAGCCACCTTCCCAGGCAGGAAGAAAACTCCTGCAATTCCCTCAGAACCATCTCTCAGATTCCTTCTCAAACAAATAACCCTGTTCAGTGTCCTTTGTGCTGTCCCATTTCACACACCCAATTCCTACAGAATCCTTTTTCCAGCCCCAGTGTCCCCTGCCCTTCCCTCCTGGCAGTTCCCTGCAGTCAGTCTGGTTTTCCCTGTAAATGCAGCATTCCCCAAGGTTTTTAATTCCCATTCTCTTGGGGGGAGCCCTGCAGCTCTCAAGGAAGAGAGAGCTGAGCTCCAGGTCTGACAGGCTCCCAAGACTCATTTCATCAGCAGTTAATCTGCAGCAATCCTCTAAACTTTATCTGTTAAGACTGGAGCAAGCAGTGCAGCTTTGCCAGACTTTAGACTTGTTATTAGTTTTCATAATTTTTCTCAAAAGAACATAAGACTGAATCAATCTCCCAGACCTAATATGCTGATAATCATTTTGAAATATTTAAAGCTTCACTTCTGAAGGCTTGACTGGAATACCCACCTTGAGTCTCTCCTGGTGGTTTCTTGGCTCTTAATTTGGTGCTCTCTTTTCCTCTGTGAGACCTGGTGGTCTTGGAGGTCTTTTCCAACCTTAATGATCCTGTCACTCCCAAGGTTCTGTTGTCTCACAAACATTTCTCTCCTATCTACTCCCAACCTTATCCTGAGATTTGCTTCAAAATTTCTTTTTTTTCATAATGAGGTACGAAAACACCTTCCCCCAGCTGACTTCTGATGCTCCATTTCTTTGGGTACCTCCTGGCCACAGTAGGTTCCTCCAACTGCAATGGTTACAATGCAAAATTCGTGTCACTTTTATAGTCCTGCATAACATGCTGTAAGATTAGGAGTGTCTGCTCTTATTGCCCATAGAGACGTCCCAAGCCACTCCAAGGACTGGACTTGCAGTAGATCCAGATCCCTAAGAGAAGTTTAGAGAGATGTGATTTTGAAAATACAGTGGAGCCACACTGTGAAATGAAAAGCACCCTCTGTTTCCAGAGCCCACTGAGCCCCCCTATTACCTACATTTAACTTATCCTCAAGGCTTCCTGGCTGTTTTATCTGTCCAGATCACAACTCAACCTGCTACACCCGTCCCAAGGTGTTAAATCACACCTGCTTTGGTGCTAAAATAAGCTCCCACAGAATCCAGCTGGACTGGCTGCCCTGCAGTTTTGCAAACAGCCTGGAGACAAACTCTAATGTCACTGCAGCACGTGTTCAGTGCTGCTGCAAGGCACTGTTTACCTCTGGTATTTATTTTTCCCCGATGTGAATAACTGGAAGATCGGGAGCCGAGTCCCATGGCGCTGTATCCCTGATACAACAACAGATTGAATCCTCACACGAGGCAATAATGGTGAAATTGTGCAGCATCTGAAACAGGCAGCCCCCAGATCTCCACGTAGCACGCGCCTCCTTACAGAGATCAAGGCAAGCAGAAAGAAACAAGATATTTAACAGAGGAATCTCTGCATCCCATTGCATACTAATTAGACACCAGACACGGATACATCAGGGGAAGCAGAGGGAGGAAGGAGGGGAAAAAATTCTCTTGGCAAGACAACGTTGCATTTCAATCTTTCACCTTCACTGCGTAATGGGATGTGATGGAACATTAAAACAAACAAACAGCTTTTGGTGTTTACAAGAAATGTTTAAATAGGAGCTCGTGAGCCAGAGGTGTTGCACAGAACATCTGGAGCAGTGGAAAACAATGCGATTACGCAGATGAGTCAGATTCATTAGGCTATAAAATCCCCAGTAATGAACGCACGGAAGGGACTTGCACGTAGATTGTCATCTACAGCAAAAAAATAAAAATAAAATAAAATAAACCAAGCCAACAAACCCCTAGATAATAAACTTGGCAGTCCCTTCCCTGCCCACCCCCTCTCCCTCATCCCCTTTGGAATGAGATTCCCAGAGTAATTACAAAGCTGGGTACATGCAGCTCAAGGCCCCTGTGAGAGGCAGAGGCTCAGATCCTGCAGGGGTGGTGCCTGGGGAGGAGGGAAGGGGTTTGGGGTGTGGGGATGCAGCTCAGCCACCCCTGGAATGAGACATTCAGCACCTCCCTCTCCCCTCACACCCATCATGGGCCATGGTGTGGGATACTGCTGGTCCCACTCCTTAAGAACTGAGAGTGCAGACCCCTCTCAGGCAGGAAAAAATGTGATTTAAGGGACATCTTGGGTGAAACAAGTTAAAATGACCTTCTCTTCACACAGAGGGTGCTTCTGTTGTGCAGTTCCTTTCCACACTGGATGCTGAAGTTTTAATGTATCAGAGGGAGGTTGGGTGGAAAACCAATCTATTGGCAGCTTTTGAGTACAAAAAGGCTGAATTTAGAGCAGAGAGGCTCAGAGCTGCACCCTCCAGGGACAGGAAAGGCACAGGCAGAAGCAGCTCTAAGGCTGCTCAGTTCTGATACTCACAATGAGAGGCTGCCTGAGGTGTGGCACAGGGCTCTGTGGGCACTTGGCACAGCCCAGCCTGGCACTTCAGTGCTCAGATATTTCACCTTCAGTGACTCGTGGAACCTGAATATGCATCAGGAGTGAGAACTGGGCACTGTCACCAACTCATTCCTCACAAAACACTGCCCAACAAAGGGTCAGAAATTTCAGTCATGGCCACAGGACTATTAATGCAGCAGCCAGAGGAGAAAAGAGTCCCTTTTCTAGCAAATTTAAGTGATATATATCTTTGAAGAAGCCCCTCTAATGTCTGGGCTGCCCCCATAAAACTTGGCTCCAGCCACCTCTCTCTCACCAGCAGATCAGCAATGGCAGAATTCTCCTCAAAGCAAGGTTAGCATCAGCCTGGACAGATGTTTCAGGATCTTTTATCACATTGGAATTACTGGATGTTTTCAGCTAAACTGAAGAGCATCTCAGCCACCTTTTTAGCTCTTTCCTGAGCACAGATGTTTTTAAAAAACCCTCTTGTGGGTTTTATCCATTGGTGCTTCCTGGGTAATGTATCCTCACTTCCTGAAAGTCCTCATTACTCAGAGGATTCTTTTTTCTTAAAAGCCCATTTCTAGAGATGGCTTTTTTTTTTTCTTTCCAGTAGATCTATTTCCCCCTGGACTATGTCTGTCTGGGGAATCTCATTCAAGGACAATTGGGCTTCAGATTAGGAAATCAGACTGCTAAATCCCTTAGTTATCTTTGAAAATCCCATCCTTGAAGCTTAAGTCAGATGAGAGCTTCTCTGCTTTCTGTAATTTTCTGGTTTTCAACTCCATTTCTGAAAGATTTTTTTTCTCATGGGCAGAAGACTGTGACCTTCATAGAGAAATGAAATCAGTTCAACAGAATAAACAATAATTAAATTTTCATAGGAAAATATCTTTTCAATTTTCTGATTCTCACTGAGGGTTAAATAACTAAATCATTGCAATTTCTTTATTTTCTTTGCCTTTTGAGGGAAAACAGTTACCTGGGCTGTTTATTTACATTTCACTCCCATCATGTATTAGATTTGCTCATTCTTAGCACTGAGTCCTGGAGTGGCATTCGAGGAATGGTGAACTTGGGGATCTTTCCCCAGCTTCATCCCTCATTGGCCACATCTCCCATCACTGCTTTGCTTCTCACCAGTTCAGCCTCCTTATCTGTGGCAGGAATTAATTCATATTGGTGGAGTGCTTTGATATCTTCACATAAGCACCAAGCCTGCTGCTGAGAGAAGATGCAATTTTCACCTGTGGCACTTGGATTTGAAGGTTTGAGGATCCCTCAGTGCTGAGTCCAGGGCTCCTGGCAGATGGGGCTCAGGGCAGGGGTACAACAGCAGGAGGAACCATAGACTGATTCCAGTCACCATGGAATCATAAACTGGGGTGTGCTGGAAGGCACCTCATAGGAGCCTCCACTTCCTGTACCCCAACTGGGATCTCACCAGAGATCTCTCCCCAAACTCCACAGAATGGGTTGTGGGTGGCTGCAAAACTCTCATCCTGCACCAGCCCAGGAAGATTGTAGGAAATGAACTGAATCAGTCTCATTTTTAAATGAGGGCACATCAATGCACAATTAAGGAGTGGAGTTAGTGAAAGGAGGCTGTTCCTGTGCTGTATTTCTGAGATGACAGGGGTGAACAGTGGTAAATTTCAATGTGAATGAGGTGGAAATGTTCACCTGGCTGTGAAAGGGGAAGCAGAATGGGTCAGGCTGTTTCAGAATTAGGTGTCTGTTTTGCTCTCCCCACAGCTGCTTGTTACAGCTTCAAACTGAGAGAGATGAGATTATTCAAGAAGTACCTAACTGGGGCACTCCTGACAATTTCAGAATGCTCGGGACAGTTTTATTTTTAGTATCAATGGATTGAAAAACTTGTCAAAATGTCCACATTCCTGGGGAACAAAGCCACACCTGGGCACACAAACCTGCCTGTCCTCAGGTGAGCTGTACCTGCATGGGCTCAGACCCTGCAGTGCTTCCCCAGCCTCCCACCTGCCATTCCCCATGGACACTGATCCATCCATCACAGAGTGCCACTTGCAGAGATTAATTCATCCTTCCCCACATCACGAGCACATCCAGAGTGACTCAGGAGTGTCTCTCAGTCAGGAACCTGCCTGTGCCTCTCCTTCCTGCCTGGCAGCCAGCCCAAGTTCCCAGAGCACCAGGACTTTCAGCCACCCCTTTCAGCCCCTGACAAACAGCCTCTTCCACGGAGAGCAGAGACCACCACAGAGCTCAGGGGGAGAAGCTGCATCCCAGATCCCAGGTTCTCCCTAAATCTGGGTGCCAGGCTGCTGGGAGAGGCTCCATCCCCTGCAAGGCAAGGGGGCACCCTCACCCAGACATCAGCTCAGCACTGCCTCAGCCTGACACTGCCACCCTGCTCCCCGGGATAGCAGACTTGATGGATTTCACACTTTAAGGCTTTTGCTTTGAAAGAGCCTTGGCTTTTATCTTAGCAAAGTACAGCTTTTTAACCTAAAAATAGCCCGCCCAAGCTCCTTCCATCGGAACAGCAGAAGATGAGCTGGCAATTCTCAATTTTTGGTGCTTCTCTATCAGAAAGATGAAACATTTTTCCCTATAATCCTACAAAATGGAATGTTTAGGGTTTCAGAGGTTACTGGAATTTTCCCTGGCAGCTGGTCAAATATGTGATCCCATTAGAGCTTCTTTGATGAGGAAGTGTAGCTTGACTCAGAGAGAAAATGAGTACGGGAGGGGAGAGCATGTCAAAGGAAAGAGAGAAGTCAAGAGAACAGGAAGGGGAAAAAACCTGCATGAACCAAGAATTTTAATGTACCACACTCTGTCTCTTCACAGATGAAGAGAGGAAATTGCATCCAAAACTCACATAAATGCCCAAACTTTGATTATGAATGAGGAAGAAGCAGTTCTGTTCTCTCTCTGCGAGGGAATAAGGTCATGGTGATGCCTTTTCCATCTCTGAGAGGCCAGGGAAGGACAGGAATTGCATCTTTCCCACTGGCAGGGCTTACAGACCCAAGCAGGAGAAAGCACCTGGCAACCTGGGATTTAAAAAATAATAATAATTCAATTTCTGCTGGATGCCAGGCTCAATGCTGACTGCCTGTCAGTTCACTCAGCACCACACATGCAGCCAGGTCAGAGCAGCCAGGTCAGAGCATGAGAAAAGGAGCAGGGATGGTCCCAGGATGGTTTTGGAGGCTCCATTGTCAGTCTGTGAATGGCTCTGAGGTACACAATGCCCAGGTTCTGCTCTCCACATCCCTCTGCAACAACCACTGCAACCACCACTGCAACAACCACTGCAACAACCTCTGCCAGCAGCCCCGTGAGCCCTGCAGCAGGGCAGGCAGGCTGCAGGGGTTCTGTGGTGGGGGCACAGGCACAGGAGCTGTGCCCAAATCCAAACCATGGGCTGCACCATCCTGGGGAATAATAAAATCTTGGCACGTGGCCAGAATGGAAATAAGCTACCTGAAGATTTATCAGGTCTCTGAGGGTGTCCAGCACTTCTCAAAATGGCTTGGTAATAGTGAGGAGCTCTTCAGGGGCAAGAGGAACACGAGAAATGCCCCAAATCCATCCCACCTCTGGGACACAGAGGTCACTCCAAGTGGCAAGGACTGCTCAGTGTGGATTTAGGAGCCCTGTGGGGGCATTCAGTGCTGCCTGCTTTCTCCAAGCCCACCAAGCAGCCAGCAGGAGAGCTCACAGCCCCTCTGCTGGAGCTCCCAGAGCCCCCCAAAGGCTTTGCACTGGCCAGGCTGCTCAGACTGGGAAAAAAATGAGTTGAAGTGGGTTAATTCCAGTGGTAAAGGTGGAGTCGTGTTTCCTAGGAGGAAAAGGGCTCAGCACAAGACAACCTTGTCCCCTCCTGTCTCTGTGTCAGAACCGTCTGTGTGTGAGTCTGTGCATGCAGCTCACCCAGACACATCTGTGTAAATGATCATCCATCTCTAGGTGTGTGTCTGCCTCTCCCCAGCCACCAAGCTGCCATGGCTGGGTTTAAAATAAACCAGTGAGTTTCTCTCGTTTTAAGGCAGTTTGAGGTGCCTCAGTCACACCCCACCACACCTCACCCTCTCACACTCACTGACACCCTCTCACACTCAGTCCTATAAATAAAAGCCTTGCCACTACAGGAAATATCCTCTAATTAGCACCCCAGACTCAGTCTCCTGGCTGCCTTCCACTCCTTCCCATTTTAGAGAGCTGGAGGCTCTTTCACTTTTTCTTGCAACATTCCCTTAAAGACCCATCGATGTTTCCTTGAGACCATTTGCAATGAGGAGGAGGAATAAAGAAAAGGCACCCAGTGGAAGGTGTCAGATGGTAGCAGGAGATAAATCATGTGCCTTCCTTCCCCTGACCCACTACTGAGCACTGCTGCAAAAACAGGCTCTCAAAAACATCCTGTTCTCCACAGTTACAGCTGGAAAAGGCCTCTTAGATCAAGCAGCCCAGCTCCCTGCCTCTGGGATAACTCCCTGGTGTACACTTCATGCTATTTTGTCCAGCCTAATTATCCATCCCTGCTGTTAATGGGATGGAGCACCAAACTCTCCGGACTGCCTCCATCCTTCAGGGTTCTTTTATTGTTCTCCCCTTCCTGGTGGCTTCTAGGGTTGAGTTTTGAGGCTACATCATTTTAGGCTCTGACACTTTAGGCCCTTAAAGAGTGTCCTCACAATCTCACACTTCAGTGCAACATGCAGACTGTAGCTTGAATCTGGGGACCTTTGTGCATTAATGAAAGAGCAGACTTTTAGAGGAGATGAAGTGTTCAGGAAAAGATGTTGCTGTTCTGTGGTTTGAGTTGGGGATTGGAGGTTTCTCTGTCTCCACAAAATGCAACAGTTCATGTGAGTGCAGGTACAGACCTGCATGCACATCTCTGCCTGTGCTGCAGCTGCAGCTCTTTATTTACACACCATGGTCTGTAGGTGAGCGTCCACACAGGCATGAACACACTCAGTGGCACAAAGCCTCAGCCTGACAAGTGGCTTGGTATTTCTCCTCTCATTTCCCTCACACCCAGCAGCCTGAGGCCAGCAAAAACTCTGTCATGTCGTGGCAAAGCTCTCGTGATAGTCCCAGGCTGGTCTAAGCTCCTGTCCTGCCCTCCCTGAGCACTGAGTGCCTCTGATCAGGTTCATTTTACACACCTGGCACCTGCCTTTCATTGCAGGCTGATTTCCAAATGAAAGCAGCCTGGTGTCTGCTGTCTCAGGCTGTCTCTTTGTCACAGCAGTCGAGGAGATGAGGTTTTGATGTGTTTCATAAAAATGTCATCAGGTAATGGAGAGAGTGCTGCTAATGAACCTCAGCCCTTGATTAGCCAGCAGAGCATGCTCATGAATCAGGGATGCAGCAGATGCACCACCTAAGGAAGAGTCAGCAGTGAGACCTAGAGGCAAAAATTTTGGGGCCAGGCTCCCCCCAGCCCTTTTCCCACAGAGGCATCCCCAGCTTGCTCCCACCAGGCTGGCAGCCCAGCTCTCCCTGTGCTCTCAGGGAACACCTCCCTCACTCACAGGGAGGAGAGAAGATCCTAATCCCCAACAGAGGTCTCAGAGAAGGAAATCTCCCCCCTGCCCTCCACTGCCAGTTCCCAGGGAACTCCTTCTTCTCCCTTGTGCCAGGAAGCCCCCACTGTCCCTCTTTCTCTCCTTGCTGGTCCATAGGCACCTGCTCCAGCATGTGTGTCAGGACTTTCCCATAATCACAGTCTCCCCCACTGTCTTTCCAAAATTCCTCATTTCAGACATTCATGTAAATCTGTTCTGCACTCACACAGTACTTCAAATCAGGCTTTGAAATGTTTCTTTTTAGCCTTTAAACTCGTTCCTGCAAGAGGCACATTGCAGAGTGGGGGTTTCCCTGCTGTGCCAGGGAGCCTTGGGCCATGACAAGGCTCAAAGAGGGGAGAGGACTCTTCTGTCCATGTTCAGGACTCCTCTTCACTCAGAAATCCACCAGTCCTTGCTTTGTGTGTCTGTCCTGCCACACAGTAAAGACTCCTGGGCTCTTCCCAGTGAGTCTATCTGCAGTAGCAAACCTCCAAATCCTTTCATTTTAGCCCTAAGAGAGGAAAAACTTTGATTTCTGACTTATCTGCCTCCTAAAGATGTCACCCTGGTTTTGAAGAGTTTTCTAAGCCTTCTGTAATGTTCTTCATACTGGAGTCAGAAATGTTAACTTATCACACTTTCTACTATAAACAATGGCCATGTTTTGCTAACTGTCTTTCATTGATTACATATTTCTAGGTGGGAGGAGAAAGGTGATTGACAGTTGGCTTGACCAACCTGGATTGAGAGGTGGAATTCCATCCTCCAATCCACAGGCCCCATAGGAAATGTATAAAACTGAGTTTTGTAAATAAACTCACCCTTTTTTCCTGCTTCGCTCACCAGCGTGTCCTCGGTGGTTCTTTCTGTGTCCATTGTGACACTAAATATACAGGGAACTGCTCAAACTTTCATCATCTTGCATTCTGCCTGGGCAAAGAAAACAGAGAAATAGTGTCAGTAGAGGCAAAGGAAGGGAAAGGCCATTGCTCTCCATCCCCGTGCTCTGCTGACCCCTCTGAGCCTCCCCAGCTGGAGCAGGCAGTGCCTTTTCCCCTGCAAGAGCCTTTTCCCCTGCCAGAGCCTTTTCCCCTGCCAGTGCCACCCTGCTGGTGCCTTTCCCCCATGGCTGCCAGGGGGTGCCACTTCCAGACTGAAAGCACCAGCAAAGCCCAAGCTGCTGAGCACCAGGGGCAGGCTGTGCTCACCCAGCAGTGAAGAGAGGGCAGCAGGCAGCAGGCAGGGCTTGCTGTGCCTCCAGGGCTGCCTGCCCTGGTGACAGGAGCCAGGTCTCCTGGCTGGTCCTGCTCCATCCTTGGCTGAGGCAGCAGGAACCATGTGCTGAGTCTGCTTCAGCTGGGAATTACACCCTGCATATCTTACATCTATCAGTGTAAAAATAGGATGTTTGAATAAAGGGTGTTAAAATTGCCACCTCAGTCTGATTTCTCATGCTGTGTAATATAACATATGGCAGGGGCTGAACTCCAACGGGGAACTCGGGAAACGAGCAGACAAATAAGTTGTTTAACCCTTTCAGCCCCTTGGACATGGTCTGGAGCTGTGCAGGAGGAGGGTGCACACAGGTAAAGGTGGGCAGCACCTTCAGCCTCACCTGCACATCAGGCACGAGAGCAGTGCAGGGCTCTGAGCCCAGCAAGCTGAGCTGCAAGGCCCAGGCTGACTGTGAGAGCTCCACAGAGCAGCATCCCCTCCTTCACCTTCCACTGCTGCCTCCTTTGCAGCTCAGGCTGGAGCTGCCCCCTCCCAGGGCAGAGGGGACAAAGCAATCCTGTGTGCACAGTGCCCGAGGGAGGCAGCAAGAAGAGTTCTGCACGAATGAAGCTCACCAGGAAGGGGCTGGGACACAGCAAATGCTGCTGCTGTTTGACTTGCAGCTGCAAATCCAGGATGAGGCTGCCAAAATCATCTCTGCACCGAGCAAAGAGTGGCAAGAATGGATGAGAGCAGAGGGAGTCTCTCAGCAGTGGTTCTGGGCCAAGAGAGCTCTGTTTTCCCAGCTGGACTTTCCCAGTTGCAGTCACTGAGATTTACAAGAAGTGCTGGAGCAGACACCACATACCTCAAAGCTGCTTAAAGCAAAGGTGGAGGAGAAAGGGGAGAGGTCACAGAATCATAGAATCATAAAATTATTGAGTCACAGAATAATAGAATCACAGACTCATTGAATCATTGAATCATAGAGCCATAGAATCCCAGAATTACAGTCACAGGATCATGAGACCATTGAATCACTAAGGTTGGACAAGATCTCCAAGATCATGCTGCCCAATCTTCGACTGAACCTCACTATGTGAACTCCAGTATAGCACCCAGTGCCACCTTGAGCCATTTCTTGAACTCCTCCAGGGCTGGTGACTCTAAACCCTCCATGTGCAGCCTGCCTCAATGCTTGACAACCCTCTCCATGAAGAAATCCTTCCAGATGTCCAACCTGAACCTCTTCTGGCACAGCCTGAGGCCATTTCCTCCTGTCCTGCAGAACAGGCTGATCCCCACTGGGCTGCCCCCTCTTGTCAGTGAGTTGTAGAGAGTGAGGAAGTCTCCCCTGAAATTTTATGACTGAGGATCAAATCCAGGCCACAGCAGAGAGTGTTGTGTCAAATCCCTAGAGTCAGTATCATTAATTTTAAAGCAGCATTTGATGGAAAAAAATAATGACAGGTCAAATTTCAATAGGACAGTGGCCCCCTAGCCAAGAGCAGGATCATCCCTTGGGTGCAGCAATGGAAGGAAAAGCACGACTGGTACCATGCTCCACATAAAAATGGGTTTGGCTGTAGCTTGTTGTCATCCAGAAATGGATGCTGGATGGCATAAACTTATGATTTATAATTCATTATCCATTATAATTTATTCTGGAGGCATAAAATGTGCTGAATACCCTCGGGAGTCCTCAGCACACTGAGCAGAGATGGGATCTGCACATGAGCAGCCAGGGGTGCACAGAGGGTCTGCCTGCTGCTCGTGGGGGTTCTGTAAAACTGAAGAAAGGGTTAAAAGAAGTCCCATGTCCTGCCCACCTCAGTGCTTGGACCTTGCCTGTGTGAATGAAATTGCTCCTGTAACAGATTGCAGAAAAAGAAGAGGGAGCTTGGGATTTGGCCCAGCATCACATTCCAGCACACTGGCTTGTGGACTCTTTAATTTCTTTTTTTTTTTCCCCTCCTGTTCAAGTTCTGCCTTGTCAGGTTTAATCGGTAGTGTTTGTAATTCAGGTAGCAAATTGATTTTTGAAAGTACTCTGTCCCTATTCAGCCCACGTTACAGAAGATCCTGCATTAATTATGCACTGATATTGATGTTTTTGTCATACAAGGTCTAGTGTCACTATATTCAGAACCTGCTTCTTCCTTGTTAAAAGTGTTTCAGAATGTGGCCTTGGGAAAGATCCTGCGTGTCACTCTCAGGATCAAAGATAACCTGGCAAGGAAATGCTCTATTAGCAGTGAAATTCATGTGCCTTTTCTCTACCTTCCTTAGGAGGAGCACAGCAAAGGTTGGTGAGGAGGGAGCAGGACCAGGGATCCTCCAAGGAGAATTGAGCTGTCAGACTGTGTGAGCTAATAGGAAGGGACAGCAGATTTAGGATGCACATGGTAAATGGAGACAAGGAAAAGCAGCAGTTCACACCTCATGGCCTGTGTGAGTGCATCCTGGCTGCTCAGCCACCTCTCCTTTTCTGGGAGATCGGGATTCCTGCCCAAGGGCTCCCGGTGTCCTCCTGCATCTCAGGGAAGCACCAGCTCTGAGAACTCTGCTGGAAACCACCCCAGGCTTTGTGTGCATCACAAACCCAGTGCAAGACACAGTCTGATATCCTCCTGGGGAAAATAAAATAATAGAAAAAAAGGAAAAAAAGAAAAGAAAGAAAGGGTGTCAGATCTCCTTTTGGAAGAGTATTAACAGGAGTGTCATATGAAAGGCACAGGAGGTAATTATTCTGCTCTATTTGCCACTGGTCAGAGCTCAGCTGGAATATTGTGCACATTTCTGGACACCAACCCACAAGGAGGAAGTAGACAAACTGGAATGAGTCCAGAAGAGAACAACAAGGATGATTAGATGTTTTGAAAATGTGATTTAAGAAAGACTGAAAGAAAGGGGTTTGTGGCATCCCAGAATGAGAACGCTAAATTGGAAACCTGATAACAGTATTTCAATTTATAGAAGGTCATTAGAAAGAAGATGTTGTTTAGTTTTACACACTGGGGAAGAATAATAAAAAGCAAATTAATTTCAGATGTGCGAAAAATGTTACAGTTTTGAAGAGAGTGAAGTAATCAATCAAATACATGAGGAGATAAAAAAGGTTTTTAAGGACCCGATGAACCAACATCCACCATGTAAACCTGTGGTGCACCTCAAGCTGCTTCCATGAAGTGGAAAGAAAAAAAGATTTATTTCTGTATATTTCTTCTACCTCAGAGCCTGTAATTTGATTTTTGGTTCATGTGACACATTGTGGTGAGATTCTCCAAATCATCCCAGGACAGGAGTGCTCCGACCTCTCAGGTGGGATTTTCACACTGTTAGGGACCTGATACAACCCAATCCCAACAGCCACTGATCCTCAGCCCTGGGCTGCTTCAGAGAACAGCTTCAGACAGGAAGGTTAATATTTAAACCATTTATCCATTTTTGTCAACTGTTCATTTCTCTAGGACTTCAAAACGGGGATAAACCTGGTTTGTAGGTGACAAGGAAAAGCAGTGCCAAGAGACTCATATTTATTACTTATTAGAGATGGAATCTTGTTGTGCTTTGTATCTGCTGAAGTAGCCATAAAACCCCAGTTTAATAACCATGTACCTGCATAATGAACACATTTATAAAATTCTCCTCCTGAAGCTGGCGACTTGTGGAATATTTTGAAACCCTCAGACCTGCATTTCCCAGGGAGCTCAGGCTCCTGCCTCAGCATCAACTCTCCCAAGCTGCAGTCCTGGTGCAGGGCCCCATCAATGAAATCTCATCAGCATCACTCTGCCAAATTAAATGGATTAAAGCTGGGAAGCAGCTGGAGTACAGAGCAGTCACATTGACTGTTGCCTTAGGTTAGATGGAAATTAGCTGGCTTGGGGCTCCCTGTTGTATTTGGCACTGGCCACGGTGGCCAGGCAGGGCAGGAGATTTGCTTCTTGTTCACAGAGGGAATTCTGTCTGTGCTGGAGCTGCTTGGTGGAGTGGGGACCCACCTGGTGATGGCCGTGCACAGCCAACAATAGAAATAAGCAGGTGCCTTTTTATGGGCATCTTTGAATGTCTTTTCCAGCAGCAAGCAAAAAGTAACTACTGGACAGGTTTCTTCATCAGGGCCATTAAATGAGTCACAATTTCATGGGTGTTCCTTTAGGCTGGGAAGCTGCAAGACAAGAGACCTTCAAACTTGGGTATCTCCAGCCTCTAGATTCACATCTTCTGCAATTGTGATTCAGAATTGGGAATTCCCAGTTAGGAATTTCGATTTGGATGCAAATTTTTCTGAGTCACTCAGATCTGGAAGTTCTGGGTGGCTCCATCTCCATTTGGCCTGTTCTGCTTCATTCACACACGTACATCTGTGATGCTGCTTGTACTTATTGAAAAATCCTGATTTTCCAGTTGTCCTCCAGCAAATAACCCCTCCACTACTGACCACAGTCCCTCTCTCTCTCCAAAAGGTCATGGTGCAAGCATAGGAGGTTGTAACTCAGGTGAAAGGAGACATCTCCCATATGAGAGGAAAAGGAAGAGAACTGGGGATGCTCTTTTGTATCAAGATTCCCAAGCCTCTTCTGGGGCCTGCATTTTCCCAGCCCTTGGGAATTCCACCTGCATTTTCCCAGCTCTGCAGGAGGAGCCCAGCCTCCAGCAAATAATTCCTCTCTGCAAGCACAGGGAGCATGGGCTGGCTCTCAGTGAGAAATCACCAGCAGGCCACTTTCCAGCGCTCCTTTGTTGCATCGGGGGATAAGTAGAGAGAAAACGCTCCTGATTAATCCAAAGACATGCCTCTTCCCCTGGGGGCATCTTCGTGGCTTCCTATTGACTGGAACAAAGACAAAGAGTGTGAAATTCAATTCAAGAGTCCACACTGCAAAACAAGGGCAGGAAAGTTGTGCTAGGGGAGCATTAAGAGATAAATCTTACTTTCTTTCTTTCTTTTTTTTTTTTTTTTAGCGTGGCATTTTTCCCTTCAAACCATTCCTAATCCCTTGACTTTCTGTTCATGAATAGATTGAATTTTTCACTATGACATTGCCTAAAGACAATGAGCGATTTCACAACAAATGATTTATGTACTGGGATCTAGAGAGATTTTTGCTCATAAAAACACTCTAGCCATTTATCTTGATCTCCTGATATATCAGTGCCACGGCTGTGTGTCTCTAAATTAACTGTAGATTAAACAATTCAAACCCGTTGAAAAGTGTAAATGTGAGAGAAAAGCTCAACGAAGTAGTTCAATCAATTTCCATGATTGGATTCTTATCAAGACAAAAATGTGAGCAGTTTCCTTTGGCCATTTCAGGATAAACAAGCCAGGAGGTAAATAGACTCCAGGCATCTGTGAGCTGGATCATGTGTGCAAGGGAGTAGCTTTAAATAAAGCAAACAAGCTTGAGTTTCCACCGGGGTAGGCGGCTGTGATGCTGAGTAAAGTTACTTTGCAGAATGTTTTGGGGGCGTTTTCTTTTTTTTTTTTTTCCTTGACAATCGCTGGGAGGTAGAAAAAGGGAATGACTGCAGTAATTCAGCAGCATGAAACATGAAACAAGAAATCAGAAGAGAAATGAAAAGGGGAGCTCTGCATAAAAGAGGAAGAATGCCACAGTGGACTAGCAGTCCTTGGGAGAAGAGAGGGGGGGAGAAAGGCTTATTTCTGCAGAGCTTCAAACAGCCTTTCTTGGCATCCAGGGGCAATGTGAATACGCAGCTCAGCTCAATTTGTCTTTTCAGCTCCAGCCCTGTCTGTGCTCAACTTTTCCACCCCTTTGCATTCAGCATGCAGCGAACGCACACACCCTCGTAGGTCCAGGCTTAATTCTGGTTACCCACGTGAACTCACACTAATTCCATCAGTTTGCTTTTCCCCTGGCAACAAAAAATCCACACAAACTCCCCCTTGCCAGCCTCTGCTGCTTTTATTAAGGTTTTGTCTAGACACAGGACCAGGCAGGGGAGGCTCGACACAACAAACGCATCTGAAGCTCGCAGCCTTTCAGTTTTGTGAACTTTTCTTCCTCTTATTAAGCTCTGGTGGAAGTGTCAAGAGAGACGTGGCCTCTTCTCGATTCAGATGCGCAGGGCTGTGCCCTCCAAGGCACAGATGTGCAGAGGAAGCTCTGCAGTGACTAATTTCTCCTGGTGCACGAGGGCTGCAGCCTGATCCGCCTCAATCAAGTTCAGCTAATTTGGAAATGATGAGTCGGATGAAGCAAAGCTGCAAGGCAGTGTGAGCAGGTCCCAAACTTGGAATTGAGGTGCATAACTAACAGAGGCGTGCAATCCATGCTAATGGGGTGTGAAGGTTGAAAGGGACTCTGACACAAGCACGGGAAATAAAACTGGAAGACTGTGAGGCAAAAATAAAAAATAAAAGCTGCCTTTTGTGCCATTCCCACCTTCTTCCTCCTTTGAAGTTACTGGGGTTTGCACACAATTTCCACATCCAGGCAGGAGGGGAGTGAGCACCAGAGAGCCAGAGCTGCTCTCTGCACGCTGTGTGAGCTGCTCAGTGGGAAAGTACAGCAGTGCCCTCCACAGGAGAGCTGCACATGGATGGACACGGGGTCAGGGGTCAGCCAGGCAGCACCACAGCACCCAAACCATCTTAACAGGGTTGCATTCCTGCTGGTATCTGAGAAATTGGACTTTTTCTCACCCTCAGGACCATGGCTGAGGCTGGTTTTGGTCCTGAATTCCATCCAGTTCGTCTGCAAGCAGCTGTGCTGCACAGCAAAAGAACAACTGCAGCATTCCTGAATGCTCAGTGCTTTCTCCACAGGTGAATAGATATCCCAGAAAAACACAGTGACCTCTCCACCTCCACACAGGCAAACTTCCATCCCCACCAGCTCCAGGAAGAGTTTGGTGAGTAAAAGGTCCTGAGATAGAAACAAGCACAGAGTTTAATGCCAAAAAGGAAGGTGACACCTAACTGGGAAGACACCAGGGCCATGGAATGGAGCACCATGGACTGCAGCAGGTGACAGAGGGCAGTGCCTGCAGCAGGTGAGTGACCTGCACTCAGGGCTGGCTCTGCCCAAACTGCTGGTGGCACTGCTGGGTGGCACCAGGCCCACGTTTCTGCAGGAAACCTTCAGGCTGTCCCCACTCCTCCTGCTCTCCATCACCATCCATGGCCTCGTGGCTTCCACACAAATTGTTTACTTCCAGTTTCACACCTCATGGGTGGCTTCATTCACAGCTAAATTGAATATTTGGGCACGCCTAAGAAAGCTGTGTCTCAGCACTGCCTGTGTGTGGCTCAGTGCGTCTCTGAGGCAGAGGAGCTGCAGGCACTGCTTGGGCTGAGCCCTTACCTCCCCATATTTGCCATTTCAGAGGGCAGGGCTGCAGAGTTTGAGGTCTGTCCCAGCCCCATTCCCTCTCCCATGTGCTCACCAAGCTCCCACAGGGATTTTAGCACTTGGCATCTCTCAGTGCACACCCCTCACACGCCTCTGGTGTGCACAGGGAGCATTTAGAGCTGTCCCATCACATCCCCGTGGGGCTGCTGGCTCTGCCCCACTGCCCTGCAGTGCCTGCTCCAGCCTCAGTCTCCATGGAAAACTGCAGCACCCTGACCTCAGCACAGGAGGCTTTTGCTTCCAGACGGTTTTGCATTCAGCTTAATGATGCTTTTTGTGAGGCCAGACAGAGAGCAGGAAAACCTTTAAGGCAGCAAAAATGATTCAGGGATTAAAGCAAGAGTGTTTTCTTCTTTCCTTTAGGCTACTTGGGGATGGGGAGTGGACATTTCAAGGAAGGAGCTCAGAGGAGATGACTCTCTGCAGTCAGGGGAGCTGTGGCAAAGCTGAGATCTGAGACCAGGTGAGACCTCAGTTTCCAGGTGGTGGCCACCAATTCCTCCAGGCACTGGCAGAGGAAATGCTGACCCCTTTCCACCACCCAGGACAACTTGTCCTCATTGCCTGCAGGGCTTCCAGCAGGTTGAGGGCAGCTGGAGAGGAGGGACATCCTGAAAGGGACATGTTCAGGTGGCCAAAGCCTGCGCTTAACGCTGCAGGCAAGGGTGGGCTGAGCTGCAGGGGCAGAGCTGCAGGGGCTGAGCAGGGAAGGGAATTGCTTTCTCTGCAGAAAAGCTGGATTTAGAACTCCAGCCTGCCTGTCCTCCTGCTTTTTGTGTGGCTTTCAGGCAGTGGGGCAGCCCTCATCTGCTTTCACATCAAACTTCAGCTGAACGGGGGTCAGGTGCCTCCAGATGGGGAAGATTTTCCTGCTCCTGCAGCAGGGAGAAGAACCAGGGGAGCTGGGCTGATCACAGGGGTTTATTCACATGCCAGGGCTGCAGAGGCTGTCACCAACCTGGCTGAGCCAAATGGGCTCTGCCTGGGTGATGGCAGCAGGGTGGACAGAGCCAGGCATCTGGCCTCAATCACGCCACTCTTGATTTGGGATGTTAATATGAGCCCAGGGAGCTGCTGACTCACAGGCAAAAGCCAAGAATTGCAAAAGCAGGATCTGTCTGCCTGAGTGCAAAGCTACTGAGGGAATTGAGAGGTTTCTGGGCAGACCAGGAGATAGAAAGTAACATCCCTGTCTAGCAGAAGGATTTTCTAGGCATTTAAGGTTTTCAAGTAGCATCAAACTAACAGCAAGGCAGAAAGAACAGAAGTAACAAAGAGGAGTTTATTTAAGCATCAGCAAAATACACAGTGCTGAGGCTCTGGAAATGTTTCCTTAAGTTCCTTCTCCTGTAATCTGCAAAACATTATGGCAATTGTCACATTTATTTAAGAAAACACCAGGTTCTGTTTGCACTTTAAAATATGCAGGTTTATTTATTTATTTATTTTTAAATTGTGTGCCCCAGGAGTCTGAGTAACACAAATGGAAATAACATGAACCTTGCCCATTAGCAAGGGACTTTTACTGCAAACACAAACAGAGAGCTACAGAAGCTTGAAGTTACTCCATGCTCAGGGTGTGGTGAGGAGGAGGAGGAG
>VXBR01006562.1:245515-283485 GCA_013400215.1 Cisticola juncidis
GAGGAGGAGTAGGAGGAGGAGGAGGAGGAAGGCAGAGATTGTTTACAGGACTGGGGTTTGGCTCAGAGCAGAGTGAACTCAGGTGAAACTGAGCTGATGGATAAGAGCTGATAGCAGCACAAACCCCACTCAGAGGCTGGGCTAGACGTTGCCTTATGATGACTTGATTTAATAGGACATTTTACAGTTTTCCTAAGAGAAGCCCAGAGCCCAGTCCAGAAAGAAAAAATAAAATGAAACGAGGGCAGACCTAGTTTTATCTATTTTTTCCTTTGTGCCAGTAAATACAATCCAAGCCCACACCATAAAGGGATCTGGCTGGAAGCTGCACAGGGCTCCTCCAAGGAACATCCACAGATTCTGCAGTGCCTCACCTACATCCTGGCTGTGGTTTAGGATTTTTATAACCTGTGGGGCAGTTCTGGGACAGGCAGGATGAACGTGGCAGACCATGGGGCTGAAAGAAGAGCTCCTGTATCCTGTTCACTCCCTGCTATTCTCAGAACTTATATAAGACCACAAGCAGCTCAGGGCAAAGCTCAGCGTTGTATTTAACAGAATTTTGGGGGTTGCATCCTGCTCTAGGCCTGCTGGTGCATTTTTCAGGGATCAGCACTGCATCTGCCTTTGGCAGGGGGCTGAACTGGAGGTTTCAGAGATCTTCTTCATCTGTCCCTGCCCCCAGAGGGTTCCTGGCAGTGCAAGAGCTTCCCACATTCCAGGGAATGCCTGGCCCAGGAGATCTCTGGCAGGAATATTGTGGGTGATGTGGGTTCTGCCTCCCCTCACCTTTCCAGCCCTGTGGCTGTGAATATTCATTTGTTTGGTGCTGGGCTTCACTGAGCAGCCCTGCCAGGGGAGCAGGAGTGGACCCCAAGGCACCTCCAGGCTGGATGCATCTCCTCTCCCCAGGAATTCATTTATGGAATAAGCAGAGGCCTCTTTCCACTAAGTGAATATATAATGATGCAGTCCATACATTTATACATAATCCCCTGCAAACAAGGCCCTATTTAGGACAAGATCAGACTATGCTTCTCCCAGCAGGGGTTGCATTAGCAATTCATTTCATAGCATAAAAGCAGAGTATGGAGACAATCATCCATAGCCTGAATAAAACACTGGAGGAGAAGCCAGCAACCAAGGGAGGAGAAGGATGATTTCTTTGAAAGTAAAGTAAAAATAAAAATATAAATAAAAATAAAGAAAGAAAATCCAAGGAAAAAAAAAAAAGGACAGAAAGAGAAATACAGCTCCCAGAAAAGCAACCCAAGAGATAGGAAATCCAATCTGTTTATTATTCTGGATTGATGAAAGGAGAGGAAAGTTTGATGGAAATAGAACTAGTGAACTCAAAGGATGTATGGGAAGAGTTTGGGAGGGGAAAGAGAAGATGTTAAAGAAGACACATACAAATGAACATGTGTGTGTGCACAGCCTAGAGGTGACCAGAAAGAATCTGAAGGAAAATAAAAGGATTTAGAAATCCTGCCTGTTTAAAAATGTATTGTGCCTCCAGGATACAAAGAAAATAATAAATTAAGGAAAGTAGAAATGAGAAGGTGGCATTAGGGCAAAAAGGAGGGAGAGAAGAGGGAGAGGCAGAGGATAGGAAAGGTAAAGTGAAGACTTGTTTACTCTCTCTAATAGCCCAGACCTTTCCAGGGTGCATGTGCGATCAGCCAGCCATCAAAAGCTTTCTGAGACAGAATAAAGCACATGCCTGCTAGCATCATTTGTCTTTTCCTCTATTTAATGGCCTTGTTTACATGAGGGCCAACGATTTCAGATGAAACAACTCCTGTGTGCTTAAATTTGTGGCTGCCTGACAGAAGAGAGAACAAAGCTCCCAAGGAGGGGAGTGCTCCATAATCTCCTACCAAAACCCTCTTTGAAACCTAACGAAAACGCAAAAGCAGACCAAAGGCAGTGATAATCTGCCCTAAATTCCTCCAAAGAATCAGCCCTGCACACCCAAAATACCACACCAGCCCTCCTCAAAGAGATTTGAGTGCTGGTTGAGGGCTTGGAGCCACTTGATGCTGCCCCTGCTCTGTGCTTAGGGAAGATCCAGTGCTTGGCAGTGTTGATACAAACCTTCCTCCTGTTCCAAAGGACTGCAAAGGGATTGAGAGCAAATCCTTCAGCACCCTAAGCCTCTTGTTCTTCTCAATGCACCTCTTCAAAACACCTGCTGGATCCCCTTAGCAAACCACGCTCACAGTTTCCTGTTTCTTTGTGCTATTTCAGTTTCATCTGCTCATGGAGCAGGTTGTAGGCAGAAACTTTCCCCTCTTCTCCCCATCAAGCAGCAGGCACTTTAAATATGCATAACAAAATATTAAGGGACTGAAACCCAAGGTGTTGATGTTACATTAAAACCTGTGTCAGTGAGATGCTCCATGCAAAGGGAACCTCTGCCTTCCCCAGTCCCTGCAACAGCGCTCACACCCCTCTGCCCAGGACACAGCAGAGCAACCTCCAGCCTGTGAAAAATGAGGTTCACTCTCTCAGAAAAATTTAGAAGTTTCATCTAAAAAATAAAATTTTTTAAATAAATAAACAAACAAACAAATAAATAAATAAATTTTTAAAATAACCGTTAGGAGACAGAAATAAATCAAAGGTTCTCGGCCAAGGGTGCCTGGCGAACTGCTAGAGAGCACACCTTATCCCTCCAAATTCTCTGTTTTAAGGATCAGTGTGTTACA
Source organism: Cisticola juncidis (assembly GCA_013400215.1). NCBI lineage: Eukaryota > Metazoa > Chordata > Aves > Passeriformes > Cisticolidae > Cisticola > Cisticola juncidis. The sequence goes on from VXBR01006562.1 coordinate 248,227, forward strand.
CATTCAATAGACTAATCCATTATTCAAACATTCTTTTGAGTTCAGATGTTCTCTTGGTTTTGGACCCCACCCCCAACCTGTCCCGTTTCACCAAATTAACATTTTATTACTCCTTGTAGATTAAAGTTTTTGTTGGCGCCTTTTTGTCGCTCTGTGTCTCATTCTTCTGATATCAGGAGATCAATAAATTCCTTCTTGTAGCTTTTGGTTCATTGCTATCTTCATCTGGTTGATTCAGGAATGCAGGAGGATCCTCCCCTACCTTCTGATTTGGGGGCTTGAATCAGTTTGGTCAACTGGTTTGACTGGTTTTAAATGTTACCAAAAAAAGTCTTTACAACTCAAAAAGAAAATATACATTCACCCCATTTCTAAACTCCATTAATAATCAAATACAGTAAAACCTTCTCACATTGTACATACAGCATCCATTTTAGTATTTGCCAAAAGCCAACTTTAATATGCATTTACAACAAGGCTAAAGGATGCTCTCACTCCCTGCACTGCCCCATGAGTGAAAGTGGCCCAAGGTTTGTCCCAAACACAGCACACAGAGCTGTCCCCTCCCCGCCCAGCTGTGTCCCTGCCTGGCCCTGGGGGCCCACACCAACGAGCCTTCTGAGAAAGGCACTAATTAAAGGCATGCGATGGTTAAACTTGAGCTAATCAAGACAAATGAACCAAGTCTCGGGTGTGTGATAGCGGAGGAGAATCGCTTCTTCCCCCACACCAGTCAGCCCTCAATTACAAAGCTCTGATATTCTGGTGAAATATTTCCCCCAAAGCCCCATTCAGCAGCTCCTGGTTATGGTTCTCCTGATTCGTGGTGTTTATTTAGTGCTAGGGGGGAGTTCTGCCAGCAGAACACGCCAGTGTCCAAATGTTAACGAGCCCATTAAGGATCGGCCACCTAATGGGACCAGGCACTCGCTGATTGGCAGCAGGACAGATCCAAAATTCCAGGGAAAATGCGTCACTTTGCCCAGCTGCAGTGACACATAGATTTAGGAGAAAAGCTCCAAGGCAAAGGACATAGTCCAGACTGGGAGCCCTTCCCAGAAAATTACTGAATGAACCAAGGGAACCACTGCCTCGTTTTTAGAAACCTAAAAACAGAGAGAAAATACAGAGAGTTGGAGATTTGAACAGAAGGAGGATTGGGCCCTGTTTTCACCCTGTGCAGAAATCAAAGGACTTTGCAAAATGCAGATAACACGAACCAAAGCAGAAACTGAGCAACTGAGTTGGAAGCAAACTGTCCTGACCTCTATTACACTTCAGAGTTGTTGATTTAACTGCTGTGTTTTCAAACATCTAATTTGCACCCTCAGGTCACCAATATAAAGCTGCCAGAGGGAGGCAATTGGAAATAAAAGAGCATTCTTGGCTGGAGCAGGGGGGAGAGAGAGAGTTAGAAAAGTAGCAAGACTTGCTGTAAACTTAAAATCTGACGGTGTGAGTGACCCGTGCTGCTGCTGAATCAATGCTTGCTTGGGGTTTTTCTTGCAGATAACCTACAGATCATATTTTTATGACTCTGTTGTTTAGGAAGAGAGCAAGGAAGTGTGTCTGTGTTGCCAAAACCCAACTCTGGCTTTGTCCCAGGGCGAGGTGGCTCCTCTGCCTACCCAGCACCAGGACCAGCATCATCTCCTTGTAGCACCCATCCAGCCCAGCCTAACCCAGTGTGGAGACCTGCCCATCATGCCCAGATGTTGTTTTTTAAGCAGCCACTTTTAACACTGTAAAAGTTTTCAGAAGGCTCCCTTTATCATGGCTTCCTGCTGTCTTTTATACAGTTTTTACTAACCTCGTGGGCAACTTTAATTGGTTAATAGCTTTCTTGTTAATTATTCTATTGGTTAGTAAATGGTATTCTACTTTACCATCAAATCTCTCCATTCCTGGATTGTTTGCATGTTTTCTTTACTGATTCCCATGAGATAAATCCCTTGTTATTGCAGGTACATTTTGTTTTTCACCCTAAGAATAGATTGTTGTGTTAAAGGAACTCCTCATTCTCAAAATAGCTCTATATGGGAACTTGTAAATCGTTTTTAGCTGCACTAGAAAGAAACGACAGGTGAGCTTTGGCTCCTTCCACCATGCCCTGCCAGGGGGACCTGCCAGCCAGGGCCACCACTGCCCTTGGAGGGGGTGGAAGCCCCAGACTCCTGGGCAGAGCAATCTCCCAGGTTCTGGCACTTGGCAGGGGGATGCAGAGTGGCTGGCACAGAGCTGGGTCTCAGTGTGGGCACTCCTGCCAGCAGAACTGTTGTTCCAGCTGCTTATCACTGCTCTGAGGCTGTGCCTGGCCCTGCTGGGGATGGAGCAGAGATGGAGCAGGGATGGAGCAGGGATGGAGCAGGAGCGGAGCAGGGATGGAGCAGGAGTGGAGCAGGGATGGAGCAGGAGTGGAGCAGGGATAGAGCAGGGATGGAGCAGGGGATGGAGCAGGGATGGAGCAGGGATAGAGCAGGGACGGAGCAGGGTATGGAGCAGGGTATGGAGCAGGGATGGAGCAGGGATGGAGCAGGGATGGAGCAGGGGATGGAGCAGGGATGGAGCAGGGATGGAGCAGGGATGGAGCAGGGATGGACCTCACCTTCCCTTCCTGTGGTTCACTCTGAGCTTGTTCAGCCCATACGGGCACAGCCCAGGCTCTCAGGGCTGGGCTCTCTGGCCTCAGCAGCCCCTTGGTTTGTTGTCAGTTCTTTCTCGAGTTCTTTGATCAATCAAACAGCCACGACTCCTGCCAGGATCCCGAGCTTTGCTGGTTTAACCCTCTGCTCTGCGAGCTCACCTGCGGTTTTACTCACAAACGAGGGCACTGCCAGGACACAAACCCGTGTCCATCTGCAGGACAAAGGCTAATTAGCTGATAGGGGAGGGGAGGAACGAGCTGCCAAATTTGCTCTCCCAGTTTTGGGCAGCACACTGACAGCCTGGGTTTGAACCAGCTTGCAAAAGAGCCTTTATTTTGGAGGAGATTGAAGGGAGGCACAATCCCTGAGAAGTTTTGAGGGAAGGAGTCTTTGGGAAGGCAAACACTGGGTGAGCATCTCTGTGCTCTGCAAGCTGGGCCAGCCTTGGGCTGCTCTGCCTCAGAAGGGGTTTGGGGGTCTTTAGGACAGGATCACAGAGCTCTCCTGGATCCTCAGTCCCGTCCCTTGGTGGCATCACAGCGCAGCAGGATCCCAGAGACTTCCAACTGCACATCCAAGCCAGCAGCCAAAAAGAACAGTTTGTGCCACTAACAAAAACAACTCTTTGATCTCCCTGACATCGATGCAGCAAACATCCCACTCCGGTGCATTCTTGCATAAAAGAGAAGCTTCTTGCTGCTCAATCACACTGCTTTTAATAGCTTTTTGAATGCAAACATCCTCAGCTTTTATTTCAGTTTAATCTGCCAATTTTTCCAAGTCTTTATCACACTTTATCAAACAGTGTATCAGTGTGAGATATCCAACCCCCTCCCCTCAGGCACCTCTGAAATTGAAATCCCAGGAAGACAGCAGCTTCTTTCATATTTTAATTATTTTAACATTTTCCTTTAGTAGCCTCAGCATTATTATGACTTGTTTTTCTCTCTGGAACAGGGCTGTGATCCCACACTGGGTGGGAAATTTGTTTGTCTAGAGGAAAATAGCAGAATGCCTCTAATGCATTAGATATGGATTAGAGAAATTGTGTTTGGGAAATACATAATCTCTTGGTAAAAGGGGAAAAATAAAAAGCCTATTTCATTTTGGCTCTAATTTGTTTCTCCCCAATTACAATTTTTAATGAAAAAGTGTGTTTTAACCACACGGGTGCTGCCTAATGTGCCAAGTGTTAGGTATAAACTGCATCTCCAATAATGTCTCTTCATTCTTCACAACTGAGGGCTCTGATTCAGGAAAACATTTAACCACACGCTTAAATCCATCCTTCCTGCACAAGACACTCATGCGTAGAATTAACTTGAGGTGTCCTGGGACTTGTTCATGTACTTAAAGTTTGAGACACTGAAATATTTCTCAATTTTCAGGCTGTCTCATGGTTACCACCATGTGATCTGGTACAGCAGGCACTAAAATTGACACCAAACTCCCAGCAGCTTTGCTGGGTGTGAGCTTGGCTCTGATACAGAACCACGGAGTGGTTTTGGTTGGAAGGGACCTCAAAGCTGATCTTGTTCCACCCCTGCCATGGCAGGGACACTTCCCACTATCCCAGGCTGCTCCAAGCTCTGTCCAGCCTGGCCTTGGGCACTGCCAGGGATCCAGGGTGTGAACAATGTGAAATGTTAATTCATGTTCTTATGGTTCAGGGTAAAACTGAAAAACTATAAAAATACTGTATATGTGTATGTGATAGATGAAGACGTGAGCTTCAGCGTGTCTTGTAACCTCATGTTGAAACAAAAGGCAGGTACCACCCTAGATCCTCTTGTTCAGAAATAGAAAAAGGATGAATGGAAGGCGTTGGGAGAAAGCTCTGTCAAGATAAACCATCAATGGAGCCATTAACACAGTCCCAGCTTCGTGTTGCAAGAGCCATCAACAATATCTCAATCATTCATCAGCCATGAAGATCCAGAGAAACTGGACATTAACATCCCAACAGAGAGAGAACTCTTTTGAGCCTAGCCAGAGACACCCAAGGATTGAATAGCTAGCATGAACACAAAGGAAAATATGGGGAAATATTGCCAAGGGCAGAATAAAGTCTATATAAACCAAGCCCCAAAAAGGGCAAATTTGTGAACCATAGGGGAGGCAGCACAGCCAGGTCTGTGTCTCACGGTTCACCCTTGGCAATTTCCCAGGTAAAAATTGTCAAGTATCTCCCCTGTTGGTGGGTTTATCGAAATTCTGTGATTCTATCTTTTGTTTATAAACCAAATTATAACTTTAATCGGAATATTGTATTGGCATTTATAACACAGGGGCATCCACAGCTGCTCTGGGCACCCTGTGCCAGGGCCTGCCCACCCTGCCAGGGAAGGATTCCCTCCTGACATCCAACCTAACCCTGCTCTGTGTCACTTTAAAGAAGAAACCCCTGAGCAGAACACAATGCAAACAGAGCAGTCACTGCAGCCCAGCACAGCACCCCTCACTTGCCTCCCCAGCTGCTGCTTTGGTTTGGAAGATCTGTATCTCAGCATTTCCCCAGGCCTGCTCTTAAATTCCATTTCTCCAGTTTTCCAGCAAATTGTTCCATCTCACAGAGCTTTTCCAGTAACCAGGCATTGCTGGCACACAGAGGCTGGGCCCATTACTGTTGTATTTACTCTGCACCCCTGCTCCTCCTTCCCGTCCAATAAATCCATTTGAGGGCAAGAGTTTTGATAGACACTTTAATAGAGCTCTCTTGAACCTGACTATTTTTAATGATTTGGGGGGGGTTGGCTGTGTGCCCATTCCTGCAGCTCATTAGTTCTTTTTTTTTCCTTTGCTATCAGCTGCATCTCCTCCTTCTTCTTTCTCTCCCTCATGGGGAGGGTCCTGGAGAGCTGAGCCCAGCTCTGAGCCCTGCCCAAGCCTCAGGCTCTGCTCTGGGAGGACACAAAGACCCCCAATACCCTGAGAAACCCCTCAGGCCCTGTAGGGGACAGGGACACAGCCCAGTTTGCCCCTCCTGCGTGTGCTGCTCATTTTGCACAGTGCTGATGGTCCTGGTGTGGTGATGGAGAGGGGGAAGGGAGAGATCTCTCCTTCCTTGACAGGAAACCAGTGCTGAGCTCTGCACTTCTGATATTGCTGCCTCAGCCAGAGTTTTCCAGCTGTGGTGTTTGGGGAACAAGCTGCTGGATTGTTTCCCTGCTGATGAGCCCCTCTGACAGTAGCTTTTTCTTCGTCATTAGGAAAAGCAACTAAAATTTTCAGTTTAAATGATATCACATCTCTCTTTCTACTTTTGTCCTACTGGGAGAGTGATGATGAAGGAAACAAATGACCTGGGCTCAGGATGCTGCACAGGGACTTGAAGGAAATAAAATTTGATTTGGGAAGGATAAAATGTTTTGACTTCCATGATGGAACAAGCAATTGTCCATGGATTTGCTGTGCTCCAGAAATGGGACTTCATGCTAAAAAGAGATTTTATGGAGCTCAAGCTATTATCTGGTGATGGAGAGCTCCCAAGACAGCCCTCATTCTCCAGCTGGCTTCCTAGCAGATCTGCTGTGATAGTGCCATATATTCTGGTCCTAAGTGTTGAGATCCAGCCATCACCAGCCAGGATAACTCCACTTATAACCCAGAGCATCTTCCAAAGGTTTCTGCCTCCCTGTAATGACCAATACAGGGGTATTGAGATGTTTATTGAGAGGAACGAGCTGGTTTTACACACTGCTTCAAGACACAGTATTTCCTTCCATGGCATTTTTCAGTAAGAAACCTCTTCCAAGGAGGAGGTGCAGGTTGCTCCTTCTGTCCTGGGTTTCAGGGCTGTTGTGGTTTCCTGGTGGGCCTGGGAGGGCAGAGAGGGGTGACATTCCTGTTCTGCAGTGCACAGGCCCCACCTGAGCAGTCACTGTGAGGCAGAAGGGTGTGGAAATGTTCTGTGACGAACTGGGATCTGCTCTTTGGGCTGAGAACACACCGCTGTGAAAAAACTGCTTTCACTGGCCTCTTTCACATGTAGGTGTGATCCTGCAGCTGTAGTCTATATTCCTGAGCACAAGGGGTTTAAATTTGGCTAAATATTTTGATTTTGTTCCCTTTCTAACCATCAAGGCTATGCTGGCACTACATATAACACTCCAGAGACTAAAGAAACCCTGGGCAGCACCAGCACAAGCCTTCAGTGAGGTTTCCTACAAAAGCATCCTGTGACATTTAGGAAGCAATCCATCACTGCATTATATACACAGCATTTTTGTTTTCATTTCCAATGCCTCTATAGAGCTGTCAGCTCTATAGAATGTTGGATCCAGTGTTCAGCAGTGCCACAGTGATCCCTACTGCAGGACTTGCAGGGTAGTTCCTCTAATTGGCAGAACCAAAGCCTCTGTTCCTGCACTGGAGTTTATTTCACCACTCAGTTCCACTTGCAGTTGCAGGCTGTGCTGGGAAACAAAAGCCTGGGTGTCAAAATACAGAGAGAAAGGAAATGCAGTTTTTCCAAGCAGAAGCCTGGCAGCCCAAGCACCACTTGAGATGATCAAGGATGGACTTGTGAGTCTGGTTTTACTTCTGTGCCATTTTCTGGTGTGCAGCAAATTTCCCCCCAGCAGATGCTTCACTTTAGGGTGCATCTCTCCCTCCATTCTTCATCCCAGGGCTCCCCCCTTTCCTATTCCATAGGTAATTGCCACACATGCACCTCCTGCCATTTTCCTTGTCAAATTGCATTTCTCATTCTAATGCAAGGAGCAGGGTTTGTTGTTAGTGATGGCCTTGTACATGCAGATCTTCCCTCTGTGATTTGGGATGGGAGCTGTCCTTCCCAGCAGCTTTCCTGAACAGGATGAGCATTTCAGGGGAGGAATCACCCAGTTCCTTGTACCCTGTGGTGAGAACAGACCACGAGATTTACCCAGCCCTCACAGACCTGCAGCTCCTCTGAGGGATTCCTGCAGCTCTGACTGCAGCACCTGAACCCAGACCTGGTGTAAATGAGAAACTCTCACAACCCCAAACCATATCAAGGCCTTTTTATACTCTGCCTCTTCCAGCAGAAGAAATTAATAAACCCCCAGTCCAGCATTTCTGCTTCATATATTTACAGCAGAGGTTTCTCCCAAGGCTTTTAAAATGCTGTCACCCTTTTGCCCTCTAGGAAAAAGCCACTCTCAGACATTATATTGTAATAGAGAGAATTGAATTCAGGACATTTGTCTGGACTTCCACTTTCACACTAGAGTTGTTCTGGTTTGTGTTACTGCCCCCACTGCAAACCCTGAGTGTGTTGTGCCCACAGGGGCAGGAGCTCTCTGCTCACACAGTCAGCTTTGCAAAGGAAATCCCAGTGCCAATGCAATCCTAAAGGCAGTTTTAAACATTTGAATGAGTTAAGGGCTGTCACCTGCAATGGCATCCTGGGGCTGCAGCCACAAGCTCCAGCCTGGGTCAGATTGTGCCAGATTTCTCACAGATCTGGAGGAATCCTGCTGATTGTACTGAGTCTCAAATCTGCTCTGCACTCAGGTTCACAGCAGAACTTGGTCAATTCTAACACCTGTGGGCTAATTCCAGCTTTCCTTTTCTTCAGACTCACATCACTGTTTTGGGGAGCAGCCCTGAGGGCTGGATTTGCTCCAAAAGCACCTGTGGTATTTTGATATCTTCAAATTGCCAACTCCTCATATTTAAATATACAACTTACAGACAGGGGCAAAGTTTAACTCACTCTAATCAACGATGAAATGAACACCAAGCTCACCATTACACTTTGAAAGACGGCCTTTTTTATGCTGATCATTAACTGCAGCAGGGACATTCCTTCCCAGAGATCTGTTATTAATGACTGCTGAACTTACTGATTTCAATTAACTGCGTTACGTTTATATTGAAATACAGTTGGTGCTGCTCCAGGGAAATATAAATACCAAAATGAGGGCTGGTGCAAGAACAAACTGCAAGAACAAACAGGCTGGGCAGCACCACTGTAGTTCTCTACAGTGTGGGTGCTGTATCTTTTTTATCTCTCTTTTTTTTTTTCCCCTTCCCCTTTTCCCCTCTTTCTTGCTGGGGAGAGAATCCCCCCTCCCTGCAGCCGTCGGATTCTGCTCCCTGCAATGATGATGCCCCCAGGGACTCACCACCCTCACAGCCTCTTGGATCCAGGCCTTTTGGCTCCTGAGATATTGGTGTCATCATTTTCTGCCTCTGTGGGCTCTTTCTATTCCAGCCACGTCTCTGCTGAGGGACACCCAGAGCTGAGCCACCAAACTGGGACTGCACAAGCCCTGCACCTTCATTAGTTCAGTGCCTCTCTCTGCTCAGGAGGAAGGAGGGAGCTGTTGCTAATAGCACACGTTTTGAAGGAGGTTATGCAGAGCTGAGGGGTTCAAAGAAAAGGAAATGAGGGGGAATGGCCCAGCTCCAGCCTTTTGAAAACTAATTCCAGGCTTCAGAGCCTGCAGAGTTTATTACTGAGGGTCTCCCGCCCTCCGTCTCTTTCCTTTTCCTGCTCAGTACCTTGCACTGGCCTTTGAGATCTGTGCCCACACCTCTCCCTCTCCTCTCATCCCTCAGTCTCCAGTGTTCAACACAAGTCTGCTTCCTACAAAAAGCCAGGGCTGGCACACTGGACCTGCAACAGCATTTCAGAAGAACAGAACTGTACAAATCTCCTGCCACCCCAGAACTGATCTCCATTTCTGACAGCTGCCCTGGCACCATATCCTGAGCTGTGGCTCACAGGTCACCCTGAGGTGCTGGACAAGGGTTTGGAGCAATCCAGATGTGGGGAGCAATCCAGATGTGGGGCTGGCTCTGCACCCAGCTGAGCAGCAGACTCGGGTTACCCAGGACACACAAGTGCATTGGGCCCAGAGCACTCTGTGATTGCTCCCAAAGGTTTCTGTTGTGTACAAAGCTGTCATTAGCTCCCAGGAGTGTGATTGCCCTTGATTGATAACAGAGCTCAGCAATCCCCAGCCGTGGCTGGCTGTGCCTGTCCAGGCTGGGAGGGAATGGAGCTGCCACCCTTCCTCCCCAGCTGGCGATTGAGGTGTGACACACACTGAAAACTGCACCCACCTCAACCTGCCTGTGCCCAAAAGGGAGAAATCACTCACATCTGCCTCAAGTGACACCCACCAGCTCCACTTCACTCCTTGGGCGTCTCTGAGCTGCGAGGGAATGGCTGTAGAACCTGAAGCCATGAATCAAAACACTGCACATCTTCCTCAAAATGCCTCTTTGAAAGGGGCCATGAGTCTCAGAGGGGTGGCCCTCTGTGAATCACGGAGTCATCCAGGTCAGAAAAGGCCTCTAAGACCAGTGATTCCAACCATTAAAGCTGAGGGAGCTGTCATTGTGAGACTCAATTTCAGAATTGCAAGACTTCAGACTTGCACAGGCTGAAATCCAAAGTTCTGTTGCCATTGCAGTCTGACATCCTTAAAATAATAACAATAAAGTGATCCCTCAGTAAATACTTCCCATTCCCTTTAGATGATGAGGAGGAGCAGCTCTGGGCATAATTTTCACCTGTAGTCTTGGCCACTTTGTGTGGAAGATCAGGTGGGAAAAGGCAGGGGAGAGACTGCTGAGACTCCAGCCCTTGCTGGAGCCTTGTCCATCAATCACAGGGTGCATTAAAACCTGATTTGATCCCAGCTTGTGGTGCACTCTCTACCACAGGGACTACAAAGCATAAAATAGGAAACAGGAGCAGAAGCCTCTGGGTTATGTTGGAACATTATTGCTTGGTCTTGTTTCCAGTGACTGCACCTGTGTAACAACACCACTTCCAGACCATGTAATTAGACCCTTAATTTATTAAACAGCCACTGGAGTAAGCAGCAAGTGGGAGATACATTTATCTTCTGACAAGGGAAATATGTTATGGGTGAGCCTGTATTTTCTGACTCAGCCTGAGCCCCTTCCTACAGGCACAGCCCTTGAGAGGAAAATATTTTCTTGGTGCAGACACTGGACCAGCCCCAGGAGATCTGGAGTCTTCCTGTGCTGCCCTTGCTGCATGACCTTGATCAAGTTTCTCTGTCTTGCTGCCCCTCACTCCATGTGTGAAATGACAGCAATAATCTGGCCTTTCTCCCACAGGTTACTCAACTTTTCTTGTCAGCTTCTCCAGGAAGAAGCCATGCACCTTGTCCTGCTTCAGCCAGAAGTGTCCCCACTGCTCTCTCTGCTCCCCAGGGATAAATTCCTTCCTTTCCAGCAAGGTCAGAGCAGATGATTTCAAAGACTGCCAGGAAAAGGCAGAGTATTCCAAAGGTTTGGTCTTCCAAGGTGATAGTCAGGGAAACAAGGCAAGTGCCATCATTCCAGATCCTCAGGAAGAAACTGCCTCAGTGTGAAATTCAGCCAACAATGAAACCTCCCTGTGACAAAGCTGAAAATGGTGACAGCCTGCTCACCTGCCCATGGGAAAACACACAAGGCTTGGCTCTTCCAGGTTTCTAAGCCCGAGGCTAAAGAAAATGTTGTCCCCTTGTTGAAGTCCTGCCAGCACTGCAGGGTGTGGAGCAGTGTCCTGCAGAGAGTCCCTGGAATTTGGGGCTTTGGCCATTATTGTGTGGTTTGCACTGGGCTGAGCAGATCCCTGGAGGATGCTCAGCACCCAGGGGAGCTGATGTGGCCAGAGGGAAAGGTTTGTCCTGGGTGCACGAGAAACCAAAGCTCCCTGTGATCCCAGGTGCTGGAGGAGATTCAGAGCATAAATCATTCTCACCCATTCTTCCTATATCATGTTACCTGACCTACATGGTCACAGCTGACCATGCTGGGTAAATAATCTAATGTAATTACAGGGTAAAGAAATGGTAAATTCTCTTCTAAAGCTGAGTAGAGCTTGCATCTATTATTTATTAGAGGCAACCAGCAGAAGAGAGCAGGTTATGTGGTAATTACTTTTTGACCTCCTGGAGGTAATTGCATAATCATTTGCAGAGAGTTGCTATTACAGTTGGGTGAATCCTGCAAGCGGTTTTATGTGAACAGTCATTTGAATTTTTAAACCAATTTCCAGGTAACTATGGAATTCTGATAAGGTCATCCACCACCCCAGATGCCTTTTTCCCTGACTTTTTTGGGGGGCTTTGTGCTCTTCAGGGATTAAAGGAGTGAGCTGAGGGGCAGCAGTGCTCACACCTATTTGACCAGACACCCAGAGGAGCTTAGCCCAGACTTTCTGTGGTTAAATGGGTGCAGCAGCTCAGAAGTTGGATGGTCAAAACCTGGAAGCAGCACTAAGAAGACATTTCATAGAAGCTTTCCTAGGTTTGCCACAGGTTTATCTTCATCCTGAGATAGGGAATTGTCACACATGGTTTGTAGGCTCCTGGACCTTCCTCTCTCTCCATCAGCCAGAAAAAGACAAAAAGACTAACTCAGAGCAGGCAGGCAGGGTCAGAATGGATAAATATCACTTTGATTCCTCATTTAGTCTTCTTCACCTCTCCCCCCATTTTACATGAATTCTGGAGCCAAGCCCTAGAAACTCCAATATTGGCTGTTCCTCTTAAATTCTTGACACTTTGAGATAAATGTACTTATGACTGAGCTGTTACAGTTGGGGTCCCATCTGGAGGTGCAATATTCCAGGCACCAAGGAGAGCATTGCACAGTCTCTGTGGCACACAGGGTGTGTTTTCCTAACACTCCTCTCAGTCTGTGACTCCCTTCATCTTTCCCTTAGAAGCCATGGGGCTCCTGAGAGGGAATCAGAGAAGTTTTAGCCCAAATGAACTTTCTCCATATTGCTCACCCTGCAATAGTTGAGACCATGCTGTTTTAAAATTTATAGTGTAATTGATTTATTTATATATCATTCAGCTCTTATTATTTATTAATTCTTCTGTCAAGGTTAATTTGAAATACTTTTAAATAAGGCTCCCTGACAACACCTTTGTTTATGAGATTGACAGCTTGCCAGAGCAGCTTCTCCATCACCTCCAGAGGCATCTGCACAGGCTCAGGTCCCAAGAAAGGTGATCCCACTTCCTTCCTGAAAAAAAAGATGCAATGCAAATCACCCACAGTCCTGCAGTTGTTTGTCATTAATATTTCAGGATCCAGGTTCTGTTATCTGGACAGGATTCAGATTAAAATGTGGTGTGTGAGGAGGGGTGCAGGGCACAACTTGCTGCCATAACTTTGAAGGCAGCCAAGCAAAGAGCCAGGCAGGAGTTCATCTCCTACGTGTCTGAAACTGGGAAGGAACAGGGAACCAGGATTTCTCAGATTGTCTGAAGTGCAGCAGTTACACTTTATTCTGCTGGGTTTGAATACAGACAGAGAGACAAATATTCCTCATTGAGAGGAGTCTTCAAGAAATGTGATATCTGGAAATAAAGGTAAAAACCCTGGGTCAGAACCAATGGAAACAAAAAGAACTCGAATTCTCCCAGTGCATTCTGCAGATCTGGGAGATGAGTAGGGAATATTTCTTAGTCCCTGTGCCTGATGTTACCTTTGTTCTGTGTCTGGTTAACCTGTGAGCTCCAGACAGCAAAGCTCAGATGTCTTTCCACACCTGGAGGCACCAGGTGGTCCCACAGGGTGGGTGAGAAGCGCAGCCTGCACGGGCTCAGCACACACAGGGACAAACAGAGAGCCTTGGCTGCATTTAAACCTCACCTCTGCGGGTGTTTCCTCTGAACTGGTGACATTTCAGGTGTCCCTTCCACCACAGCAGTTGTGCAGCTGGAGGGCTGCAGCCAGGCCCCACAAATCCCCTCTGGAGCAGCACAGCCTGGAACTCTCCTCTCGTTTTCCTGGCAGGAGAGACCCATTTCTCTGCTGCCTTCTCCTGTGCAGCTTGGATGCTCCCCTTAATGTGGTGTTTTGTTTGGGTTGTTTGTTTTTTTTTTTCCCCTTACTGAAGGGTGAATTAGCACAAACCTTTCCTGGAGTTTTGACTGGGTTTAATGAACACTTAATGAGCAGGAGTAGAACCAGCACAAACCAGACTGTGCAGTGCACAGGGGTGGAGGGGAGGGGTTGCAGGATATCCCAGTGTACCCAGACTCTGGTTACTGATTCTTTCTTCTCTGTGCAGCAAAACTGCCCAGAAAAGTAATTATTTTGACTTCTAATTCAATCTTCTTCTATTTAAATTCTGTTCATTAGAATGGGATTGTGTGAAAGGTACCACGGCGCTCTCTGGCATTAGCTGTCAAAATGGATTCAAAGGGGACATAAATGCAGGATTACACCAAGAAGCTGAAAATTTCAATAATTTAGGATGAGCCCATGTGATCAGTGGGAGCTGGGTGAGATGAGGACAGCCAAGGGAGGGGCACCAGCAATGTGAGAGATGTGAGGGGACAAATGTGCTGTCACAGACCCAATTTAGGAACAGAACTGCCCCAGAAGGGGAGAGAACAGTGAATATCCCCCCACTGTGAGTTCTGGGGTACCCAGAGGGTTTATCCTGATCCAAAAGAAGCTCTTTCCCTCCTCAGGATTTTTCTTTAGCCTGGAATGTTGTGTCTTCTCTGCTCAGGGCTTTCAAAGCGTGGTAAGGGGATTGGGAACTGCACTCTGTGGGATGTCTGGTCCTTTGAAATTTTAGGCCTAAAACTTCAAGGTCTTCGAAGCAGGGAAAAAAATTCCTCACTTTATGTTTGGGGAGCACCAGACATCACCAGACCCTGGTATCAGAGGTTGGAGGGTTTGGATGACACAAATAAAAATTTAAAAAATCCAGAAAGCTTAAAAAAAAAAAAAAAAAAAAAAAAAAAAAGGGAAAAAATAAATAGCCCAGGTGCATTTTGAGGTCTGAGGATTTTTAACATAAAATTTTATTAATGCCTAAAATGATGTCCTTTCCCCATAAATATTATATTGGGAAATTTCACAAAGCATGAAAGTGGCTGCCCACACCAGGTGTTTTGCAAGTTATTCACCCAGCACAAACAAGGGCTGAAATATCCGAGCCTGCCATTCATAAGTGATGGGGCTGAGCATTATCCTGCTCCCCCATGCACACCTCTGCAGAACAGGAGCTCTGATAACCTTGTGTTTCCTGTGCTGCTGTCCCTCACTGGCCCCCATTCTTCCATATAAAGCCCTGTTAGATAAGAAGAAGAGATGATTATTAAGATGGGAGCAGAAGAGCATCCACCCAAGGAATACCAATGAAGCCATATCTTGGTGTGTGCATAAACTGAGCCCTTTCCCAAGGAACCATCAGATACAGGCAAAAAGAGTGACAAACAGTAAGTGATTCCTGTCATCAGCAGAATTCACTGGAGCCTCTGGTAATTGGCATTTTCTCCCTGCAGAAGGAAAGAGATTTAAAGATTTGGTGAGTGTGGAGCAGAGCACTGGGGCAGCAGTGGCCTGGGCTGGCAGCACAGGGACACAGAGAGCAGAGATGCCCATTCAGGGGTGGAGCCCTGGCACAGGGAGGGTGTGATGAGCTCAGGCAGGAATTTCTGTGGATAAAGAGCATTAGTGAGGGGCAGCTCTGCAGACTGGAGCCCTGGATCAAACCCAGAGCTGTGGGGAGGTGGCCACAGTGCCACAGCCATCGGCTGTGTTTAACTCCAGCTCTGGATTCAGAGTGGTGAGAGGGGAAATGTTGTGCCAGGGGAGCTGCAGTGTCACCTGCAGTCAGGTTTAACAAAGCCTTGCTGACAAACACCCACAAAATCCATCTTGTTTATCCCAGACCAGCCCAGGTGTCTGAAGACACAATGGAAAGCAGTCACAGTCAGCTCGAGAATTTCCAGTTTTTCTTAGGCAGCAGACACAGAGCTTTTCTGGGAGAAGGGGAGAGGAGCAGAGATGTCAAGAGATTCCCCAAATCTGACCCTAAACCCTCCAGCCCCACAGTGAGCTCAGCTCTCTCAGCTCACTGACACTGGGTACAGCAAGTCAGTGGAATGGTAAATCCTCAAGGTGTACCACATCCCCAAGGTAGAATTCCAATTTTAGAAATCTTATTTTGCTCGTTTTCATTAGCTGTTATCTCCAGTATTTTCATTTTAAAGCAGTTTTTTTTTCCCCACTGGTATCATCTGTCTCCACATCCCATATTTATTCTGGCCCTCTTTATTTTGTAATCATTTTTCCCCTTCTTCCCCCTGACTTTCTTAAGCAATATCCCAGCGAGGTAGAGACAAGCTGACCATATGAAACCTGACCTTTTCCAACTCAATTCTATTTCTTCATTTTAAAATTAAAACCAAAAGCTGAGAAATGGAATGAGCAGATTTATTTCTCTTTTCCTGTCTCTGGCTGGCTGGGTTACCTGGCCAGAACTCCATATCCATCTCTGGGGAATTTGTGATTCTGAACAACCACGGTCTCAATACCATTGTAAGAGGAAAAAAAAAAAAAATAAACAGGAACAAAATGTGGATGTGCCCACCCAGATTTGGGCCAGCCTTCACACCCCCTCCAGGGCAGCTCAGTACTCTGATTTTAACCTTGAACCTTGGCCGTGGCTGTGACTCCCAAGCTTGCCCACTTTGCAGTTCTCTGTGCTCCTGGAATGACACTAAATCACCATCGTGAGGTGTAAAAGATCATAAAGGAGCAACAAAGGATCAGCAGACATAAAATAGAAGAATGGCAGCCTCCCCACCTTACACGGCAAAAAAACAAAGGGAGTTTTCAAACAGCCCCATTTCCAGTCAGCTGGAGGTTTAATTCACACAGTAATTTACTGTGTCTGCACTTCTTCTGCCCCCTCACTTCCTCCTGCTCTTCTTTTGCTCAGTAGTTACTTTCTTCTTGGCCTTTAAGAAGAGGAAATTGGTGCTCAAGCCTTACATGCAAAAAAGCTTTTCCTCTCCCATTCCTGTGGGCAGAGGGGGAATGATAAGGGAGATTCATGGGGGGCAAAAAAAACCCCATTTATTGCAAAGAGCTTTTGTGTTGTAAAGTAATTCTAGTATTTTAAGGGAAGGGGACAAGTTCACAGAGAAAATTATGCCAACTGAGACTGAGTCTGCAATTTTCTTTGCATCTGTTGGGGCCATGATGGCTCTGGATTTGTGGGTGTCTGTACTGAGCCCTGCATTTCTGTTCTCAGGGCACTTCTGCAGCATCTCTGCCTTGTTAACTGTTTCCTCTTCTGGTGAGGGACTGCTTTTCCTGGGGGTTTTTATGACATAATGGCTCAGTGGCAAACTGAGCAGAAGAAACATTTTCGTAATTGATGGCTCAATTTCAGTCCTGAAAACACTCAATGGCTCTTTCAGCCTCACTAACACTGGAAATTATTAGAAATTATAAACTGAGATGTGGCTGGAGCATATAAAAATGGACAAGTACCAAAACCACAGGCTTGATAGGTTTCCAGGTGGAGGAGAGGGGAAGATGTGTCCAGGTTCTTGCAGGATTTCAAATCATTAAACATGAGAATAACTTTTTTGGAGGGGGGGAAAGAAAGAGTGTTGGGGTGCAAAGGTGCAGGGCTGCATCAGAAGCTGTTGTGAAGTTGATCTGTTAAAATAATGAAGTTTAGAACAGAGATTTTCATCAGAATTTTCCAGAGAGGTCTTCTGAAGGACTTTGCTGTCCTGAGACAGACCAGGATCATCTTCTGTTCCCCTCTCTGCGAGAGCTCCTGGGTTTTGGGCTCAGCTCCCAGGGGAGGAGCTGTGATGTTCTCTGTGTGTTCACAAGCACAGGGAAGGATCATCAGAGAGGGGGCTGCAATTCTGAGCCAAGGAGCCAAACAGAAACACCATGGGTCAGAGAAAGACCTGCATTAAACCCTGATGCTGCCAACCCAGAGTTAATTCAGAGTTTTTATGATTAGATGCAACTTTTCAGTTTAGTATTTCTACATAGGCATCAACCTGAGGGGTCATTGATTAATTTAAAAGCATGAGGTTCTTTTGCCTTTTTTTTTCAATGTAGATAGCTGCAAGCTTGGCTTTCTTTTAATGCAAATGACCTTATGTGGATCTGCTGACATCAGAAAGCATTGCAGGCATTCTGAATCTAACATAGAGGCAGAGAAAGCAGAATATTCAGCTCATTTTATGAGTTCTGTTTGAATTGGGAAGAAAAGAAAAAAATAGAAATAAA
The DNA here is from genome assembly GCA_013400215.1 of Cisticola juncidis. Lineage (NCBI taxonomy): Eukaryota > Metazoa > Chordata > Aves > Passeriformes > Cisticolidae > Cisticola > Cisticola juncidis. The sequence continues at coordinate 265,902 of VXBR01006562.1, forward strand.
TAAAGGGAAAGGAAAACAACTACAGTCATAAGAGAGGATTTGCTGGTTCTCTGTCCCCTGGCATTCTCTCCCTCCTCCATTTTCCCTGCTCCCATTTCAATCGCTTCAGGGACTTGCTGCAGCCATGGGATTAATGAACACCTAATGCCATCTCTGCTTTACAGCCTGGAAAGGCTCTTGTTTAGTTTACATTGATTTTTCTTTTCTGATGCATTTGCAGAATGTGAGATACCGATGGCGAGAAACACGGACAGAGGGGGGAGAGGTGGGAGAGAGATTCATCCTCTGCCTCCTGCTCCTGGAAATGCTCCTGGACTGTGGAGCTGCAGACACTTCCAGCAGCAAACACCCACTCAGTCCTCCCTGCCATCCCAGAGGACACGGGAAGGGCAGCAGAGATACCCTGGCTCTGTGGTGGGCTGGGTTATCCATCACTCAGGAACAGGGGAGGCACTGCCTGAAGCAGCTCCCCACACACCCAGGTCTCCCCTCAGGGATTTGGCACTCTGGTCCTGTTTGTTGTAGTTTTATTTTCATTATAATTGCTGCTGGCAGGACTGGGGTAGTTCCCAGGAACTTCCATAAATGAGTGGTGGTGATGAGCATGCTCAGGAGGAAGGAAATCCCTTCCTGGGAGAAACCACCCTGGAAAATGCAGGTGGGCAAAGCTCACAGGTCTGAGGTCACAGAGGGCTGGGATGAGGGGTCTTGTGGAATAAGGATTTGCCTGGGACATCAACTCCTTGTTGATGTAACTACTCAGCATCACATCCCAGTGTTTCTGCTCCAGCCAGGGAAGGGAGCTGCTCTCTGCCAGACCACTCTGCAAAGCGAAGGAGCAGGAGCACAGCCCACATCTCCTCTCACTGGGATCATTCTTCCTCCTAACAAAGCACAGAGAGGGGAATGCTGCTGTCCCCTGCACCTTTGGGGTGAGATGACCACGTCAGCACAGCAGCTTTGGCAAGAGCACTGGGGTAGAAAGGTCTCCATGAGTTACTCACAACTTTGCAAGACTTGACAGCTCTTCACTCTTTTGTTTCTTAGATCCATGCACAGGTGCCACCCCTCAGCAGTACAGGATGCTCTTTTAGCTGAGATGCTAAATGCAGCCTAAACCAGGCTGGCGTTGAGAAACAGTGACAGAAACACAGCGGGAGAGTGAGGAGAAGAAAATGACATCCTGTGACCACGTCTCTCTCTTATCTCCACCATCCTTGGTGTCAGCTTGATGCTGTTCTGGGACTAGCTAAAAACAGAAGCCAGACAAAATTAAGGGAATAAAAATGATTATATTTATGGAAGGGCCTTCATCATTTGGGCAGATGAAGCCCCCAGGGGCTACACCCAAAATGGACAAAGGGTCACGGGTTTCACACTTTTATAACTTTGGTCCATTTGCATCTTGGGGGTTAATCTGCCAATTACAGCTTCAGCTAATGAAGTCATTTAATCCCAATTTACTCCCCTCAACTCACTTTTGTTTATATTTTTGAGGGTCTGAGGCAGTGAGGTGTCCTTGATCCCCAGGCCTGGAGAGGAATTGCTGTGTCTGCCCAAAATGGGGAAGCAGCAGCTCCTCTGTGGAGTTTGGAGTTACACACTAAAGAATTGCAGCATTACAAATATATGAAATATATAAAAGCTGAAACCCTAAGGTATTAAGCCCTGTAAAGCCATTGGAACAGAAGATGGAGACAAGGCTGGGAATGATGTTTAAAGCAGCCCAACACCCCTGGGTCCATCCTCTGCCAGCTCAGTGAGGGGGTGCCCCCTCTGAAGGGAGAGCTCTCTCTCTGCCTGCTTTAGATGTGGGATCCTCAAGGGTACTGAAGGTGTCTCACAGACAGTTTGGGCTCTGTTGGGCACCAGCTGAAGGGTGGAGAAGATAAAGAGGGAGGAAGGCTGGTGCCAGCCCGTGTCATTGTCCCTCTCTGTGCCAACCATGCCAGTGAGTGCCAGGCTGTGTCCCAGGAGCTGCAGGACCCAGGGCTGTGAGTGACAGCACTGCCCAGGTGGCTCCAAAGGCTCCTCCTTCCCTCCAGCCACCCCACGAGTCAGGCTCCCTGCCACAGCCCCCTGTCACTGTGCCACCACTCCTGGCAAGAGGGTCACAGGGCTTTCCCTCCCACCCTGAGCTCCAGCTCCAAGCAGTTCCTCTCCCTCTGCCAGGAAAAGAGTAAATTGTGGTTCAAACGAGCGTGACCCTGTGCTTGGCTGTCATCAGGACAGCTTTTTAGAAGACATTTAATGCTTAATATGGAGCTCTTGACAGAAATGAGCTGTTCCATGCAAGGCTCCTGACAGACTGCTGGAGAGCCTCAGGAGGAACAAAAGAGATTTATAGGGAAGAAAGTTTTATATTACAGGCAAGGGAAAAATAGGAATGTGGTTGTTAAAAGAAAAAAAAATCCAGGAAAATGAAAGGAACCCTGGTGATAGGTCCTGTTTCCCATCTGGCTGAATAAAGAGACTTGCAAACACTGAGATTAATCTTGGGAAATAACTAGTACCATAAGTTTTCATTGCAAGAAATTACATGTTGTCATCAGGATTATTTATTTATTTTTACTCCAGTTAATAACTACATTGAGGAAATTAAAAGGAAAAATAGCCTGCAGTTCTGTCAGGAAGCCTGAAGGAACAGACCAGCAATTGGGGAGAAATGGATGCATATCTCAGCAGCATTGCTTCTTTCCCATGCATATTTTTCCATTCAAGGGAACCCGGTTTTGTTTCTGTTTTGCAAGGTTGGCTTTCATCTTTTCTTCAGGTAAAGAAGAATATACAATCTATACAATCTTCAGCTGAGGTGGATCCTGAAAAAAGTTTCTTTTCTGCAGCTTTCAAAATCCTGAAAATTTCTGTTTTTATTTATTATTCACCTCTTCCATTGTTTAACTCTGAGCAAAAAGAATTAGGAAATGCTTTAGCTGACTGACTGCACAGTAGAACAGTGAAGAGAGAGTTTTCCAGCAGTCCAAAGTGTGAACTCTTTATCATCCTGTGGAGTGAATCCTGAAGGATAAACCAGTAGGAAGAAATCTTTTGAAGGTCTTGGTTGCCTTAATAGTCTTCACTTCAATGGAAGTCTGACCTCTGAACTCTCCAGGTGTACTTTGCACCCTACATCCACGCAGTGCTGGGTTCAGAAGCACCAAAGGAGGGGACTTTTTTAGGAAGATTTACTGCCATGTGCTCAGCTGAGACTTGCAAAAGCTCTGAGCTGATCCAAGGTCTCTGCACCGTGGGATGTGGCCACAGGAAAGGCTGAATTAAAAATAAAAATATTGCAGAGTCTGAGATGGATGCTGCAAACTGCCTGCCCTAAGTCAAAGGAACCATGCTGAATTTCCTCTCTTAGGAATCTGTCCTGGAATCATCACAACTTTATGGAAGTAAAGCTCTTTAAAAACCCCAGACTTTCTTCACCAGGGAGTGAAGATGTTTAGAGATTAAAATGCCTGGCAAGGGTGGAACATTCACAATCCCAAGCAGGGGGAGAAGGGGAGACTCAGAGGGATTCACAAGGCTGGATGGAATCCAGGAGGGATGGGACAATCCCTGGCAAAGAGCAAGGGAAGAGAGAGAAGGGGAATGTCCTGACAGGGACACAGGGCTGATCTGCCCTGAACTGCAGATCCAGAGCACAGGGACAGACCTCAGGGATGCTCCCTCAAAAAAACGAAAAAAAAAACCTCAAAAAACCCTCAAAAAAAAACTCAAAAAAAAAAAAAAAAAACCCACAAAAAAAAAAAAAAAAAAAAAAANACCCATCAAAAAAGAAAAAAACAGAGACCAGAGAAGCCTCCAGCCTGAGCAGTGGATGCTTTTCCTGGTGAGCAGAGCTTTGTCCTCCCTCTGCCGGAGCTGTCCAGCCCAGCCCAGGCTGCCACAGCCCTCAGCACAGCCCAGCACAGCTGTAAGACTCTTTATTGTTTTATTTTTACCACAAGAGCACCTCAGAGAGATAACTGAGCATCAACACTCTGTCACATAAAAGAACTTAAAGGAAAGTGAATAGAAAGACTGTGCCTTAGAGATCCTGCAATTTAATTGAAATTCCAGGAACACACCCAGGTTTGGGGAAGGGCTCAGTTGATTGGATTATTCCACAAACCAGTTTTCTCATGTTCATCAGGAGAGAAAGTTCTTCATCTCTACTTTCTCAGTAAAATCCTGATTTCTTGCTTTCTTGCTTTCTTTTCCTTCTCCAAACACAAGAGGAAGAGGGAATGAAAGGTGAGAGCTGATTGAGTGAGCAACAGCAGGGGTAACAAATGAGTATTTATCAATGTTCCTCTCCTTTTGCAGCACATCAATTCTGAAGCTGCTGGCAGAGGCCTTGCTGCCACTGCTGGAAGAACCTCCAGGAGCTAAAAACTTCATGTTCAGGCTTATGTAAAACCAATTTCTGATTAATCACTGATGTAAAGTTAGGAAAATGAACTTTCATTCTGCCTGGGCAGAGCCCTGTCCAGCCAAGCTGCTCCCATTCCACCCCCATTCCTGACAGGAGCTCTTCCATAGCAGGGATCCATGTGGGGAGTAGCAATGCCCTTTGGAGAGCTTCTTTCCAGGCTTCTCCTGAAATCCAGGAGCAACCACACCAGGCAGTGACAGCTTTCCTTATCCTCCTGGGGCAGAAGTGCTCCATAATGCCTTTTGCACTGAACTGGGTAAATACACCTTTATATATATATATATTTGTATACATATGTGTGTATGTATATATATATATTTTTTTTTTTTTTAACTTTTCACTCAAGATGACCACCTGAGATCTCCACCTTGCTTTTCCATTGCTTTGTGGAGCTGGCTGGGGTCCAGCTGAAGGCACAGGGCTCCCATGTCCAGTGCAGCACTCCTGGGGGTTCCTGAACAATGTGCACAGAGCAACCTCAAACAATAACAGCAGAGCAGCCTCAGTCCAATTCCCTCTAATTAAACAGGTCCAGCAGCACAGAGAGTGCAGAAGTGGCTGCAGTCCCATGCTGGACATGCAGATGCAGAGCTGCAACCTGCTGGGAAAAGGTGCAAAAATCCATTTAACCTCCTGTGAGTGGAAGTTGCCCCTTGCAATGTGAAAATCTCTGCAGTGCACATCTCTCAAAGGGCAGCACAAATGTGTTGGTGCCAACAAAAGAGTCCCAGGGATAAATGCACACCTGCTTTGTACACATCAGTATTCCTGTCCCACACACACAAACCTCCTTTTCCATCCTGCAATGGGATTATTTTTGCCTGGCTCCTTGTCCCCTGGGGTGTGTGGGGCTGCACTGCTCACAGTGGGAGCTGCAGGGGTGGAGAGGGGAGATTTAAGCAAACAGCCCAAGTCATCTTGCCCATTAATGAGCCTCTCACACAGCCCTGCTCTTCCCCTCATTGCTTTTGTGTCCTTTCCAGAGTGATGCCATTTTACATCCCGCTGCCTTTTATAAGCTCCTGATGTCCAATACAGATAGTTTCTTATCATCTTTCTCTTTTCAGCACTCCTGGCTTCCCAGAACCATTTTCTAAGGCCGGCTCTTTTACAATGGTTTCAATTCTTAGCTCTTCACTTTTCCAATTGTTCTTTACAGTTATGGAGGGTGGGTGACTTAAAAGCGCCCTGGCTTAATTCAGCTCCCCTTGAACTCACTGGTACAGAAAAACTGAACTGAACATTTCCATTGATTTCCACAGGGGAAGAGGCAAGTGCATTGGGCTTTAGAAATTCCCCCCCTTGATGTTTTCCCATCACCCTGTTCCCTGTCATTAGCAGGCTTTGTGCTGCTGCTCCCAGGTCTGCACTGAGGAAGTGTGCTCCTGTTTTCATTCCCTTCCCCACCCAGGCTTTGACGTGTTTGAATTTCCCTTTCTGAGTTTTGTAAGGCTGCAGCCCTGTCTTGTGGCACAATTATCACTGCTTTGTCATGGAGTTTGCTGTGGGTTATTCTCAATCTGAGCTTTGTTTGCCTGAAAATACCTCATAGACCCCTGTTATGGAAACATCACCTGCAGCCTCACAGCCAAGCAGGTTTCTTCTTTTGGACAGTCAGAACTATCACCCTCAGAACCAGAAGCAAATTTTTAATGAGAAATTGCTGAGAAAAAGTTTGCTTAGCAAAATTATAATTAACACAAGCTTCATGTATGCACCGTTCTGTTAGAGGAAATGAAATGGAGGCAGGTTATTCCTGGGCTTGTTGCTTCTCCTTGCTTGGAGAGGAAGGAGAAATGGAGGCAGGTTATTCCTGGGCTTGTTGCTTCTCCTTCTCTTTCCTAACATCCAGTTTTGGAGTAGTGGAGAGTGTGGCTTTAGCTGGGCTGTGGGTGGCAGCAGCAGCTTTGTCCCACCCTAGGAGCAGTGATACCCACCTCACCCCCAAGGCCAGCCTGGGGATCCTCCTGCTGCCTTTCCATGGGCAGCTCACCCTGAGAGCTGCTCAGTTCCCCAGACAAACAGAGAGGAGCCCAGCCCTCAGTGTGGCCCCGCCACTTTGGTGTTTTATTCACCCTCAGTGCCCCCCATGCAGCCAAACCCTGTGCTGGACCTGGGGTAGAAGCCAAGGTGGAGAGAGGTTGCACCAAAAGCCATCCCTGGTGCTTTTCCTCTTGCTATTCTCACTGAATACACCCCAGACAGCAAATCCCTTGGTTCTGCTCAGGTGCAAACTTTAAAAATGGCTTGTAAGGTCTTATTGATCACTCCTCTCCAGGCAGTTGTACCAGACTTTCTTCCCAATGCCCAAAATTATGTCTGAAATCAGTTTAGGGAATGAGCAAGTCTTTTAATTAAAACAGTCTGTTATGATGAATCTGTTATTACAAAGTCTTACCTATGTAAAACATTAATAATACAAATTTCATTTGTTTATGTCAGCACCAAGCATTAATTTTTAATGGCAAAACGTATGAGTTATGAAAGGCATTAATGCAAAACAAATCACCAACTGAGAAGGGAAAGGAAATCCATTTTTTAGGGTAAGCAGTGGGAATGAAATATTATTGTGGCTCTAACCCAGGGAAAAAGTATTTCTTAGGTCTCCAAGAGCAATTAAAAAAACCCTGGGTTTTATCATCATGCTTAATATCAGTTCTATATCCAGTGAGGTTTGTGTCCATGTCATCCAGCCCACACAAAAAGGAAGCCTCCACACAAAATTACTCTGATTGTCATGCAAGAGACGTGGAGGCAAATTGGATACCTGTGGCATAATAAACATCTCAGTGCTGCAAATGGCTGAGATCACAGAGAGCCCAGAAGGGCTTGTCTGGTGGGCCAGATCCATCATGGATGTAAATGGGAGACACCCTGTGAGTTAGGACGTGTTCCTGCTTGCACCAGGGATGAATTAATTACAGGTGTTAATTGCCAACTCAACCTCACATTTTAATAATAAAGTTCTGCAGAATAACTCACCTCAGAATGGACTGGGTGGGTGTTGGTGGTGCTGGGTTGGTCCCAGGTCCAGGCAGAGCTGATGAAAATTTGTAGCTTTTGATCAGATTTTGCTCTGGAGCACCTGGCACCCCTGCACTGCACCCTCACCTTCACAGAGGCTTCACAACAGGAAAAGCTGTCAAGCCTGGGCAGAGGGAACATGGAAAACCCTCAAGTGCTTGGGGACCAAGTCTCACTGGCTTTACTCACTCCTTTTACTCACTCCTCTTTAGCAGGGCTGAGACTGCTGGGTGAAAAGAGGGTTTGGTGCCCTGTCCAAATTGCCAAGAACATCCTTTGCCGCATTGGGGATCTCCTGATTTGCACTGAAACCATCCAGATGTGGAGAGCAGGGCCAGGTGCCCTCTCTCACCCCATCCCATGGGAATGGGAGGGCTTTGGAGAACATCCATGAATCCTGGAAATAACATCTGTGCACACACAGGCACATCTGGGCCCAGAGTGTGGTGATGGCAACAGCAGGGGCTGGAATCTCATTCTGCAACCACGAGGGGATAGACAGCAGATCCCAGGGGTGGGACAGACAGCAGGACCCAGAGGTGGGACAGACAGCAGGACCCAGAGGTGGGACAGACAGCAGGACCCAGAGGTGGGACAGACAGCAGGACCCAGAGGTGGGACAGACAGCAGGACCCAGAGGTGGGACAGACAGCAGGACCCAGAGGTGGGACAGACAGCAGGACCCAGAGGTGGGACAGACAGCAGGACCCAGAGGTGGGACAGACAGCAGGACCCAGAGGTGGGACAGACAGCAGGACCCAGAGGTGGGACAGACAGCAGGACCCAGAGGTGGGACAGACAGCAGGACCCAGAGGTGGGACAGACAGCAGGACCCAGAGGTGGGACAGACAGCAGGACCCAGAGGTGGGACAGACAGCAGGACCCAGAGGTGGGACAGACAGCAGGACCCAGAGGTGGGACAGACAGCAGGACCCAGAGGTGGGACAGACAGCAGGACCCAGAGGTGGGACAGACAGCAGGACCCAGAGGTGGGACAGACAGCAGGACCCAGAGGTGGGACAGACAGCAGGACCCAGAGGTGGGACAGACAGCAGGACCCAGAGGTGGGACAGACAGCAGGACCCAGAGGTGGGACAGACAGCAGATCCCAGGGGTGGGACAGACAGCAGGACCCAGAGGTGGGACAGACAGCAGATCCCAGAGGTGGGACAGACAGAGGTCCCAGAGGTGGGACAGACAGCAGGACCCAGAGGTGGGACAGACAGCAGGACCCAGAGGTGGGACAGACAGCAGGTGACAGAGGTGGGACAGACAGAGGTCCCAGGGGTGGGACAGACAGAGGTCCCAGAGGTGGGACAGACAGCAGGTGACAGAGGTGGGACAGACAGCAGGTGACAGAGGTGGGACAGTGTGAGAGTGGCAAGGCAGGAGTCAGCCATACCTTGGTTCCTGCTCAAAGAGCTTTAAGGAGCCACACAGGACACTGCCCTGGCACAAGATAATTAATTTATTTCCAGTGGAAGTCTAGTTGTGGCTGCTACAGAGCTAAAGAATGGGGACATCATCTGTTTCTAAGCTCTGAGGAACTGTGCTTTGCCTTTTTTCCCTAGTTCAAACTTCAGCAAAATAAGCAACACATCTTGTAGCTCCTGTCTCTCTCCCACACTCTTCCTTTCTCCCTTTCTATCTTGTTTCTTGTCTCAGTCTAAAGAAGTTGCTGATATTAGCAATAAAGCAAGAATTTAATATCATCCTACAGGGTGCTACAACAAACTGCCCCTCGGTTCCATCGATTCCACGGGCCTGAAATATGGGAAGGCATCTGAGGGGGAAGAATACAAGATGAATTCTGCAGATATAAATTGTGTAATATTGGATTTCTCTGAACACACGTCAGGGCTGTGTCGTGCCTGTCCCTCTGATGCCACAGGAGCTCTCCCAGCTCAGCATTAGGTTCCTGCTGGGGCAGGGTTGGGGCAGACCACGATATTTCATCTCAACAATAGCCCCAGAGTTACAAGGTGTGACACATCCACTGCTCCAGGCTCTGATAGAGACACACACCCAGCCTGAGGGGACAGAAATCCCTGCCTGGGAGCAGTGTAGGGCTGATTCTTCATCCCAGCATCCACACTGAGGTGACACAAATGGCAGGGTTGTGGCTGTAGGGGAGAACTCGCTGTGACAAGTATCAAACACAAAATGAGGATCAACTGCAAATATTTGGGGGTGTGGTGTTGTACTCCATTATTTCTTCTCTCACAAACCCACCTTTCCCCTCCATCTGCAAGTATCCATTCAACAGAGCTATCAAATAATCAAACCTTGGGCTTTTTCTGCTCTGTGATGTTTAAGAAGTTCATTTTCAAAGTTCATGACTTGAAAAATGAGATTCACTTTACCACCCAACACTCAAAAATCTATCAACTTTCTTTGCCCTTCCTCTTGAGGGGAAAACACCAGATCACACCAAAAACTTCCTTACAGCTTCTCAGTGTTGCATTTTCTTGGCATTTCATTCATATTAAAAATGAAGTAGGCTCCATGCCATTCTCCTGCCCCCTGAAATCAAAGCCAGTGGAGAAGCAAAGCCCTTCATGGCTTTGTCCTACCACCTTAGGAGGCGGCTTGGACCTTCAGCATTCTTTCATTAGATATCCTGGCTCATTTAAAATTATACATAAAAGGACAGTGATAGTGCCTGCATGTGGGGAAGAGTGGTGGGATATGCAATGAAAGATGTTTGCCCTCTCTCTGGCAGGGATAATCTGGTTATTAACCATCAGTTCTAAGTCTCATGGCCAAGTCCCTGAGCCAGGCACAAAGATGATGGACTCACATTTGTTGCAGGAACAGCATCATAAAAGTGTTGTTCAAGGTGATTTATCTCATGTTAAAATGAGATCAAAAACCCTGTAGTGAACCAGCAAATTGAAAAGACAAAACCGCGCATTTTTGGTGCCATTTTTCCCAGAATCTCAAAAGGTGGGCTTTTTTTTTCTATTTCTTAGAAATGAGAGAGCAGAGTGGGGGTAAATGGGCAATTCCTGCCTGGGTTGCTTAAGCCACAGACTTCTCTGGAAGGCAGCACAGCCTCGTCTGCACATGAGGAAGTTTGTGTAAATCAATAAAGAAAACTTGAAATATACTTGAAAGAGGGAAAGGGTCAGTGTTGATAACAGTCATCATTCTTTTTATTTATTATTAATACCTGCTTGCTGGAATCCCAGCATCAAGAAATAGAGAACCAGGCAGAACAGAGACTCCTCTCTCCACTCCCATCCTGCCCAGGATGTTTTATTTTTCCTCTAACTCCAACTCTTGCAGTCTATTGTTACTGGATCTCCTAGGATTTTTCCTAAAGAAGTTTCCAAATAAAGTTGTAGTCAAGGTTCTTTTTCTGGAACTGCCAAAGGGGACAATTGTGGTAAGGGCTGAGAGAGTTTTCAAAATTTCCCCATTTCTCAGGAAAATTCCCCCATTGTCCTGCCACAGGGCCAAGGACAGGATATGTCCCTTGTCAGTGTCTGGTGATAATTTTTGTCCAAAGCCTGGATGTTTATGATGTAACAGGACCATGCTTTGAGAAGGAATATAAGACATATAAATATCTGATGTGTATTTTTCAGAAAAAGGGTTGAACCTGTGGTAGGATATATCTATCATAAAAACCATTCTTAAATCTAAAATCGGTTTCCTGAGGTGGTTCATAAACCAGGAATGCCACAAGAGAGCCAAATAAATACCTTTAAAAAGCTATATACTTCTTCAAATGAAAAAGATTAATCAGCCTATAAACACAGTGGGGTTCTGGTGGCTGGTTTTAATGGGGATAGGAAGAGAGACTCTCTTGATTTGGGGGAACTTTTTACACTACAAACTCTAAGGAGCACAGACAGCTTGGATGTGAAAATTCTTTATTGCTGGTACCAAGAAATTTGTTCCAAATTTTGCAGCACCCTGACATGGGTGGGAATTTGAAAAAGGCAAATTCCCTCCTCTTTTATCCTGGATCAGTGCTCACCTGGCCATCTTCTTGCTCTGGCAGGGAAATTGTCCCCAGTTTTACATCCTCTGCTTTCACTGGTGTCAACCACCAAATCCAAGTCCCATCAGCTCCTCCATGCACAAAGTGCTTCCATGGAAAGTGTTTGCCAATAAACCTCTGCAGGTTTGCTTCATTCAATTATAACCCAGAATGATTTATTGCAGATATTTCAACTGTCCCATACCTTTGGCTCACAAATTATTCTTTTTATTTTTTAATGTTATTATTTGTGTTATTGCAACTTCTGATTGCAGCCCAGAACAAGGATGTGCTTTGCATTTTCCCTGCATGGGTTGGCTGATGTTTCTCTGAGGGGCCCTGCATGTATAAACTGCAATTTTCCTGTGTAGCACAGCTGAAGTTACCTGTGAAAATGCACCTGGATTCACAGGAAGAGTCAATATCTGTCCACATGTATGCTTCACAATATTAATGTGAGTTTAAAGTGTTTGATTTGAGGTATCCACATTGTGAACTGCAGGGGCTCAGATTTCTTCCCTCCCTTTATCTTACAAACCATTATTTTAAACATTTCTTCTGTCTGACTCCCATTCCTACATCACACTGTGAAAAACAAGGTTTACTTATTTGGTAAAATTTTAAAAGTTTAATAAAAAGATAATAGGACAGAGAGATAAAAGTAAAAAAAATGACTGAGTGTTTGGCATTTAGCTAAGAGCACTTTTACTATCTTCAGACACATTCTTTAAATATCTTTTTATTACATCAACTTGTTGTATATTTATAAACTATTATGCATATTTATACTTTTCTACAAATTAATTTCTAGGTTCTAGGAACTGTTTAGTATGGCTGTTCCTTGGGTCATTTTTAGAGCATGAATGTTTTTTTGCTGTGGTTTTAGTCTGATCTCTTTATCAATTCTAGTTTGGGCTTTGGTCTATACTTTCATCAGATAATTGGCATATTAGTAGTAGGGTCTTCATTATATGTTTACTGGATGTTATTTCAATTAAACAGACTGTTCATGTATAAATATATTAGCTACTATTACTACTGTGTCTAAGTTTGTTAATAGCAGAAAGAAAAGCAAAGTTATTTTATCATTATATACATAGCATTCATCTTATTATTTGCAAAAAGCTAATTTTATAATAAGCATTCATAACAACACTGAGGTGTCCTGGGTTGGGTTTTGTGTGGATCTGCCAGGAGAACATTCATGACCAAATCCGCTCTTTGGGCTTGTGTTCTGAGACTTTATTTTCCTCTAATTCCACCCACACCTATTTTGCTGTGCCTTGAAATCAATTCCTGTCCCATGGCAGCCCTGGGGACCCCCTTGCCCTGGCTGTGCTCTGGAGCAGGTGAAATGTTCAGCACTTGCACAAAAAGCTGCTCAGCCAATGAAACTCTGCAGCATCAGATGCCTTTTGCTCAAAAACATGAGAAGCATCCTTGCTTTGAAATGTGATCTTGCCCATAATGCGATTTCAACTCTGCTATTATTCAGTGCTTACTTTCAGCTTGAATTTTTACCAGCAATCTAAAAAGAAAAACCAAAAAAACTGTTCTGTTTTAATCTCATAGAAAGTTTAAAGCAATTTTTTATTAGTGCATAACTCCAAAATACCACTTTGGAGTAAAGAATTATCTCTCAAGCACTTACTAGATAGGCTTTACTTTACTGTTAGTTAATATGACAGTGTTTTATTAATAATCAGCCCTTTTTGTACTGCTATTATGCATTTTTTTCTATTAATGCAGTTTATATCTGTAGCATCACCATTATAAGGAAGACTGAAATATCTCTCAGATTTGCTGTGTAGGAACAAGGAGATAAATATTGCTAAAAAATCACAGGCACTATTTCTTGTTGAATTTCCTTGCTGTTAATAAACAATGAAATATTTAATGGCAATTTTGAGAAATATTTTTTTAGGTGGGAATCTGATTACAGTGTGGTCCATGTTCACCATAAGGGAAGACAGAGGGAGTGGGTACTCCTGTTTTATTATTTTTTCCATCCTTGTTTATGATTCGTTGTTGGAAACCACCCACAGCTCTGTGCCTGTTCTTGCCTTCCTTTGAGAACAATTCTGTAGTGGAAGTGGAAAATACAGAAGCTTGAATGGGGTCTTCTTCCTCTGTTCTAGGTTTTTCATCCTGAGTGCATTGCCTTTATTCTTTGTTCATTTAAACCCAGGCCAGAAACTAATGGTAAAAAACTTAATTATCAGGTAGAATTTAATAAGTTTATGCAGGTTTGTTATTGTAACAGAACTCAATTCACTTCTCTTGTGATTCACACACCTTAAGTGGAATTAAAACAGGCTATGGGAGGAAATCCAGTCACAACACAGAGACTTCCAGCTGCTCATCAACCCCAACTGCTGAGCCCTGGGACACTAGGGTTATTTCATTGTCTGCAGTGTTTGCAGTCACTCCCTGGAGTACAATCTGCAGCCAGAATTAACCCCTTGTTTGCACCTCTCCCCGGCCATTGAGATTGATGTGGAGTGTGGATCTCTGGGCACTCTGCTGGACAGTGCTGCTGCTCTCTGCTCTTCCTGCCCTTCCTCTGCTGCCTGCTGGCCACTTTCCATTCCTCCCAACACTCAGAATCACAGAATCACAGAATTACACATCACAGAATCACAGAATTACACAATCACACACCACAGAATCACCAGACTGGAAGAGACCTCCAGGATCATCGAGTCCAACCCAGCCCTAACAACTCAACTAAACCATGGCACCAGTGCCTCATCCAGTCTTTATTTAAACACATCCAGGGACAGTGACTCCACCACCTCCCAGGGCAGGTCATTCCAGTATTTTATCACTCTTTCCATGAAAAGCTTTTTCCTAATATCCAACCTATATTTCCCTTGGTGCAGCTTGAGGCTCATCAGGCTTTGGAGAGTTACCTGTGGCTGCCCCTCCCATTTCTCACAGAAATCTAGATAAGTTTTGTCTCCTCCCATGCTGGTTTCCAGGAAGAACTTGCCCCTCTCCTCACATCGCTTTGGACTCCTCTCCTGAGTAACCAAGTGCTGCTTTGCACACCTAAAAATCTGATGGGACTACATTTGTCTGCAGTCACGTCATGGCTGGGATGAGACTCCAGAGGTTCCCCTCCGATCTGTTGGAGCACAAGCTGGGTAAGACTCAAAGGTAATTGCCAGTCTCTCTTGTTTTCTCCTTTTCAGGGCAGTACCACCCACAGGACCTAATCAGATCAGAAGTGAAAAAGTTACAGATCATCCAGCCAAAAAAAAAAGTTTCCCGGTTTCTCTGACAGCATCCTGGTGATTTTGCATGTTTTGGCCAAGTCAATAAACCATATCTCCAGACTGTTGTTCACTGAGATGTTCTGTTGTACCCATAAAGGGTGAACACTGTAATAAATATTTATTTGAAAAATTGATTCTGTAGCAGCCAAACTGCCTGCCATTTCCTCCAGTGCAAACCCTCCCGTTGACTTCAGTGGGTGATGATTACTAAGACTGAGTTCTTCCCACATGATACCCATAAAATTCTGAGCTTTCCAGATCAGACATATGTATTAAACCAGAATCTCCATCTTGGGAGAAGGAGGTGAGTTCTGCAGGGCATTTTAATGCCAGGATAGATAAATGAAATTATAAATGTCTTAAACCAATACTTCATTAAACTGGCTCAGAGATTCATGGACTCTCAAGAGCACAAGGGTTTTTCCACCCTTGAAAACATCAAAGAAAATCAGAGAAATAACTTTTCAGTCTAATCCTCCTGACCAAAAGCCCTGCTGAGCAGTCTAAGCAAAGAGCAAACATCAACACAAATGGGGGCTGGCTGCTGAAAGGAAGGCTTGATCCGAGAGCTGGATGAGCACTGGGAGGAATGATCAGTAAAAAAGGAGTTTCGCTGTATTTAATTTAAGTATCCATTTTATCTGTTCCTTATCAACAGCTCTATTGACAAGGTCTTCATGCTTCCTAATTGTTTGTCCCAGGTTTTTTGTGCTTTTCTGCAAAGGGCTAGTTTGAAAAGAGTTCAGTGGCTCCGCTGTGTTATTTGTAACCCAGCCATCATTGATTTTATTCCTTTTCTAGTTTATTAAAGGGCCTGCTTTATCACTTTTAGAACTCTTTCCACACACTCCCCAACATTTACTCTGTTCTTTAAAGCTCTTTCTTATTCAAAACTGTCATTAATCTGCTCCACATACTTTGATCTGCCTGGCATCTTCCCCTTCTTCCCTTCCAGCCCTCAGCAAGCTTGGAGAGTAAACAGCTCTGAACCCTTCCTGCTGGTGAAGGCACTGCTGAGAGGCTGTTCCAGCAGAACCTGCACCAAGGAGCTCCTCTCATCATGGGTGTTTATCTGGGCTGTCTCAGGCAGGAGCAGAGTGGTTTTTTGGGTCTCAGCCTGCAGGGAGCCAATGTCAAACAGCATCTTTGCCTCCAGCCACGCCACTCCAGGAAACTGGAAAGTCAAGGCAGAAACTCTCCCTCCCCTGTGCTGCAGAGAGGGTCAGGTCCATGGATTAGAAGTGGCTGTGATGTCTCAGGGGAGAACCACTGCAAATGTGCAGTGTGAGACCTCAGCTCTTCACTTAGGATCATCACAAACAGACAAACAGGGAACAAGGTCCTGGAAGCTGATGCAGAAGGATTTCAATGGACATTCCTGCCTAGCAGGAATCATCAAACCATCCTCAGCAGCCATGGACTGAACCTCTGGAGTGCTGTGTGCAGTGCTGAGAAAGGACACTGAGAAACTGGAGGTCCTTAAAGGGATCTGAGGAAAGTCCCACTTGGAAAAAAGGCTCTGTTCTGTACAAATGCACAAATTTTGGACTCTGTTTTGGCCAAATGCAAAAGGAACATGGGAAGATTGTCAGAAATGAGGGCCAGGCGGGTGGGCTGGGAGCTCTGCTCTGCAGGTCTCGTGACAGGAGAACAAAGAGGCGGCTGATGGGATTTTAAGAAGCAGAAAATTCCAAACTGATGAAAGGGACTATTTCTTCCCTGCCTGTTTCACTGCCACTGGAAAGCTCTGAGAATAAGAATTTAACAAGTTTGCTGGGGGCTGGCCACTCACTTGGATAAGGAGGATGCCTGGAATTAGAGCACTAAAGGCCACAAACCCTTGGAAGAGACTTCACACACTTCTCCTAGAAAACAGCATGAATTAGAGAACAGAGGGAGCTGAGGGGAGATGGATTATCCTGCACTGGGTCCCTTCCAGCCCAGGGTACTCTGTGATTCTGTGATTTTTGTTGTGTTGTGCTTACATCTTCTTTAGAAACATCTGGCATCAGCCACAGCCACAAGCTGGTAGCCACAGTCACAGTCTGATCCAAGCTGACAATCCCATTGCCATTTTCTGGTGTGTCTCAATTGCTTCTCTTGCCTCCTCCACCTGGTGAAAGCTGATTAAAAATCCTGAAATTATTTTCACACAACAATTCCAAACTGTTCTCATCCTGAAAGGTTAAAAATAAGCTCATTTTTCCTTTGCTTTTCTTTTTTTTTCCCACAGAAACTTATGGTGCAATGTTTTAATGAAAACATTTACTGCAAACACAGGTGCTAATAAACCAAATATGTCAGCATGCATTTGGAAAATGTTTACAATTTAAGGGGTTAGGGAAGAGACTGAATATTTTAGGAAAAGATGTGTTTTTAATGAAAAATACACTTCTTTAATACTTTTAATAAAAAGTCTGTGTTTGTTATTGTCTTTTAAAATACTCTAAAAAATCTGGAGCAAGTCTCACAGAGGAGTTTGAACAGCCCTGACAGGGATTAGTCTCAGGCACAGCAAGTGAGCAGGGCTGGACAGCCTGAAAGATTTACCACAGGCTGAGGGGCAGAGGAGAGGGCTGAGGAAGCCAAGTCCAGCTCCTGCTGCCAGCAGCAGCCACAAAAATGCATTTTTGAGACAGGCAGGACACGCACCCCACTCCTTGGGGACTCCTGGTAGGTGTCCCAGGGTTGTCCCTCATCCCTCCCTGCACAGGGGAGACCACAGAGCTCCCAGTTAAACTGGTCAGAAGGGGCTGCTGGCAGCAAGTGCAGCCCCTCTGTCTGTCTGTCTGTCTGTCTGTCTGTCTGTCTGTGTCACTCTGAGCCCTGACACTCTGAAAGGAGCTGCTCCTGCCGAGCCCTGGGGAGAGG
>VXBR01006562.1:283783-321053 GCA_013400215.1 Cisticola juncidis
GACAGAGGGATGGAGGGAAGGAGGGAAGGAGGGATGGAGGGATGGGCATTAGCAGAGTGGCTAATCAGGCAGGAGAGGGGAGCACATCCCTGCAGCAGCCTGGGCTGCGTGCTCGGTCACCCTGCAGCCACCCGAGCGATTTCAGGTTCCCTCTGCCTGCCTCTGTCGCTGTCCCTTTGCCACTCGTTAATTGATGCTCTGTTCTCTCCCACGTTGGCTGAAACATCCCCTGCCAGCGCTCACCAACAAACCCGCTCTGTTTCCCCGCTCACAGGAGATGTAAATCAGCGCAGAAGGGGACCTGGGGAGCTGGGAAAGGGCTGCGGGCTGCAGGCCACTTCCCCGGCATTAGCATGACAACAGTGCTCCTGCCTGGGCGGAGCAGGGATAAACCCCTGGGCTGGGATAACCCCCCTGGGATGGGATAACCCCCCTGGGATGGGATAAACCCCCTTGGGATGGGATAAACCCCTGGGCTGGGATAACCCCCCTGGGCTGGGATAACTTCCCCTTGTTGGGATAAACCCCTGGGCTGTGATAAACCTCTCTGGGCTGGGATAACCCCCCTTGGGCTGGGATAACCCCCCTGGGCTGGGATAACCCCCCTTGGGCTGGGATAACCCCCCTTGGGCTGGGATAACCCCCCTGGGCTGCAGTAACCCAGAGCCTGGTGCCCAAACGTGTCGGGTGCTGGGAGCTGTCAGCACGGCTCACAGGTTTCCCAAGAAACAGCTAGCAGGAACAGGGAGGATGTCTAACACCTTCCCTCTGCTCGGGAAAAGTCAAATAAAATAAAACACCCTTGTAAAATTGGCCGCCAGCCGTGTCTCAGTGCACGCCCACCCATGTGTCAGCAGGGCTGGATTCGAGAGTGTAAATCCCTGAAAGCCACTTAGCCAGTTTGGGCTACTTCTGTCCAAACAGAGCCTCTGTGGCAGGGGCTGTGCCTGTGGCCAGAGCTCCTGGCTCTGTGGCATCCCTCACCCTTCACTGCCTGCAGTGGGGCTCAGGGATTTCTCCTGGTGGGTGCTGGGACACCTCCCTGGAGTGCTGGGGATGTGTCACCTCCAGGAGAGCACCCCTGCCCCAAACCTCAGACCATTCCTGCAGGAGGTGCTGCTTTGGAGGCCAGAGGTGGTGCAGGCTCAGTTTCCTCCCTCTCCACACCCCTCAGTGCCCCTCATTCTCCAAAATACAAACACCACTTCTGGCAGTCAGATTCTGCCTTTGGAACAGTCTGGGCAAAATGTCCTGCCTGAGACCGAAGTACAAAGGATCTGGGTTGGGATCTGCTTGGCAGCTGTGGAAAATGGGGAGGTGAAATCACAGGTTCATCTCCAGTTTGTATTTGGGATGGGGTGAAGATCCCACCACCTTTCAGAGCCCTGTGGATGCCACGTTCCCCTACACTCTCACAAAGAAACCAACTCAGTTCCACCTGCACAGCTCTCTGGCATTGCCCGAAGCTGGGAATTTTGCAGCAGAAGGGCTTTAATTTTTCCCTAAATGTGCTGTTACTGTGATTATTATTTTGTAATTAAAATAATTTCTGTGCTCTTTGGCTTTGCTGCTTTGCTGCACGTTGAGCAGCTCAGCACATCCAGCCCACTGTGGGCACCACTGAAGGCATCACAGTTTACCTGTGGCAATACAGACTCCACTCTCTGCCAGCTCTGCAAACCCCTGTAACAGCAGCACAGCAAGGTTATCTGTGCCCAAGAACCACCCAGGACTGCTGCTGGAGCCTGGTGCCAGCACTGGGGTGATATTCCCACATTCCAACGTGCCACAGCATCAAGGCATAGATCAACAGCCCCAGCCTCAGACTGTGTGTGAAGGGAAAGAGATAAAGGTATTATCATTAAAAAAACTTAAAACCAAAAACAAACAAAACAAAAGAAAAACAAAAACCCAAAAACAAACAAACAACATCCCCCCCCAAAAAAACCTAAAAAAAGAACCCACTCTCCAGAGCCACATGCCAGTGAGCCAGCTCTATTCAGCTCTGATGCTTAAGACTAAAAACTTGTTTTAAACTAAATTTTCTCATTTAAAAAAAATTAAATAAATAATAAAAAGTTAAATAAAGTGTTACAACTACAAGCTGTTTCAGCAAAGCCTCCTCGACAGATAATCGGATTTACATAATTGGGTGCTGGTGGGTCTTCTACAAACCATCAACGAGGCAGTGTGTTTATTACATCCCTGCTCTTCACAAATAGCTCCTGGGGCCCAAAATACACCAGACACCATGAGGAGGAGACACAGGTGTGGTTGCTTCGCACAGACAGGAGAAACACAGAGGCTGGGACTGATCACCAGCAGGATTTGCTGCATATCAAGAGCTGTGAGCTCAGGTTGGTAACAGGCTGAGCTCCTTTGGCTTGGCCACAAGGCCTGAGATATTTGTAGGAAATTATTCTAGAAGACACAGGTTTCTGGGCCAGCTTAAATTCAGCTGCACTTTTTGTCTGCATCAACAACTCTTGTTCTGGTTCTTCTTCCTGACCACCTCCAAGAGAAGCACAAGTTCCACAGAGGGAAAAATCACTTTAATCCTCCTCAAAGGCAGCACTTCCACCTCTAAGCCATAGAGCGAGAGAGGAAATGCTCTGCCCTGAGGATGGAGGTACATCTGGCTGCAGTCAATGCAATACTGACTGCAGTCAATGCAATACTGACTGCAATACCCACCTTCCAGCAGCTCTGTGTGCACCTAACATGATCCAGCTGGATCCAAAAGAGGGGACAAATCCCTCTCCAGGATGCTGGGGCTAAAGGTGGGAGCAGGAGGGAGGCTGCTGCTGCTGCTCTCTGTGCACAGACAGTGCCACATGCCAGGGCAGGCAGGGGACAGAGGCGATTTGTGAGCGGGGAAATGGGATTGCCAAAAGAGATGGAACAGAAATGAGGTTTTAATCCCCCAGCCCAGCCTTGCCCTGCTCTGCCTGTCTGCGAGAGCGGGATTTTATCACTGCTGTCCACAGGGAACTCTCCTGACCTTCAGCTTGCTGGAGCCTGGAAGAGCATTGCACTTCTCTGAGATGTGTGAAGACAAGTTTTCAAAACACACAGATGCTCCTGTGAGCTCAGCCCACACCACAGCCTGCTCTGCAGGGCTTGCAAATCCCCTTGAACAGCTCCAGCAGCTTGTTCTGTGCTCTCCACCGCCACTGAGCTGTGCAGCCAAACACCTTGGGACCCGCACATTTCCCACACCAGATGAAAACATCCTCCCCTATTTGCATTGTAGGGCTCTCCAGGTTAAAGAGGGAGAGAAAACTGTGTGTAATACCCACAGCTATGCTGCACAGGAGGCTGACTTGAGTGTTTGCTTCAAAATTTAGATTTCCTTCCATTGTACAGCCTCCTGTAAGTGTTTTCCATACCCCATTCCCCCTCCAGCTCACCCCCTCTGCCTGCCTGTCTGCCAGACCATGCCAGCACCAGCATTCCTCAGCTGCCAAAGCCTGTTGGCCTGGGACTTCATTTCTCTGTATCACAATCTACCAGCAGAAACCTTGTCATTGCAATTCCTCACATATTTTCTTCTGCTCTGTTTTTTTTCTATATCTCTCTGGAAATCTCAACTCACTAGTTCATGGCTGTAGGCTATTACTAGACTAGAACAGGACTTTTTCTCAGCCCTAAACAAAATGAATAAGGCAAAAGAAAACAGTCACAACAAAAGAAAAACTTAATTCTTGGAGTAATAAACATCAAAGTTTCCATCTTTGGACAGGCAGGTGAGAAGGGACACAGGGAAGGATCCTTCATCCTTTCTTTCCTTCCCTACTTTCCTCTACTCACTTCTTTTCTTTTATTGCTCTCTCTCTCTCTCTCTGTCTTTTTAACATTCCAGCTGGAGAAATGAGATTTGTTGTTCCACCAGCTGAGTAAACTTTGAGGGCTTTAAGAAAAACAGTCTTTCTCTCCAGGTGGGTTCTTCCCCACGTCTCACAACCCTGATTTAAAATCTGCAGCCTGTTAACGAGCTCAGAGGAGACTCAGACGTGGTGCAGAGGATCTCTTTACAAGCACAAACACACACACACTTCCAGATGTTTCACCTTTTTAATAAAGATTAGAGCTGTGTGGAGAGAAAGGCTTCAGGTCTGAAGACAACTCAGCAGCCTCTGAGAAGGGTTTTGGGCACCCACTCAGAGCTCTGGTCTTGAGTTGGGGCTTTTGTTTGTTAATTTGCATAATCCTGGAATATTATGCAGAATTCAGCCTTGAAAAGTTATGGTTTTCTTGCAAAAGTTGTCTCTAAAGGACTGAAAAAAATCTGTGTATTAAATCAAAAGCATTTTCCTGCCCACAGCCCCCACTGTAACCTCTCCCTGCACACTCACACAGACACAACTGCTTTTCATAGCAAGGCTATAATTTAACTGCTAATGCCTTGCTTGAGTACCACCCCTTCCCAAACTCTGCTGCTTTTCAGTTTCTATTCACATTCAAAGCCAGATTATTTTAGCTCTACAGCCCTGTGAAGTAAAAAAAAAAAGAATTTACAACATTTGAAGGAGCTGCTGGTGCTTCTTTCCCCCTTTCTGTTCATATCTGGGCGATGTCAAGTGTAAGTCTATTCTTTCTGCCTCTGCAGACACAGAGACAGTTGGGAGCCCCACAAATACAAATCCTGAATTGGAACTTCCCATTTTAGACATGAGAAGGGTTTTGATTCTCAGGTGGGCACCCAGAGATCTGACTGAAACCAATAAATTAATAGACATCCTCTGCATTTACACCAATAGAACCATGGCCAAGGCAGCTGAAGGCACAATTAGCTGCCTGGGAGGTAATTAATTGTAGACAAAACAAGGTGCAGTGCTAAGGTTCAGCCTTGATGCCTCAGTCCAGCACCTGGGCCAGGCCTTTGCCTGCCATGGTCACCAGTAATGGCCAGCAATGGGTTTATTTCACTTAAATATTATTGTGCATCCAACAGTGAATGGAGAGAAGCTGTTAAAATTTCAGGTTTAGATACAGCCAACTCCTCTGCCCCTCTCAGAGCCAAATCCAAACTTCCCAGCCAGGCTGACCAGCTCACGCCTCTGCTTTTTAATCCTTGGTTACACCAAGGTGGGGAGATCTGCACGTCATTTTTCCAGCTCTTTCTGCTTTACACTGGGCCTGCCAAAGCCAAGCTGTGGGTACAGCAGCAAAGCTGCTCAAAATGAGATACAGTGGAGGGAATTAGGAAGGGAAAAAAACAGAAGCATCATGATCAACACCAGGTGTGGGCCAATTAAAGTCATTCTGGTGTGTTCACAGGAGGGCACTCACTCACAATCTGCCCAAACAAATCCACGCTTAAAAACTCTCAGGAGTTCCACAGAAAAATCACATTTCTCTTCAGGGCTCTTTAAAAAAATATTTGAAAGCATTCTTGTCTGTACACACCAGGTTTGTACACCAGCAACAGCTCCTTCTCAGCCCATGAGAACTGATCAGCCTACATTATTGTCCTGGCAAATTCCTTTTCCTTTCTGAGAAGTCAGAGAGTCCTTCCCTTCCTTCAGCTGCCCCCTGCAATTCTCCTCTGACTTTCTTCCCAGGGCTGTTGGCTTTGGCTCCTACTTTCAAAAGGCATCTTAGGGGCAGCAAGGTGTTGAGCCTGAGTTATTTATAGGATCCAGGCACCCAGCTCCTGGGCTCCTTTGAAGCACTCCCAGGATCAGGGCTATATTTATTCCAAGCACATTTTTATTCTCCCTTTGCTGCCTCACAGTTTGATGTGGAGGAAGGTGCACATCAGAGCAGGCAGAGTTCACTATGTCCTGCCAGGACCTGCTGCTCCATCCTGTCCTGGGGATCCATCCACACCTCAGCCCCTATCCCTGGGACATGCACAGGACTCCAAACATCCAGCCAGAAACTGAGACACCCCCAGCCACAGGGACAAGCACCCCACACCCTGCTGGGGTGGATGAGAACCTCAGGACCACCTCCCTTCCCCTTCATCCTGTGCCACCAGAGCATAGAACCCGTTCACAGCCCTGTTTGTGCCCAAATCCCTTTTCTTTGGCGTGCTGGAGTGAGTTAACTTCATCTGGCTGATGGAAACTCGAGATAAAAGTGGAGTTCACCCCTATTGTCCACTTTAGTGCTCATGCAAGATACTTCCAGTGCCTCCCACCTCCTTCATAGGAGGCTCCCACAACCCACAGGGAAATATTACATGGAACAGACCAGTAAGGTGGAAGAAGGATTTCCTAGGGGCTGTTTTGGCTCTCTCCTGCCTCACTGCCCAACACAAACCTCAGTGCTTGCACCCAGCACTGCAGCACCAGCAGGAGGCAGAAACCCACAGGTCACTCCTCTCCAGTGGCCAGGAAAGGGCAGCTCAAAAAAAGCCACTCAGGCTTAGAAGGTGGGATTCAAACTTCAGGGTAGGATTCCTCCATCCACCATCCTGCATTTCAGATGATCAAACCCTCCTGTGTGGTCTCCTGGCAGCTGCAGCTGAGCCCTCTTCCCCTCACTCCTACAATAAATCCCATCCTTGAGGCTGACAATTACTCCTGCACGTGTAAGTAACAGCCATGGTGGGAAAAAGGGGAAAGTGTCACACTCTGGGGCTGCTCAGGAATTTCAAGGCTGCCTAGAGATGTAAACTGTTATTGATGATTCACTTGGAAAGTCAAAGGCAGAGGGGAGGGATGCTGGCTGCACAAACCTCAGCAGGACAGGAGGTGCTGGATTGGCTTCCTTGGCAGCCTGGCCTTGTGCTGATCTTTGACCTTGCCCTTGAAACAGCTGAGCAGAAACCCTGGACCCATCACAGCCGAGCAGTGAGTGCAGGAAGAGAGGCACACACACCTCCCCTTGGATTCCTCCTGTTTGTGCTCCTCAACAAAATTACAGGAGACAATCATCTGGCTGTTGTCCTGCTTAATGCTGCTCGTCAGCTCGGATTGAGCTTGGTGATTGTCATCAGGAAGGCTGCGGCTGCCTCTGCCACCAGGCATTAGGATTTATCACATCAAATGTCATCATCTTTTTAGTTTTTATTTCCCAGGGATTTTGGCTCTAACTGTATCGTCAGGAGGGAGGGAAAGAAAAAAAAAAGTGTGTTTAGGATGAATGAGACTGCCTGGAAGCTCTCCTAAGGGTTTTAAGTTTCAGAAACAATGCCAGATTAAAGAAGCAGCTCACTGAGCAGCAGAACCAAGGAAACTGGATAATTTAAGGATTTATGTCTTAGGACTCAATGCCCCTTTAAAATTCCTGATATCTATTAAGAGCTGAGCTAACACTACAGCCTGAGGTGATTATTAGGGCTCCTCTTCTCCTCCATCCATCTGTTTTCCTGACATCCACAGGAATTTAAATTTTTTGAGACCTTGACCCATTTGCCAAGTTTGTTTGACACAAGCTAAGAGGTTTGGAAATTGTGATGTGGATCTTGGTAGTGCCTGGACTATCACAGACATCTCAATTCCTTAGAAAACTAAACTACAACTCTCAGGTGAGGCTCTACCACCTCCCATTGCACCCAGGTTTTTGTAACCATGCAGGGAGAGCATGTTCTGCTCCTGGAGAACTCCAGCACACTGGGGATGTGCAGGATCAGTCAGGGTCTCACAAACAGGATGGGATTCTGTCCAGTTGCACATTTAGGATTTATTATCTGTCCATATCATACAAGCAATAAGCAAGAGACAGAGGAAAACAACAAAATCATGCAAAGCTAGATCAGAGACAAGGCCACAGCTGATGCAGGGCCTCTTCTAGATATTTTCTCAACCAACAGTTTACAAGAAGAGGTTTAGAGTCATTATTCTAGCAAATCAGAGAAAGAGCCATGTGGGTTTAATATTAACAAAAAGGCTTCTGCAAACCTAAAAAACAATACACAACAATTCATAATTTAAGATTGAAACTTTTTCTGTCTTTTCAAAGCACATCTAAGACCTTTTACATCCTGAACCAGCAGTCAGTCCCTGTTCTTGTTCCTTATGATAGATATAAATGTATTTACTTGGTTCCTAATTTCTTAGCTTTCTATGGGAATGTTTTGAGATTCCCAGCCTTTCTTCAGCTTTTTGCCTACCTTCTGAGGCCTTTTTGCATTTTTAGATCCCCACAGGGATGTGCCAGGGCTGGGCAGTGCCTGTCCTGCCTGCTCAGCTCCCTGGGAGCATCGTGCCCTGTCCATGGGGAAATCCAGGCTGGTCCAGCCTGGGTGGTGCTGAGGTGTGGGATGTGCAGGGCCCTCTGGGCAGGGCTGTCTGTCACCAGGGACAGGCAGGGTGACAGATGCTGCACGAGGCCATCCTGGGAGAGGAGAGAAGCAATATAAATGTATATCCATCAAACAGCCTGCCTTGTGCAGCCAATAACACCACAGATTAAATCAGTTTTTCTAACGTTCCTTTCTGCCATTTCCTCGGGGGTTTTGCATCCTCTGTGGCTCAGAGTATGTAAATAGACTGATTACCTGCTGCTTGATTCTCTTTCCAAAACACCACCTTCACAAGGCTTGTGCCAGCACAGGAAATAACTCATGGCATAAAACCAGTTATAGGTCTTTTTATTATTATTTGACGGCAGCATTTCCATCATTGTGGTGATTGATCAGGCCTTTAAATCCTTTTCAAAACCTGCATCTTTCCTCAGTTCCTGCCACTGTCCATGTAAGTACCAGGAGTTCATATCCAGCAATTCTTTTCTCCTTTTCCTGCCTATTCCTTTGACAGGGGCTGTCAGCAGAGGTTTCCATCTGCTTTCCAGAGCTGAGTAACTGGTTCATTATAAAGTCAACATGACAGGTTGTGGAAAATGGAATGAACACCTTTCCATAACCACTGTATTTATGCAAAGAGAGATCACTCTGCAGTGAGACTGCTTCTTTTTGCACATGTCCCTGAGGTGGAAAAACAGCATGGACCAGAGACAGCAAAAGGATTTTTGTTGTCAGTGTTTTAGAAGATTGCAGCTCCAGGGGAGGAAAAAAAAAGAAGTTGGACATTAAAAAATAAAGCACATGTTAGAAAAATTTGAAAAGATTAGAGAGAAAGTGTCTGATCTAAATGGGCAGGAGCAGTCCTGTCCTCAGACAGCTGTCTCAGTTTGCCTAGCTCTGAATTTAAGATAATTGAGGTTTCATCAGTCTAAGGGCCTTGGGAAAAAAAAAATGAAAAAATAGGCAAGGGAGAGACAAGTCCTGGGACCCA
Source organism: Cisticola juncidis (assembly GCA_013400215.1). NCBI lineage: Eukaryota > Metazoa > Chordata > Aves > Passeriformes > Cisticolidae > Cisticola > Cisticola juncidis. The sequence goes on from VXBR01006562.1 coordinate 292,969, forward strand.
GAAGCCTCCACTTGTGGGTGGTGGTGAGGTCAGGGTGATTTGGAATCCTCTTCCAGGCACTTTAATTACAGCCCCATCTCTGTCAGGAAGCTGTTTCCCTTTGTAACATGGACATGCAGTGTCCCGGGACAGCATTTGCCTTGGAAAAGGTGGCTGAGCAAATGACACCTGTGGAAAAAAGGCAAATGAGAGGGATTTAATCCCCCTTTATCTCAGCTGGTGCTCCCTGGCATTACCCCTTCCACCCCTCTGGGTGCCCAGGGTACAGCTGGAGGCCTCTGAGGTTAATAAATCCATTCTGAAATCTTGCACACAGGTCTGATCTGGGGCTGTGCCTCCCTGTCAGCAGGGAATTCTGCTCATGAGTGCATTTGTGGTTAATGCAGAGTTTTTTGCTTGCTCTGAAGCGAGGCCAGCTTGGATGGAGCTCTCTGGGCTGGGGGAAGATGTCCCTTCCCATGGCAGGGGTTGGAATGATAGCACAGGGTTAAAATACTTCTAAAATCATGGGAATTGTACAGAATAGATTGAGGGAAGGGGTGGAAAGAGAGGTTGGGCCTGGTAGGCCCTGGGAAAGGGAGCCAGGCCTGGGTAGGCCCTGAGAACAAATTGTCTTTACTGGATCATGTGAAATTGCACCTGCATAATCATTATGTAATAAATGATATGATTGTTAGATGTCATGATTGTTCGGTAACTGAATATGATTATTGTTTAATCGTAACAAGAATCATGAGAAATGTTTGGGGGGCCTGATGAAAATGACAAGACTTCATGCTTGGACAAGATCAATGTATACAATAGAACAATATAGGTTTAATGATTAATATGTAGTTATATTAAAAAAAAGGTATAAGAACATGTCCATCTCAAATCCATTTCAGAGTCAGATTTGGGTGTGTGACCCTGATTCCCAGAGCTCTTCGATAAAAGCACCTCCATATAATCCCCCTGCATGATTATGTGTTTCTGAACATTAACACGTAGAGTTTTCAGATCCCTTCCAATCCAAACCATTCTGTGGTTCTGTGATTCTGTGGCCCCTCTACTCTCAGGGAGCACAGACAGAGGCCACTGCGGGTGGCTCACGCCTGTCAGGGCTCGGGAGGTGCCTCGTGTGCAGCAGCACTGGTGCAGCTCTGGTGCAGCACTGGTGCAGCGCTGGTGCAGCACTGGTGCAGCTCTGGTGCAGCGCTGGTGCAGCGCTGGTGCGGCACTGGTGCAGCTCTGGTGCAGCACTGGTGAAGCGCTGGTGCAGCTCTGGTGCAGCGCTGGTGCAGCGCTGGTGCAGCGCTGGTGCAGCACTGTGCCCTCAGCACCCTGAGCACGGGCGCTGCCTGAGGAGCCTCCAGCCTGCAGAGCACCGCTGGAACTGCACCCTGCTCTTCAGAGGGCGTTGAGTTCAATGTGCAGTGAAATCCCCATTTCACAGGGATTTCACAGCTGAAAACGTCCTCCCGCCACAAATGAGCACAGCCCAGTTAAATCCGTGTATCAGGCACTGCAGAGAGTGATTCCCCACCCTGGAGGGAAGGTCTGTGTCACTGTCAGCCTCAAAAAGACACAGGAATTTGGGAGAGCAGAAAACAGCAGGGAGAATCCCCACTTTGTTTATTAATTCCTATTATATATTTTTAGAAGGTGGCCATGGATTGGAGGGTGGCATTCCCACCTCTCAACCACGCTGGTCAACAGGACTGTCACACACTCATTCCTCTCCAAGGAGAAGAATGTGAAACAATGATAATGTTTATAAAACATAACTGTTGTTTACATGAAAGAGCATGAGAAGGTAAAAGGTAAAAAGGCAGAAGGTAAAAACCTTCTGCTTTAATATGAATGCTCAGCAAACTGGGAAAATCTCATGGCAACAGTCTGTGCATGCACCTCAGAGTGAAGCTGTGGGGAGAGGTGTGGCCCACCAGGACAGCCCCCATGGCATGATGCTACCATGTTTTCTCTGTAGTTGTTTATATCTGAAGCTGACACATTTTAGAGGGTCTAAGTAGGGTCATAAAAACAATAAAAAGCAGCCCTGACATTTTTCTCCTCCCCTGCTGTTTCAGCCACTGCAGCACTGACCTTCTTCTCTCTCTATCCAGTCCATATTTCAAAGGAAAAAAAACCCTCAAAAATCTTTTTTTCTTCTCTCCAAACTTTGCCAGTGCTTGAAATATTAGAAGACCTTTTCTGGAGGTAAAATGACCATTAAAAAGCACTACTTCTTCAGCAAATCCAACATTTTACTTCATTTTAAAAAGAAGGGATATCTTAACCAAAAAAAAAAAAAGAAGATGGGGAGATATGTGTGGTAGGAACATTATCTATCTCAAGAAAACCAGTGTGGATGGCCTGTGAAATTGGGCTTTTATCACTCCAGAACATGACTACCTTTATCACTTAGACTTGATCACTCACAAGAGATTTTAGCTAGTCCATAATAACTTTTAAGTCTCCGTGTCCTAAATCCCTTAAGGAATGGAGGGATCACTCTACCTGACCGTATCCATGGGCTTTAAAACCCATCCAGTCCCACTGCAGTGTCTGGTCACACGAGATAACACAGGTCAGACAGGCTCAGTGCTGTAACAGGAGCCTGATCTGAGGTGAAGGGAATGTGTCTGTGCTCAGCCAGTGTCCACTGGGTCTGTGGCCCTCTAAAAACCACCCCAAAGGGCCTGATGTGTCATGGGGAGAGGTGGAGTGGATTGAAACCCAAGGTCATTGGTGAGAAGTTTTTAGCAGCACATCCATTCAGAGCAGCCAGGCATTGCTGCCTTCCCAGGAGGTCACAGAATCACAGGAGGGGTGGGGTTGGAGGCACCTAAAACCTCATGTCTGCCATGGGCAGGAACACCTTCCACTAGACCATTGCTCCAAGCCCCATCCAACCTGGCCTTGAACACATCCAGGGATGGAGCATCCACAGCTTCTCTGGGCGTTATTTTCCCCTTTTGGCTCCTTAATCCAGTTACAAACCACCTGAGACCCTCTGGCCAGCAGGCTCTGGAAAGCACAAGGTGATCCCCAGCACTGCTGTGGGCCTGATGGCCTGACTCAAACCACCTCCAGCCCCCTGAGATTCTCCAGAGTGCCTCAGCTGGACAGAGCTTTCTCCTTCACTCTCTCCCCTAAATGCACTGCAAAGTGCAGGAAATCTGCTTTGCTGTGCCTCGAGTCCACAAACAGCTGCACTTTGGCAGCTGATGGAGCAACCCTTGTCACACCCAACCTGCAGGGCTGCTGGTACACCTGACACACAGCCTGAACCCTCCTGAACACAGCATCACTGCTTAATCCTTTTAAAGCTCTTCTGCTGCACCAAGTTTGCACCAATCCCTGACAGACACCTGCGAAGGGTTAAATCAATAAAGCAAAGAAGATGCCTATAGGCAGCCAGCTCATTTCCCAGTATCAAAGATATTTATACTTCCTCTGTGTCTGAGTTATTGTGATAAATATGTTGAGGTTGTTTTATTAGTAAGATAGTTGCTATCTCATGGAACTACTTGCTGTAATACAGAATTCATGAGCTCCTGGCAACAGACTGCATTAAACCACTTAACAGAGGTCACTTCTCCAAAGTTTAGACATTTACATTCTAACCACCAGCCTGGCTGCAAGCAGAGATTTATCCTCAGCTCCTCAGCCCCCGAGTGGAGCTGCTGGGGTGCTGGAGACAGTGGCTGTGTGTCTGGAACACCCCATGATGTCCTGCAGGACAAAAATGAGAGCTGAAAATGACATTTTATTCCTATTCCTTAGCAAAATAATAAGCTGTATAAACAAGGTTAGAATAGCTACTTAATACGGCCTCCAAAAATGGGAGCAGAGCAAATGGAGGTGCTGTAAAAAGCCACAGGTACTGAGAGATGGAAAGAGGGATTGGGTTTTTCTTAAACCACCCCCTTCAGGGACAGTAGGCAGAACCAGCAGAGCCACCTCCTCCTGACCCGGCTGGGAGTCAGTCCCAACACATTTCCTGAAAAAAGACAGCCTTGGAAACCTCCTGCAGCCTGCTCAGGTGGGAAACAGAGCTCCCAAAGCCAGGGCATGGAGAGAGGCTCCCCTCTGCTCCCTGACCCGACAGGACACAGACCCCAATCTCCACACACCCTTCAGTGCTCAGAGAAACCACGGCTGCAGTGGCTTTGGTGACTCCACAAGAGTTTGCATTTCTCTCTGCCAGCTCTTTTCAGTAGCTGGTCCCCTGCTGTCACATCCCAGCTGGGACAACCTGTTCAGAGGAGTTTCCCCCACAGAACGTTGCCAGATGTGTCCCCTCTGGGTATGGCTGCTCACAATCTGCATCTTGAGCATCATTCTCACACAGCCTCTGGCTGCAAGGGCTGAGCCTTCTCCAAAGCTGCAAAAAATAGGATTTTTTTTTTTTTAACAAAAAGATCCATTTATTGAGGAAAGAAGAATTATGGGGAAGATGATAGTAATAAAACACCATTCTAAAGTCGGGGCATTATTTTTAAAGAAAATTATTAGTTCATAAAAATGCAACTGGGTAAATAATAGGTTAGTCCATCACATAAACACAATCTAAAAATAGCTTTATTGGATCTAAAACATCTATAGCAGCTCAGCTTATTTATCTTTTTAACATATATCTATAGTCACAATGAATTTATTAAAATGTTATATCCCATAATCTGCCTGATCAAACGCAGATAAATCGTTGTACTTTGAACATCTTGTTAACAAGCAATTAATCACAGCCCTGAGTGCAGCAAAGGAGCTAATTCTGATATTTACAGTTCTTGGTGACATAGGTAATGCATCCTCCAGAGCTCTTGAGTCCTTCCTGATATCAGTGCCAGTCAGGTGTGATGTGTGGAGATGTCTCCCTTCATGCAAAAAAACCAATCTCATACAAACTCTTTTGATACAGATCAGCACAAAACCCCAGCCAATTCCCCTGTACATTCTGACCTCCATGATCTGTATCCAGCTACTTTATTGCCAATATCCCTCTTCCCAGCACCGCTTTGTTTTGAATATGTCTGAGTTAATGGATGCTCTGTGCATTCCCCATCCAGTCCTCTCCAAGTAATGTGTATACCAAAAATACCAATCTGGATAAGATACAGAAAGTCAATTTATTTCTAGGATCAAATGATACAGGAGCAAATCCCTGTTGTTTTAATCCCCCCACATCTCTTCGAGGTTAAATACTGGCTTGATGCAACCTTATTACTTAAGGTTTTCTTTCCCCTCTTTTTTCATGTGTTTTTTAAATGAAAACCTCTCAGCAATCTCCTCTCTCTGTTCCAATACTGTAAATAATTGATCACACTGAAAAAAACATTTTGGCTGGACCAAAGCAAACATTTACCCTCAATATCTCCAAAATCAATCCCAGCAACACTGAGGGGCTCAGCATGGAGCCAGTTTCACTGAGGCCATTAAACCATCATTGTGGTCTGGGTATTTGTTTCAATAAATTGTTTGTGTTTGTTATCATTTCTTAGTAAAACTAATTAAGAAACTAATTGATTGTTTTGTTGTTCTACTAATTAACTCCATATGGTGCACATCTCCATGGAGATACTGTATGAGTTATTGAAACTCCAGTGATTTAATGCGTCACTATTGGATGTGGGGACACTTGTTTAAATCTGAGCATCCTTTCTATTTAAATCTCCTTTGGAGATGAGCTTCCTGCCTTTTCTGCCTTTCTCTCTTTTGGTTAGAGACATTTTATGAATACAGCAATAGGAAAACAAGCAGTTTGAAAGGCAGGGCAGCCAAAAGAGATGGAGATGTGGTTAATTGCCATGAGAGGGCTTTATTCTGGGAATAAATGAGGAAGATGTTGGCAACTTTGCCTCTTTGCTCCAGGCTAGTGAGAGCAAAATCTTTATGTTCACTCAGTAGTCATCAGAGTGGGTTCCTTAAATCAGTGATTCCACAGCAATCCAGCTCCTCCTCCAGCCACCCTCTGCATTAAAAGCTGAGAAAGATTAGCTCAAAAAATAAGTCCCCCCAAGGAATCTCCTGAGTGCCCTCAACCATCCCTAAAATCAGGACTGGTGCGAACAATCCCCACAAAAGCAATTAATGGGGATATTTCAGTTATTCCACAGCCAGCATCCCCCCCTGGGATTCAGGACACACAGGTTCAAATCCCACCTTGGCTACAGTCTCTTCATGCTGTACTTTATATTAGTACATACCAACCATATGGCATTTAAAGATCCCCAGCATCTGTGTAGCACGAGCAATTTGTGTTCCTGTGACAAGGAATTTGATCCTCCCTGTTCCTGGCTATTTTTACCCATTGTAAGTCACAGCGTGATGCCTGCTTTTGGGTCACAATGGTAAAAATTGAATCCAAGACCTCTGCTTTCAAAAAAGCACAAGGTTTGTCTCTCAATCATCTCTAAAGTTTGAAGGCAGAGCCAGCATTCTAGCAGAATAAATTAGTGTAATTATCCCCTCTGCTGAGGCCAAGGCAGCAGTTGCTAAGACAGCACCATGGTCAGCTCACTCAGGCTCAGGTTTTACACACCCGACAAAGCACACACGGAAAATTAGGTTCAAAACTTAATTTGAACTCCAAAGACACTTTTTTTTGGTGAATAAATAAACACAGCATGGGGTAAATACTCAGAGCTCTCTTTAGAGGCTGGCTTTGATGAGAGTGACTGGATAAATCCCTTCAAATTTCATCTGTGGTTGAGCTTAACGATGATGAGAGAATGGACTGGACGTAGAAGAATTGCTGCTGTATTTCAAGTTTTCAAGCTGTCTGGCTCAGATATAGAGGGCTGGATGCAAAAGCTCCATGTAAAAATGACTTCCCTGGGGTCTGGGCTTGATGATGCGAGAAAGCTTTTGAGTTGCAGTGATCCTGAAAGCCACACTGGCAGACACTGCCACTCCCAGAAAGCCACCTGTGCCTGCAGGGGGCAGATGAAAAGGCATTTCCTGCCAGCTAAGCCATGGTCGAACACCTGGACAAAAACCAGGTTTGCTTGCTCACTCATGTCCCCAGCAAGAAAAGGAATTGGGAGGAAAAGGAGTTAGACCCAGAATGCTAAACCCCACAGTTAGACTTCCCTGTCGCATCAGTTTTCTCAGTGCTTTTTTTGTTTCCTGAAGTCCAATCATTTACAGAGGTCTCAGAAAATTTCATCTCCTACAACCAAGTGAGAACTTGAATACAGCCTTTCTCAGTGTTTTCCCTAAAGAAATCCACAAGTTTTGTGTGCAATATATGCACATAAGTATATACTCATGTATTTGTAAACACAAAACCTCAGGCTTCTTAAGTCAGGCTTATGTTTGGAAGTTTTAGCAGTCTAGTCTGACTTAGAATACAAATCCGAGGGGTTTGCATCCCTGAGAATATTAATTCCTGAAGCTGCAGTATTATCTGGGACTGAGGGAGCAGCAAACACCGACTCTGACACATGGAGAACGTGGCTGAGTCTTCTCCAGTGCATTCATCTGTGCTCAGTGGCTGCTCTTTCCACCATTCAGTCTTCCAAGAGCCAGCAACAAACCCACCAGGGCAACAACAAACCCAGTCAGGACAACCAGATAGGCCCACTTCATCCTCAGTCCCACCTTCATCCACTCTGCTTAGGGAAGGAAAGGTCCAGAACCACCAGGACCCTGCCTGGAGGCTGACACAGAGACAGAGAGAAAACAGAAAAACAACCAGGGAGTAGAGGGGAATACTTTTTCTTCCCTGTACTCTTTAGTATTCAGCCCTGACCTATTTTAGCCTTAAGCATTGCATCGTGACTGATGATTGCTCTCCTCTGGCCTTTGTTTTCAGCTTTCAGATTGTTGATGTATTACTGAAATGATGTTGTCTGAAGCACCTCTGCTGATCACGGAGGCAGCAATCAGCTCACCCTCGGATGAGCCATTGAGACAGCCAGGCGGGCAGCAGCATTAGCCTGTCAATTCTGCCTCTTCCAACAGTTAGAACAATTTTGGTGAATTACAAGCAATAGAAAATCACTTTAGCTGCTCATTAGGTGGGAGACAGGATTGATGATAAATGCTTAGAGGCTTTGAAATGGCTTATGCAGACACAGTGTCCCTCCCCAGCAAGGTCCAGTTAACCCTTCTGCTGGTCAGCAAGCAGGGGTGGTTACAAACCAGGGACCTGCTGGGCTCTGCTCATGGATTGGCAAAACCCTCCAACTCTAGCAGAAGTCACAACTTCTAAAATGAAGGGAATCTGTGGGATTTGAACTTCTCTTTCTTACTGACCTGTTGAAGCGAGTCCAGAGAAGGCACCAAGTTGATCAGAGGGATGGAGCAGCTCTGCTGTGAGGAAAGGCTGGGAGAGCTGGGATTGTTCAGCCTGGAGAGGAGAAGCTTTGGGGTGACTGAATCGTGGTCTTCCAGTGCCTGAAGGGAGCTACAAGATGGAGAGTGACTCTTCCCAAGGGCCTGGAGTGACAGGACAATGGGAATGGCTTCAAATTTAAAGAGAAGAGATTGGATATTGGGAAGGAATTCCTCCCTGTGAGGGTGGGCAGGCCCTGGCACAGGGTGCCCAGAGCAGCTGTGGCTGCCCCTGGATCCCCGGCAGTGCCCAAGGCCAGGCTGGACAGGGTTTTGGGCAGCCTGGGACAGTGGAAGTTGTCCCTGCCCATGACAGGGGTGGAATGACATGGGATTTAATGTCCCTTTCAACCCAGACAAATCTATGATCTTCCCCTTTGCTGAAGAATAACTCCATCTCATTTTTTGCAGGAATGCAGCATGAAAACTTTGTTTTTCCATGGTCTGCTCTATCCATCTGAAACACAGTGATTCAGCACTGATTTCATTCTATCCACACACACCTGGACTGTGCTTTAGAATCACAAAAGCATGTACTGGATAATGGAGTGGAGAAGGTCTGTGGGAGCGAAATGATTGCCTTGCCTGGGGTTGCTTTCTCATGTGGAAGGAGCCCCTGTAAATACCAACAGGAATAGAAAGGCCTCTGGTGTTTTGTGAGGACGGAAAGTCCTGTACCAGAATTTCAGGCTGCTGACACTGCAATCAGGGCATGTTGCAATGTCCTAGACACAAGTTTTGGAGGTTTGATATTCATAGTTATGGGAAGGTAACTCAATCAGAGTTCTTGAACCAGCAATTTCAGGCTGGGTTCCTCACACAGGTCACAACTCTCAGACCCTAGAGGGGAATTATTAGATAAATAAGAGAGGAAAGATGGAAGAAAAAGGCAGCAGTAGGGAAAATTCTGATAAAATAAATGTACAGCTGCAATGATCTCAGCACTCCCATGCTCACCCACTCACACAGTGGAAGCTGCTCAAACACCACAACTTGAACAGGAACCTGGAAAGGAACAAGGAAGTAGAGTGACTGTCTAAAGAGTGAGCAGACTGTCGGAGATGAGAAAAAATGTATCCCAATCTCATCAGGGGGACAAAAGGCTTTCTAAAGAGTTCCCATAAATTTGGGTCTGACTTGTGGCACTGCTGTGGTGTCCCCTGCCCAACACTCATCAGCTCACCTGAAATGGGCAATTTCAGAGGGGCCACCAGAACAGGGCCATTTGTACAACTCAGCCCACAGAGTTTCTGGGATGAGGAAGCTCTTTGTGTGTGAGGACTGAATAATCCAGGTCTAGCCCTGAAATTCTGAGTGTTCATAGACCAAGCTGCACCTCTGAGCACTTTGTCCCTCGTCTGCTGCTATTTCAGGCAGCGTGCTGGGGGACTGGTTCCTCCTGCCATGTCATTGAGAATGACAAAGCCTCTCTACAGCATTCAGGAGAATTGGATGGATGAAGGACAGGCAGGACAAAGGAGCTGGTATTTTGAGAAGCTTCTTTTATTCAGATCAGGTCTTTTAACTTGCCCTCATGCCTTTGTTCCGCTGATTTAATGATTCCTTCCTCCACGCCTCCCCTCTATTTCCATTTGTGTGGATCAACTACAGCAGCAGGAAACTCTTTAATTGGCAAAAACATTTGCTCAGATGCAGAGGTCTGCAGGTACAGGAGCACATTCAATGAGGTTCTTTCAGCATGGAGGAGAAGAAATTGCCATACCTTCTCTACTGGCATTAGCAGGACCATTTTCTCCTCTTTGGATCTGGATTCTGAGATATCCACAACTGGTCAAATAGGCACTGCTGCTCCATTTTCCAATTTTTTTTTTTTTCAATCAGGAAAAGAAGGATGACACATCAAAGGAACCTGATCTGGGAATTAGGAGACACATGTTCAGCTCCCTGTTCCACTGCAAGTTTCCTGTTGGTGTCCCAATAAACTCCTTAATGCATCACTTGAGCATTTCTCTGCAAAGTGCTGTAAGAAGCAAGATTTAGGAAAGTCAGATTAACTTTCAGCTGAGATTAAGCCACTAATTCAACACACCACTGTGAATATGTCACTTGGACACGTAAATCACTCAGGCCATGTGGTGTTTAACAGAATCTCAGATCTACCCCTTTACAAGCCTGGTCCTTGGAGTGACTGTTCCCTCGTCACCTTCTGAGCCATGACAGCAGCAGCACTGCTGGACCAGGCTGGAGAAATGTGAGACTGCTGTGCCTGAGGCTCTGGGGGGTCCTGGTGAGCCATGAGGAGCTCAGATCTGCAGTTCCTGAGCTGGGTGTGCTCATGGGCAGTGTCAGGGGTCAGCACTGATTGATCTCTGAGTTTACAGAGCAGCCCCTCTCACCAGTCTGTGCTGCCTTTGTCACCAAGGCAAAAGGCTCACCCAGAAGACTGATGGATAATTAAATGAGAAAGAGCCAAGATGATGCTTTGGAGATGGGAATCCCCATGGCAATCAGAAGTGAGGGAATGGGAAGACAGAACCGCCAGGGGACTTTGCTGTGAGCCAACAACAGAGAGAGGAAACTGATACAGGAAACTGATAATTCCAACTGAGGGACTGAGACAACTTCATACTTGGGTTGATTAATACACTGTGGTGTCATGAAAAGGAGTAAACCTGATCTCTTGGTCCATCTATGCAGAGATGTGACAGATGCTCTCAGAATACTGATATATCAGGACTAGGAGACCTCCAGTTGAGCTGGTGTTCACGCCTGTAATTGTTACTTTCCAATTCTGCATTCAGATGGACAGAAGCCTGTAGGAGAATATCAAACTTCCACTAAGACCTTTTTAAATAATAATTACTCTGCAGCAGTGCTGTGAAATCTGATATTAACCTGAGGCCAAAGGCCACTCTGTTAATCAGTCAGGGCTCATTCTATCAAAAGAAGCTGGGGCTGATTGCTGGTCTAATCATAGGGTGACAGCAACTGTCAGACATGACATCTCTACTAGAATAAAAACAGCCCTGAGGGCTCCACTTTGTAGTGGGGGTTACAAGACAATGGCTCTTCTGCTGAGGGATTTTGTGTTGGACATGGCAAAGTGACACTTCTGTGACTTTACCCATGTGGTGGCTCCTGGGCTCTGAGTGGAACATCCCCCTGCCCTGAGGGCTACAGCAGGAGGAGAGCGTGACAGCACAGGGCACTGAGTGATGTGCTCTCTCCCAGGGACTCCCTTTGAGAGCAGGGAAAGCTGAAATCAGGGCTGTGCTGCCCCTCATGCCCTGCCCGTGCCTCTCACAGCCCAGGGGATATCCCTGCCTTCACTGACAATCAGCACAAACTCTCAGCTCAGGTTCAGGCAAGCTCTGGCCAAGGAAAGGAGGAGCCTGTTCCAGAGTGCAGAACAAGGTGAGAAGGAAGGGAAACCAAGAATAAAGTGCCCGAGAGCTGGGAGGGGGACAGAGTTACTGAAAAGCAAGAAAAATGGGGGAATTGGGCTGGAGGGAGGCAATTGAGTAGTTCAGGTACATCAGTGTGCATTTGAAGGAGAGAATGGACTGGCTGCTCCATTATAAAGCAGGTTTTTCCCTTGAACTAACACATTTTCACCTGCCCTGGGTGAGCTCCACCTCAGGCTCACCAAGCAGAGACTCTAAAGGGAAACTATAGCAGCTCCACATTCTTTACTTTTAGCTGCTTTATTGAAATTCTCTCCATCTCCCCTCATCTTCTGCTTGTATTACCAGATTACCCAGCCTCATATTCATCTGTCTCTAAAAGATTAAACTGTCCCCTGGAAAAGGCCATCACATCCTGGAGGAGGAGATCCCATTTCCACTCCATGCCCCAAGAAACAGAGCCTCTGCAAAGTTTTTCAGATTCGTAAGGTATGGTAAGAAATGGTAAGAAATCTTCTGGCTGGAAATGAGAGGAAAGCCCAAGTGAGAGGTTCCTGTCCTGTGTGGCACAAACCCTGGGAAGGGAGAGTGGGGTGCTGAGGGATCACCCCTGACCAGAGTGGGGGAACTCAGCACCTTTGCAGGCTCTGTGGGGCAGGGCTGAATCCCTGGGGTTCAGATTGAAGGGAGGACAGGATAAACACCCTGGGGAGACACAGAAGTGTGGGGGCTGCTGCCCTTGGCTTTGTAAGGAAAGCAGCAGCAGGGACCTCCCTGCCTCACTGCTCCTTTTCACTGCTCACTCTCCCTGGGAGCTGGAGCTCCAGCCACTCCTTGTGTGTTCCTGACCTTGGTCCCCAGCATTGTCTGCAGCCTCCAATCTCTGCCTCCTGCTCACAACAGCAATTTCCTTCCCATTGCTGAGGTCCAGGCCCTGTCAGTCATCCCCAGCCCCCCTTTCCCCTCCCTGCCAGGTCACTCACAGCTACACCAAGCTGCATATAAATCTCAGGGTTTGGGTTATTTTTTCCCTTCTCAGATCTAGACCTTTGCTCAAACTCTCGCTATCACCCTCATTTTATCCCCACTCTTGACAGCCACAACTTCACACTCTGTCCATTGCTTGGCAGGTGTATTACCAAGAATCCACTGACAACCATCTGCACCCTGCCTGCTGCACTGCCCTGGCTCTGGCTGCTCTCTGCAGCTCCTGAGCACTGCCAGGGTCACAGCCTTGTTTCCTGAAACCATCACAGCAGCCCAGGAATGCTTCCACATCCAGCAGGGCAGCAGGAAGCCTTCATTTCCCTCCCTTCCCCTGCACATCCCCTCAAACAGGGCAGCCCTGCCACTGTGAGGGCTCCTCATGGGGTTTTCTCCATCTTTGCTTTGGCAACACAAAGTGAGGCCAAAAAAATCAACCAGAGCCACACTTGAACCATTCCTGTGCTCTCAGCCTTTGTGCCAAGGTAAGGCATGCAGAGCAACACCCACCCTCCCACTGCCCCACCAAAAACCACAAATCCAAGTAATTAAAAGCCAAATTCTCCCAACAAACACCCTGCCCAGGCTTTGGGGGAAATGCTGGAAGTGCACGACAGCAGGCTGGCACTGTGACTTATTACTTTGTCATACTGTAAATACTACAGAGGCCATATGGATTTTCAATACCTGAGCACAACTCTGCCATTAATATCAAGTGTAATAAGATATTATATGCATGACAATCACAGGGAGGAAATGCAAAGCTCAGAGCCTGCCTGGTGGAGCTGTGCAGTTTGGAAAAAGTCAGAGGAAGCCATAATGAATTATTGAGCTGATAAATTCTCTATCTTCTGTTTGCAAACTTTCTGCCAGCAGATTGGCACTTCCTCAGATGTGTCCATTATTTGGAATTTCTCAGTGGACAATCACTGGCCATTGCTGAGGGAGGTGTTGTGGATATGCTGTGCTGTGGGATCAGCAGATCTGGGTGATTCCCTGGGTCCCATGACCTGGTTCTCTCTCCTGGCTGGATGAGGTGGTTTGGAAGCCTCTGTGGATGTTCAGCACTGTGCATCAGGGGTCTGTGCAGCAGGGCTTTGGCAAGATTTGCTGGAGAGCAGCTACAAGCAGATCTGTGCAATATCTGCTCCACTGCAGGATCATGGCAGGTCAGGGTTACCTGGCTGTGGGGAAGGGATAAGAGGGAAGGGATAAATCTGTGGCTTTCTCTGCCCCTGCTCTCCACCTTCCAGTCCTGCAGCACCAGAATCCAGAGCAAAGTTTGCCCTTTCAGGGCTGGAATCCTGCACTGAAGCCCACACAACCCTGGCTGCTTTCCTGGCTAAGGAGGCACAAACATTTTCTGCTGTAACCTCCTAAACCCAGCACACTTGGTGTCAAAAGAGCTCCACTGAGTTTAGGCCATCTTAGCCAGCATTAAACAGGAGATAATAACCCCTTGCTTTACCTCCTGAGGGTATTTTGACTGGTTGAGAGGAACAAAATGCAAGAACCTGACAGAAAGCACCTTCCTCTCCAATCCTGCCTTTCCCATGTCAGTCTGGCTGGGGGCAGCAGGAAGGCAGTGCCCTTTGAGTATCTCAGTTTATGGGAGCCTTGCAGTGACCATTTGCATAATGGGCTGTGCTCCCTGGTGCAGAGTGTGACAGGAATCACTTACACACACTTTATTACAGATTTAATATAGTGCCTTTCACAGAGTCAAGCACAGAGCCAGGCAGGGAAACAAGCCCCTCGTGAAGCTCATGGATAAGCACATAAAACAAGAATAAACTGAGATTAGGCAGGGTGGGGGAAAAAAAAGCATAAAAGAACTTGAGTTAGGTTTTAAATGAGTTGATGAGCCCGTGGCTTGGCTGTCTGAAGGGAGATTTCTGCCAGACTGCAGAGCACAAGAGAAAAGGCTCTAAGTGGGGAATTTGAAACCAGTGAGAACACAGCCACCAAGAATGAACCTGGCAGTGCCTGCACACTGCAAACCCAGAGCCTGCAGTGATCACAGCCCCTGTTCTTCTCTATCAGGTGCCCCCAGCTGTGCCTGCTGGAGGGGGGTCAGGAAGAAGATGGATTCTCCCCATTTTACAGGGAAACTGAGGCACAGAACAGTGGGGTGACTTGTCCCAGTCATCAGTGGGGAATCCAGAAAGAAATCCCATCTTGTGACACCCAGAGAGTTCTTTATTGTCTGTGCTGAGAGTTCCCAACTGTCAGCCTGTAACTCACAGGGCTGCAGTAAGGAAGGGAAAAGTGTCTGCTAGAAATTATTTTCATCTAAAGCTCAACCCCTGAGAAACCCTAAGCACCACAAAGGGTCTGAGGTCCTCAAGAGTTGCAAGAGCTGCATTTAGCCAGACAATTTCTCAGTGGGACACAGGAGCAGTCAGGTGAACACTCACTTTCCTGACGTTTCAGTTTCCTTAAGTTTCCTTAATTTTGTTCCTCTCACAGCTGCTGGGGCAGTTTGGGTGGCTCTGAGCTGGTGTTGCTGACGTGCCCAGAGCTGCAGGTGCAGAGAGGGGGCCACAGGCTGTGAAAATACACCTGAGACTGCAGGGAAGAGGGTAAAAGAGGGACAGAAATTGCCTTTTTGGAACCAGTTTCCCATGACAACGTTAGAGTGGTACAAGATTGGGGTAGTTGTCCCCCCTCCTATGAAATACAATAAAAAATAAAATATAAAAAGAGGATGGCAACAGGGAGAAAAGCTTTTCAGTCAAGTTAGAAAAGCTATTACAAGCAGAACAAGCTTCACTTGTAAAGCTGTATCCAGCTGTATACAACTGCCCACAGTGCAATCACTGCAGCTTCACTGATTCAGGCTATTCAATAAATAACTTCAAAGAGTTAAGGCTAAATTTTAAAATATTTACAAAGCTTTCAGTGAACCATATATTAGTGCCTGGCTCCAGGAGATCTTTTTTTCTTCTTTCTGGTCCCACCTGGCTGACCTCTCCTGCAGTCTTCTTTTGAGACATCCAAGAAATCAGATTTCTCTTGCAGTTTTCCTTCCCTGTGGCTGGTAAGGTCCAACACACTCATCTTGTTTTATTGTTCTTCTTCTCTGTTTTGTCTAAATCTTGCCTGCAGCATCACTAGGGAAAACATCAGACCAAAAAAAAAAAGAAAAAAAGGATGCTGCTACATTATTAAATCATAATAATTTTCAGAATGGAGATCTGGAGAGAAAAAGAAATCTCTGAAAGGGGTTTGTTTATACTGAAATTCTTTGTTTATCCTTCTGAGATATGTTTGGATGGAAATGAAGACAGAAGAGACAACTTTTTTGGGCAGATTTCAGGCTAGAAAGATTGAGTGTTCCCTCCCTCCCTTCCCTCCCAGCCATGGTGTCCTCACACCCAGTGCTGAATGACTCCATTTGAGAGAAACTGCTCCTCTTGAATGCTCCAAGACCATTCTGGGTACAAATAAAGATTATTTGTAGGTAACAAAGGCTGAGGTGGTGGGGTTTGTTCAGCTGGAGAAGAGCAGAGGGCAGAGCTCCCCTCCTCCCCAGGGGCAGCTCCAGCTCTGCTCTGGGGCAGGGACAGGAGCCAGGGAATGGCTGGAGCTGGGACAGGAAAGGTTTGGGTTGGAAATTAGGAAAGGTTCTTCCCCCAGAGGTGCTGGCACTGCCCAGGCTCCCCAGGGAATGGGCACAGCCCTGGGGCTGCCACAGCTCCAGGAGCCTTTGGACAGCCCAGGGATGCCCAGGGTGGGGCTGGTGGGGTCTGTGCAGGGACAGGGGCTGGGCTCTGGTCCTGGTGGGTCCCTCCAGCCCAGGATATTCCATAATCCTGTGATCCCATAATCCTGTGATTCTAGGGATCAACAGGCCCCTTGCAATGTGAGGGCTGTGGCAGAGCCTGTGCCACAGGTTCTGCTGGGGCTCAGTGAAATAAAAACCACTTCTGGAAATGGCTGATAAATAACAGCCAGAGATCTTAAAGACTGGGTTAATACATGAATGAAATAACAGTTGGGAGCTGGAAATGAAACCTAGATTTTTGTAGCTCAGGAACAGGAGAGAGCAGGGATGGATTTATCCTAAAATGTAAAGACACAGAGTGACAGAACCTAAAAATAAAATCTCATTCTTAGCTGTGCTGAATAGTAAACAATTAGCAGCATCCAGCTGGAAACACCACTTGGGCTATGAAAAACACACTGGCAAAAAGAATCAAAAACTTAGTGAAGGAGCACTAAATCTGCTTTCTGTCTGCATTTAAACTAATGCTGAAACCACTGAGAAGTGTCAGGACACCCCTGAGCAGAGGAGAGGATACAGAACTGAGCTGTGCACAAAACTCCTTTAAAAATAATTGGAACAGCTAAATGCCTGGGAGGAACTGCCTGAGTGAGTCCTACACAAATGTGGGCACACAGGACCTGAAATAAACAGGTTGGGGATGAGGCCAGGCTGGAAGGATCCTTCCCACACACCCAGGGGTGTGGGGCTGGAAAAATCCTCATTCCTGCAGCCCCTGGGCTGCTCCCTGACCCCACAGCCCTTCCCTGGCATGTCAAGGTCAAAGCTCTTGCAAATCAATAGCTCCAGCCTGACTCAGATATCATTTGATAATGAGAAAATTTACCTCTTCACATGTCAATTTCCTCATATGTAAATGAAGGACTATGATTAGACACCAAGGTAATGACACTTGGGCAGAGCAGGGATATTTTTAAATTAATTTCCTTCTGCTGCATACACCTGAAAGCTAAAAGGTGCATGGATACAGCCTGGTTTTAATAAGAGCTGAGGAGGAGTTTTTAGGACAATACAGAATCTTTTTCAACCTGTACACAAATTTGGTAACTCTAAGGCAACAGCAGAGAGCACCCCTCATTTTCCATTCAATAAACCCAGAGTTCCAGAGTTATTGAAAGAGAGGGTTTGGAGCAATCACCACATTTAAGGGTGGATTTAACATTGAAATACCTTTGAACTGATTTGAACATCCTACCTATAGAAAACCTGATATTTGATAGAAGTTCTTAATATATTAATGTTAACATATTAACAATATTGATAACAATACATAAATATAATGTTCAGCCTGGAGAAGAGCAGACTGAGGTCAGAAACAGAATTTAAGAGGCCACAAGCAGGAGTTGTGTCCTGGTTCATTAGAGATGTATAAGAGCAGCAGTTTTAGCAACACATAGACAACACACTGTGCCATTATCAGCCACTGAAATGCTCCTTTCCCCACTAAAAATTCTAATTAATTACCAAGACACAGTACAGAGTGAGAATGCCTCTTCCAGGGAAGATCACACTTCCTGGTCCTGCATTTCCCTCTGCCTGCCTGGCTGGGAATATTCAGCACCTATCACAGCATCAAATGAGTTCCTGCCCATGTCATATTATTTACAAAACCTTTCACACAGCCCCGGTGTGCCGGGACTGGCAGTGATAATAAACCCTGGTCTGACATATCAATGGCTCAGGAAAATTTCCTATTGCAATTTTCAACACAAAATGAAACATCCTGGCAGGAGTCAGAGCTGGAGGAATCTGTTCTGAGAGGAATGATTTCAGGTAATTCATCATTATGAAATGAAAATGCAAAAGCCATTGAAGTCTCCCAAAATGATACAAATAAACCCACACTGTAAAGTTCATGATCATTGAGGGGTTATATTCAGGTTGTATATACTTGGTCCAATAAATATTAAGATGTTAAATCACTCCTCCTCTATCACAGTTCCCTTTCAGGGCGTGTGGCAGGAGCTCCTCAGAGCAATGGGACTCAGGGCATTCCCTGACATTTCCCTCTGGAGTTTCCCTTTGCTCTCAATACCAGGAACAGCAAACTGGAGAACTGAGCATTGTATCAAGTCAGAGATTCAACTACTGCTCTCCAAACTCATCCCTCAGACTTTTGCTCACAGCTCTTTCTGCCTTGGGCTTTGCTGGAGCTGAGCAGAGGCTGGTAGACGCTTTCAGAAATGCAAATTGGTCAAAAGGTGTAGTCCCAAGGGTAAAAATTTACAAATATTGTGCAATAAAGCTTCATGAAGCACTTTTGAATAACTGTGAGCAAACAGAAAGTTGAATCAAACATTTCTGCTTGACTGGAATGTGAAATGTATTGCTTTATTGACTGGAGAAATCAAGCTACAAACCAAAAGCTTTTTGGAGCTGCTCTAATCAGCACTCAGTGCACTGATGAGCTGATGGAATCCCAACAAGTCAGGTGGGTACTCAGTGCCCTTGGCCATGCCAGGAAATGCTCATTCTCCCTGGTACCACTGGCAGGACAAGAGGAAACAGGCTCAGGTTACACCAGGGCAGGTTAGACTGGATATCAGGGAAAATTTCTTCATCCAAAGGGTTGTCCAGCCCTGGCACAGGCTGCCCAGGGCAGTGGTGGAGTCACTGGTCTTGGAAGTGATCAAAAACCTGTGGAGGTGGCATTGGGTACATGGGTGAGTGGTGGCCTGGCTGTGCTGGATTCATGTTTGAACTCAGTGATCTTAGGGGGCTTTTCCAACATTGATGATCCCACCCTGGAACCCTCATGAGGTCAGCAGGAAAAGCCTCCCAGTCCATGGAGGAAATGTTTGTTTCAAAGGCTGATTTGTGGGAAGAAAAGCACTTCATGCCCTGCATTTCCAACCTTCCAAAGTCAGCCTCACCTTGGGGCTCCACCTCTGCCTCCTGAAATTAGACAGCTCTTCAGTTCTTTGGTCAGCCTTTGGTTTGGGAACAAGGGAACCTCAGCTGGACTTTCCAGTGAAATTTCCTCCTCTTTAACTCACATTGCACCTGATCTGTCCCCAACCAGTGCCATCAGTCTCGTGTGTCTGCTCACATCCCTGCTCTCTGAAGGCTGGGAAAAGGCAGAGGGGTACTCAAATGGCTCTTTAAGGAATTTCCCCAGACCAGACTCAGATGAGAACGGAGTTGTAGTTAAGCAGATTTTGCACCATGAGACTGGTGGTCCATTGATGTGATTGTGGACAGTTTTGAGCCTCATAAGAGCAGTAAATATCTGTGTCCCTGAGACTTGCTGAGGGTGTCTGAAGAGAAATTATGCCTTTCTGTCAGAAATGCCTGTGTTTGTGTTGAGAGCAACAATCTCCCTCAGACAAGCAGGACAGAGAGAATATTCCTGAGACAGACAGAGCCCTGTGCTGGACAAAGGTCCCCATTCTCCCTGCACAAGCAGAAGGTAGGGACAGGACTGGGATACACACAAAAAAGAAATATTTCGGGATGAAGACAGGCAGCTAAAGAAATACTGGACAAACCCTCTGATTCTTGAGTGATTGCGTTGGAGAAAATAAATCCTCTCTGGAGGTTGTTTGACTTTCACTCCTCAGTTTCATGTTGGAAGTTCAGCTCTTTCTTTCACAACTCACTGACAGAGGATTTTCAGTTCATTGTCTCCCTGGGATCCCTGAAGAGAGATGTGATGGCACAGCTGTCCTGTGCTCACTGGCACCCAGCAGCACGTCAGAGCATTAAAAAGATGTTTCAGAGAGGGAAAGAGAAAGGGCCTGCACAAACCCCTCATTTCCAGTCAGGCACTGTGCAAGTTAATTCAGATGACACAGCATCAGATGGAAACGTTTCTTTTTTATTCTGTGTCTAATGCAGATGAAGAATAATACATATGGAACTTGTTTTTCAGCAGCAACTTGTGAAGTAGTCAAAGTTGTGAATCTAGGGCAAGGAAATCAGGCAGAAATACAGAAGAAGGACGTGCAAGCTGTGGTTGTCCTGCTCTGTCTGAGCAGGAGATCTCTGGGAGGGCAGAGCAGGGGCTGCAGCACCACTGAGCCTCTCCCTGAGCAGCCTCACTGCCACCACCCCTGAGCCCCTGGCTTGTGGGACAGAGCCACAGACAATGCAATTATCTGGGGGAAAAAAAAACAGTTCAAGGCAATTAGGAGAAATCTAATCATGTATCTGACCCGGCAGTGCTGGGAAGAAAGAAATTGTTTTAGTGAAGGAGTTTCCCTTGGCTTTTCTGCCTTTCCCAGTGTGGGGAATGAGGGCAGTGTCTGACAGAGATAGTTAAAAAAAAAAAAAAAAAAACAAAAAACCAAGAAAAACTTAAAAGAGTCTGGGCAGAACAAGGTTAGGTTGGATATGTCATAATTTATCTGTCTAAAAGTCTTAGAAATATTATTCATATCCCCGAACTGGTAAATACTAAGATATTTAAATAAATCCCCATTAACTCCTCTATCATTAGATGAAATTCTTTCCCAGATGCTATTCATTTCTCTCTGTATCAAAACTCACATTATACTCAGTGGGGGACCTTTTGGTATGACAAATAACTGAAATGGTCGGGGTTTCAGTTATTAGGGGTAAATCCAAAAAGGTAAAACTGGTTTCAGAAGGAAATGTGCTTACATAAGCTGGGCAGACCAAACTACTGCAAATGACAGTAAATGTAAAAATTACCTGGCCACTCTTCCTGCAGCCTTGAAAAGTCTGCCTAATTTTTCTTTTAAATGGTTTATTAAAGCTTATTACATTTTTAGGCATGTCTGCTGGTTCAGCTAGCACAGCAAAGTCTGACCCACACCTCTGCTGGGAACTCCTTCCCTTGTGAGATCTCCTCTGGTTTTCCAGGCATTAGGAAATGAATCTGGACCCAAATGTCCAAAGACAGGCCTGGGTGGAGGGACAGAGGGCTGAGGGCAGCCTGGGCTGTTCCTGCCTCCTTTTCACAGCTGCAGGGCTGGGAATTGCTGATCCTTCCTCAACTGAGCATCCTCCCACGGGCTAAGACAGTAGGGACAGCTCATCCCTCATCATTCTCAGGGAATCATTTTCCTCAGCTAAAAGCTGCTGCAAAACAGAGTTCATTCTTTAGTGAAAAGCCAGATATGGCTCCCTCCTTTCCTCACAAAGACATTCAGAATTTTTTCCTGTGTTTGCTTGAGAATCTCCTTGGGAGGAGCTCAAAAGCCCCAGGGTAAAAAAAAAAAAAAGAAAAAGAAAAAGAAAAAGAAAAAGAAAAAGAAAAAGAAAAAGAAAAAGAAAAAGAAAAAGAAAAAGAAAAAGAAAAAGAAAAAGAAAAAGAAAAAGAAAAAGAAAAAGAAAAAGAAAAAGAAAAAGAAAAAGAAAAAGAATTGCTGTTCTATCACAGCAATCCTGGAAAGAGAGGCAGAGACACGATCCTGGTGAGCCTCAGTGGGACAGCACAAGCTGAAGTGCACAAAAGTAAATAACCAGAGAAATTTTGAGTAAATACAACAGCAGCAGCAGCCCCTCCTGCCTGCTCCCCCTCGCTGTCTTGTGAACTGAGAGCATCTGTCCACTTCTCCCCGTGCCAGAAGGATTAGCACAGAAAGGAATTTACATCCTGTCAATTAAAACACCATCAAGCCAAGGATTAAAGTCACAAACACATGAATTACAGAGGGTGCCAAGGGACTCTACCTATCCTTCTTTCATGACTTTTTGAAGCACATGGTGTAGGAGCATTAAAGGCACCTTTAATCTGCTGCAGGGACGTGCATGGCATTCACTCAGAGGAATGGCCAGTGAGGTGGCAACCAGCACAGGGCAGGCACAAGCCAGGGCTGGCATCTGTCTGCCTCTCAGACCTCATGCACAAGTTGTGCTTCCCCTCCCTCAAACTAAAGTGATCATAAAGTGTTGAATATTATTGGGACAGGCACTAAAATACTGCCCCCAAAACTGCTGAAAGTGCTTCATGCAAGGGATCGAGATAAAAACTGGGCAGAATTCCACTGACCAAAGCCCAACACTGAGGAGAAATTGGGCTGCCCTGGGTTTATTCCCCCAGCACTGGGTACAGCACCATGCACCTGTAAATGTAAATGCATTTCCTGCATCTATTAATGCTGAATTTCAGCTTTGGGTTCAAGCCAAAGGGAATGAGGATGGAAGTTCCAAACTGTTTGCGAAACATGAAAAACCCCAATTTTCTCCCATTAAACAAGCTGGTGGTGAAGGAAAGGGTTCAGCCCCTGTGCCAGATTGCCCACCAGGAGGTGAATGTGCTGATGGGTTTGTGTTTTATGGCCTGAGTGAGCACTGCTGGGATTACACTGAATCAAGGTGGAGCAGATGGCAGGAGGGTTTCCATGGTGTATCCAGGCTACATTTCCAATTCAAATGGCAGCACTTGGCTCCACTAAAGGAGAGGAACGTGGAAAGAAGTTCAGGTTATTCTGTATTCCAGTGCAGAAAGACCAAAACATTTTGATTTCAGCATAAGTTACCTTCTGGGTATATTCAGTGCACAAAATGGCCTTTCTTCCCCTGTGGCTAGTGGCAGGCAGGGCAAAAATGCAATAGGATGGAATAAGAGTGGCATATTTTGTCTCATAACTGTGCTCATATCACTTGGGTAAGAGAGTGTGGTAGAAAAGTCACTGTGCTGGAGCTTAAAAGACCAAGTTCATCCCCTGATTCAGCCTCCAGCTCTCTGCACAGTGCTCAGAACCACAATTCCTCTCACCTCAAATGAAGCAACAATCCTCTCCTTCACATCCTACACACATTGTCAAGTTTTCGTGGGAGGAACTGTGAACATTTTGTGTGCTCTGCCTGGGAGCAGCATCTCGAGCTGCTATCTTAATTCCCCATAATAAATGAGAGTGTGAATTGGCACACCCAGGGTTTGTGCTCTGGGCTTGGCACGCCCTGCTGGCCCCAGGCTCCCAGCCCTGTGGCTTCCACGGGAGCAAGAGGTTTTGTTGTTTCATATTTCCCATTTTTTGTGCTTGTGACCACTTTGCTTGTTGAATGAACAGTTTTCCCCGCTTTTCTCTAAGGAAACTTTTTCCTGGATTTGCTGGGGTAGGGGGTTGCTTTCTAGAGGGACCCCATTTGGATGTTTTCTCCCAAATTTGCCCTAAACCAGGACAATGCTGAGACCAAGCACTGAGTTCCCCACTGCTGCAGCCACTGATTTTCCTTGGCATGAGCCCTCCTGCTGGCCATGGCACAACTCCTGGCTGCCAACCTTGGGAAAGGGAGAGAAGGGAGATCTGTGGGATGGGGCGTGCAGCCCTGCTCACACAGGCACCCACAGCCAAAACTGGTGAGTTCCACCCCTTACCCCAGCCCAGAGGGAATGGATTTCTTGGATTGCTTTTTTCTTCCCAGGAAATTATTCTGCTGAGCTCTTTGAGGCAGGGGAGCAAAAAGCAGCTCTGGTTTCACTCTGTAGCCCAGGGCTGAGCTGCAGCCTGCCTGTGGTACCCATTTTGCACCTCAGCACCTCCCGGGCTCACTGACACTGCCCCAGGTCACTTGGTGGCAATGAGTGCCATCACACCCCTCAGTAAAGCACAGCTCTTGCCCTGTCCTTGCAAGGCAGAGTTTCACAGGAATAGGATGTGAATGTCACTGGAGTTGTGATCCCTGTGTGTGGGAGACAGCTCGTGCCTTCGAGCTGCCGTTGCCTGGAGAGGATGTGAAGGTGAAGTGTGAGGGACTAACTCCAAATAACATTGTGAATTACAGCCTTGCTAGGGCAGGATACAGTTCCTTCACCCCTGGCCTCCTGTTTTCCATAAAATTTGTCTTTAAGCAAAATATTACAGCCCAAATTAAATCATATGGAAAACACACAGCAGCCCCCTCACGGCATTTTTGAGTGGTGCTGCACTGAGTCACCTCTAAATTCAGTCACATCCCTTTTCCTCTGTGAAATCCATGGACTGACCCCTTCTCCTAAAGGCAGGAAAGCTGCAGCCAATCCCCCCAGTGCTGGTTTTGGCTTCCTAACATCCATGTTAGCTCTTTAATGCAGCATCCCACAATATTAGGTGCTTTCCTCGAGCTATGAGTGATGAAGACACTTAGAGAGAACTTTATTGCACTTCAGCTGACAATTTTCTGGGTTGATTGTGCACCTCCCTCCTAGCAGAGGTCTCTGCACCACAGATGGTGTTTTACATATAGCAGTAAAATGACATAGTTGGAACTGCAGCATATGTGCCTTTGCTGTGTCTCTGCATCCCAGGCGAGTCCACAGGGTTTCCAGCTCGCTCCCATTTTGCAAAGCTCAGCTTAACAGATGGGATGCTGGCCTCTTGCTCTTCCTTCAGCTGATGGGAAGGATTGCAATTGTAGAGAGGAGGAAAAGAAAATGAGCAGGACCTTGCTGGTGAATGTTAAAATGTTCCCTTCCACTACAGAGCCATGGCTTTGCAATGTTATAAAATTGCTGTTGTCTCTTTCCCAGCATCCCTCAAAATAAATTGGCAGCCACCACTTTCATGGGTTTCCATTTAAGAGAATCCTGCAGGTTGTTTGGTGTTTTAAGCTTGTGAAGTGTTTCCTCACCTGATTCACTGAGGGTTGTTACCTCAATAAAGGGGAATTTAGCACTGCTTAAATTCCCAGATTGTGTATCCTGGGAATGTGAGGTTCTGTTCATTCCAGCAGGGACTGGGGAGGAAGATTTCCCATTTCCCAGAGATGCTCATCCACATGCTCAGGCTGCCCTCAGCCAGGAGGGAGGGCAGAAGGCAAATTCCCTCTTGGACAGTGCCTCCTCCACCAAACCCTTCTGCTGTGGGCCCAAGCCCTGAAGGAAATCTGGCTCTCTGTTCCTCGTGCTCCCCTGAGGGTCAGGGCTGCTCAGGAGGTCTGGGACCCTGTCAGACCCTGGACACTGATCCAAGGGGCACGGGGAGACTCCACCAGAGGATGATGCCCAAGGACAGCCCCAGCAGAGGAACAGACAGGATTTAGATCGAGATATGAAACTTGTTAGCCTGGCTTAACCTTCAATAAAACTGATCTCAGCCTACTCACAGCTGGAAAACTCACCAGGAGTGTTCTGAAGGGAGTTTGGGGCTGCTGTTAAGCAAGTTCCACACTCTCTTTTCCATTTCTTCCAGCCCACCCAAAGGAAATACATTTCCTCCTCGAGGGAGAGCAAAGCCTGAGCCCCCCTGGGCCAGCCAGCTGCCCTGGGACCAGAGTGTCCCACAGAGCCCAGCTCAGGCTCCTGCTGCCTCCAGCAGAGCCCCTGTGGCTCTCCAGCCCAGAACACACCCAGCAAAGCTGTGCCTGCCTCCACAGCCCTCATTTCCATCCCAGGGATGGAACTACTGCCCTCCTGTCCAGGCAGGGAGGGAGGCAGAGCAGGGTTTGCTTGTCCAGCTTCCCAAACCTCTCCCCTGCACAAACCTGGCTGTTCCTGGGCCTGTCTCACAGCCCTGCCACCCTTCCCTTACACAGACACTGCACCTCATTCTGCCTTCAGTTTTAGGGGGGCATAAACAATGCAAACACTCTGTGTTTCTTTGTATTTTCAGCTGACTGCTCAAAATTTAGTTCACACTGAAATATTCCTGAGGAGGCAGCAGAAGTTCCCTACCCCTTTACTTCTGAGACCCAAAGAAAATCAAGATACAGCTGAGTTGGTGCAATGGCATCAGCTCACGTTGCTGTTGTCTCACAGTGTTTGGCAGTTTTTAATCTCGAAGCTCCAGCTTTCAGAGCCATGTGATAAGGCTCAGAAAATACAGGATGATAATGCAAGTGTCTCTACCTTTTCACTGGGGAGAAAAATTTTAAAATTAAATCTGTGTGAGCTATTCCGGGCTCTGAGGAGATACAGCAACAAATGTCTGGATCTTCCATTTCTTCATTAAGAAAAAAATTTGGAACAAATCTTTTGATTTCTAAAAGCAATTCACTCATGAATGCTCAAGGTTGGCAACTTCAGCCCTCCCCTATATTCCAGGAGCATATGACAAGGAGACTTGCTATATCAGCTACCTTGTAAACACTGAAAAGTGTCTGTATTTATGTCAAATAATCACTTTTGCAGGGCAAGCGAAAAACACAGCTCAGGGTGCTCAAAAAAAAGTGGGGGTGGGGGCAAGCTGGAATCAATACACCTTTAGTTCTCCTGTCTCAGCAAAAGGAGAGTCTCAGGCAGCTTTTTAACCCTTTCCCACTCTGGAGGAGATGAGAAATAACTCCAAACTGATCTGTGTCTTGTCATGCCTGTTCACATCAATGCCCTGGTCTGATTCGAGGTGTTGTGACAACAGCCAAGGCCCACGTCCAGCAAAGGTTTTAAAATAGGGGATGTGTAGGGTGAAATATTGAGACTGATGGAAGTTCAGTGTGTGGGTGGAGAGGGGCAGGGTCCCTGCCTGGCAGGAGAGGTGGCCCTGCACCCCAGGGACCCAGGCATGGTGTGATCCTGTCCTGATGGGCACAGGACACCCAACAGCATCTCCTGAGGAGCAGCTGAGCCCTGCTCATCTCCCTGAACTCAAACACTGCACTGAGAGTGAGCAAACACAGCACTTTTCCCATCTCATCACAAGTCAGAGAATGGTTCAGGCTGGAAAAGACCTCCAAGATCTGTCCCCCAGCACTGCCAGCCCCACCACAAACCCCTGTCCCCGAACACCACACTCACAGGTTGCTTGAACATCTCAGGGGTGGAGATTGCACCACACCCCAAACAAACCACAAAACCTCTGCATCATCCACATCCCAGCCTTGTTCCATTCTCCCTGGGTGCCTCCCAGAAAATGCCAGAGCTTTGTGGTGCTGCAGGCTGAGGAAATCAGAGCTGGGCTGCCAGCTCAGCTCCTTCAGCCTCTCACATATGCAGGTAGCACCAGTGGTGCCTGTGATGTCACCCCAGGATTAGCATGCTGATTAACAGCTGGTTTCTTGCCATCCTAATAGGCTCTAAATACCTCTCCTAGGAGTTCCTAGCAGGAATTGGATTTTGGAAGGGGTGGGAGGGGATATTTTGTATTCACAGGGTCTTCTTCATACCCGTAGGACATTCAGTAATTCTCAGTAATTGTCCTACACTTTATATTTAAAGCTCATTGTTTTCAAAAAGCATTTCATTGGCAGGGGCTGATGCAGCCTCTGTCCCCCATTCCTGGCTCCCCCTTTTCCCTCTTGAATTATTGATCTTTTAGCAGAACAGGATTTGTCTTCATTATACGTGAGCTGCAATCACCACAGATATTAGTGCAAGCTCGTGGTGGCAGATTGATTAGTTCTTTGCATATGGAAGCAGGAGGTCCCTCCCACAGCTTTATCAGGGATCCCCAGAGCCAGTTGTTCTTTACAGGACCAAAAAAATGGAAATTAGATTTCAGTTAAATACATCAGAAATTAGATTAGATGTTATTATTTCAAAATGTCAAGCTTGGGGAAAAAGTGTTCCTCAAAGGACTAAAAAAAAAAAAAATTGTATGGAAATACAGGTGGCATCACTCCGTGCTTGTGTGATTTCCAAGTGAGAAAAATTTGACTTTTCCTTCCCACCACAGACTCTTGCCTTGGGCTCCCAACCCCAGAGCTCATCCTGGAGCTGGCACTGCAGCCACCTGCACTGCAAGGATCCCTCAACAGCTGGAAGTTCCCAAACACAAACCTGGGATCCACAAGGAAACAGGCTGGGGGGG
>VXBR01006562.1:321073-335844 GCA_013400215.1 Cisticola juncidis
CCCAAGATTTTTTTTTTTTTTTTTTTTTTTTTTTTTTTTTTTTTTTTTTTTTTTTTTTTTTTTTTTTTTTTTTTTTTTTTTTTTTTTTGGTCTTACACAAAAAAATGCCAAGAAAAAATCTTTTCCCTAAGGAGAAGTCTGAGAGTTTTGACATCCTCACCTATTGGTAAAAAAATCCTTACAGATTCTTGTTCTATACTTAGATAGTCCACAGAGCCAACCCAAGCAAGCCCACTCAACATCTTGCATCCTGATTGACAGTTTGCTTTCTGCTGGGAAAGCTGCAATCAGGGCGGTTCCTGTTAATTCAAATTTTCTCCACCCACCCCTCTGACCCCTTCACACTTTCCTCTGTCACCTTCCCTTTGCTACTTCCTATCTGTCACCCCTAAAACAACTTGTTTCCCTCTCAAACCCTTTGTGGACTGTCAGACTAAACTGAGATAAGATAAGGTTTAATCACACTGGTTATTTTAGATAGATCCAATTCCAGCTAATCAGAGTCGGTTATTACAGAAAGCCGCAGGTTTATTTAAGTAGACATTAAGCTATACAGCTAATGTTTCTATTATAGGACTCTTGCAAACAACTTGGTAATAGGCTGTTAGCACTTTTATATTCACAGCCTCTTTGGCCTGGAAGAACAAGATGATTAACATATGTAAAAGCTCCAAATGATCAGGATCCTTGATGCTGATTCAAAGAACCTCCAAAGAGCCATTCCTCAGACATGTCCTTTTATAACCCAAACCATTTCATTTACATATTCATTTACATATGTCCCACAACACTTTAAAAGTTTCTCGTTGGATTGGTTCAATAGCGATTCATTTATATTTATCTCACTTCCACATTTGTAACATCATTAGAGTCACAATGAGCTTAAAATACTGTAACAAAATCCTTGGTGTCAGAACAACCCCACCTCAGAAACGTCTTATTAAAATTCCTCATCACTGAGTCTCAAAACATCTTCTAATCATATTCCAGTGCAACAAATTAGCAAATCGCAAGGTTGTAGCTCACGTTATCCAATTAAATGAAAATGAAGGACTTTAGCTCTGTCAAAGACAAATTATTCCTACTGCTGCTTCCAGCCAACTTGGCCTCCAGTTTCTGGCCTGTTTACACCACCTCAGTTACGGAGAGACATCCTCCAACTTTGCTCCGAGGGCAGTGCCAAAGCCAGCTTCCCAAATTCCCCGTTTTCCATCTCCTTTTCCTTCTGGAGTCCCCCATGGAATCCCAGTCCCATTGAGATCCACTGCTGATGGAGCAACCACCCCAGAGAGGTGCTGTCCTGCCAGCTGAGCCCCAAAGTGCTTCAAAAATCATAATAATTCTTCACTTCCTCAACCCTCTGTCGCCAAAACAGTTCCCGTGTTTTGTCAGCCTCTCCTATTTATATCCCGAGCTCTCCAGAGACACTTTATTTAAAAGCCAGCACGGTGGAGCCCCGAATTCCCTCAGGAATACAGGTGACATTCCTTTTTTAATCACTGTGATCAGCAGTCCCTGACCCCTTCATTCCACACCCTGATCCCTCTGTCACACACAGGTTTTATTTTTGGAGACCTCTCACACGTCAGAGGTGGTTAAATGGCTTTTCTCATCATCATCATCATCATCACCCTGGCAGCCAGCAAGCTTGCTACCATACAAGGACAAAGTTTGCCAGGAACAGAAAAGCTGCTCAGGAACCTTCTTCTCACTTTTCCAGTGTCACTGACAAAGGCATTCACAGGTTCCCTCTGCAATGGGCTGGAATTAACGAAGGGGTGAGTCATTTTTCATTTGCAGAATTTCAATGACTGTCATCATCAACAGCATTTGCATTCATTATTCCTTCGTGACATACCAAAGAGCTGGGGAATTTTTTTTGCTCTTAGAAAACCACATCACTGCAATACAAGTTGTGTCAAGGCCTTAATATTTATTTGAATTGTTCTTGGCATGATTTTTTTTTCTTCTCAAAGCACCATGAAGCATATAATTACTGAAGTAAATATATAACCCCACCTGCATGTCTCTATAAAATATTGTAAATATACCACAGAACCAATCATCTCTATAACATAAATATTTCTCCATTGAAGGATCATAAGATTTCAGGGGTAGAGTTTTCTTCCCTTTTCAGCTGAGTGGCTGTGGTGCTTGGGAATCTACAGTGGGGTGAAAATGCACAGCCAGGGTTTTCCAAAGGAATAAAGGATATGGATTATACTTTTTTCATGGAAGATTTGGGGTGTGTCCATGAAGAACCAACATTTTAAAGTTCAAATACCTCTTCCAGCATGTCCCCAGGTGCAAAGATGAGATGGAAGTCACTTCTGCAAGGTGATATCCTGGCAATGAGCTGAACACAAGGAGAAATATTCCCAATATTCCCAATATTCCCACACTTTCCACACCCCCAGCTGGGAGAGGCTGCCCAGCAGAGCAGTCCTGACCCCAGCCCTGCCCCTGGTTTCCCTGCTGAGGATGATGACAGACGAGGCAGCTCACACCAAGAAACAGAACAGCTTTTCTGATTTAGGTTTTCCATCAATAAGAAGAGCTCAGAGAGCAATACCTTGTGCCAGTTGGGTCAACAACAGATTCCAGAGTGTTCTGCTTTTTCATTATTTGATAAAATAGATAAACCTCATCCAATACCTACCCAGCAGAGGGATAAAACCCTCTCTGAAGAAATTAAACACTCTGTGCTCTCACATCTATGCGGGGAGACACAGGCAGGGCAGGGCTGGCTCTGACCAGGGACTGTCACTGCCACCCCTGGGACCTCAGCAGCCCTCAGAGCAGGGAGCAAGAACTGGGACCAGTAGCTCCACCTGCCCCTGTACCCAGTGGGCAGTCTTGATGTATTATTTATTTAGTTTATTTTTTTCTGTATCTTACAGAGTGGGAAAGCATGGACATTCACTGATAGAACGATTTTTTTCCCTTTGGTTTCGATTCTGAGTGTAGCAGAGCTTTGCTTTGGAATGTGCCTGGCACTGTAGATTTTCAGCATAATAAACCTGAGCTACAGAACTGACCTGTCACAGATCATTGCAAACCTGGCCCAGATTTTAAACCCATCACAAAACAGTGAAAGACTCCATATTTTATCCTTTATTCTTTTAAGCAAAAATATAATTTATTTCATTCTTTGGTAGCCCAGTGAACACAAGCATCAGGAGCAGCAGAGGTTCCATGTACAACAATTGGGGGGCTGTACTCCCTAGGCCAGCACTGCCTGTGTTTTTAAAGGTATTTTCTCTGCCTTGAATTCTATGTTATGTTGACTTTCCCCAGCTAATTAGAAAGACATTTCATGGTACCAAAGAGATATTTCTTCCCTTTCAGTCCCAGACCTGCGAACTCCCTGATTTCTCATCCTTATTTGATCAACAGGGAAAGTAATGACAAATTGGTAATTTCCAGTTCTCCAGGTGAATCCTCCATCCCTGGGTGTCTCTAACTAAGCCAGTCTGAATCAGGAATTCCTGATGCCATCATCTGAAAGCACATGCAGAGCAAAGCTTGTAGGAGACAATGCACCTAAAAAGGCATTTTTTATCCTCTGCCTCCTGGTGCAGGACTCACACACACGTGGAGCAGCATTTAACAGCAGTTATCTCTACTCTATTGAAAGAGGAACTTTCCAATTTTCACTTATGTTAATACAAAACCTAATGTCCTGTGGAAGCTGATGTGAGTTGTGCATGCATGAATTATTATCGATTTCCTTGCAAAGACTTATCTCTGGACTACAAACAGTCTCAACATAAAAGTTAAGGTGAAATACTCTCTCCAATGTATTACACAAAAGGAAACTATTTCCATTCTTCTGTGGGTAAGCGGCAGGATATTGCTATGATACCCAGTTAATCCTTTTGGATGAGCATTAGATTTTTCTTGGCACAGCATCTTGTACTACTTAAAAAAAAAAAAAAAAGAGGGGGGGAGGGATGCTGTTGCCAAGGCATTAAGCAAGAAAATGTTGACTGCTATTCTTGCAAAAGGAGCTTGAATAAACTATCAGTGCACAGGATAAAGTGGAAAATGCATGAGTCAGGCTGAGCCTGGGGAGAGTGGGGAGACACAAACCCCAGGAAGGCTCTGCCTGGGGCAGAGATGGAGATGCTGTCCTGGGAGCTGCCTCCCACAGTGGCAGTTTTGTCTTTTGGTGGTGACTCAGAGCTTAAGTCAGAAAATAATTATTCTGCCCACCTAAGGAAAACATTGATCTCTACATGAAAACCTCTAAACTGTACATTTTTGCACATCATGTCTACCAAACAAGAAAATGATAAATGATGCTACAGAACATCACAGGCATCTCTGTGTGTCTCTGCACTGTGTTTGTCCCTCATGGGGGGATCCCAGCACGTCCCCAGTGCACTGGGATTCCCTGTGTTGGTGTTTCCATTGCTCATCACAGCAGTTCCCAGGGGAAGCCCAAAGGGGGTTCTGTGTGCACAGGAGGAGCCCAGACACAGCCACAGGACAAGGGACAACAGCAGCACACGGACCCAGGCTCATCCAGCAGGGCATTCCCATTTGTGAACACAAAGTTTGTCCATTTTTGTTCTCTCTGCAGCTCCAGACTGGGAAGTTACCTTCTCCTCCTTCACCACTGCTCCTCCAGGGAAAGCTGCAGCCAGGGAGAAGGGATTTCCCTCAGTGTGTGAGAGCTGAGGCTGCTCAGCCTGGAAATGAGAAAGCTGCAGGGACACCTCACATCATCTTCCAGTGCCTGAAGGTGGCCATGAGACACATGGAACCCACTTCTTAGCAGAGCCTACTGTGATAGTCCAAGGGGTAATGACTTAAATCTAAAAGAGAGTGTATTTAAATCAGACATAAGGAAGAAATCCTTCCCTGTGAGGGCAGTGAGGCCCTGGCACAGGGGGCCCAGAGCAGCTTTGGCTGCCCCTGGATCCCTGGCAGTGCCCAAGGCCAGGCTGGGCAGGGCTGGAGCAGCCCGGGACAGTGGGAGGTGTCCCTGCCATGGCAGGGGTGGAATGGGATGAATTTTAATATCCCTCCAACCTAAACCACTTTCTGATTCTATGAGTACTGAGAAAGGACCTAAATTTCCACTGATTTTACCTTGAATTGAAAAATCTGCTTTTAAACCAGCTGGCCAGGAAGGTGCTGGGACAGCAGCCACGCCAGAGATGGCAGGGAGGAACGTATAGTTTCTGATTTTATGTTCAAATCAAGCCTGCTGATTTACTGAAATTACCATCCATTTTCACTGCTGTAAATGAATTCCAAAGCAGAGCTGGGGTTAATACATGGGCTGTTCTGATACTGCAAAGCTGTCATTGTTTTTACCTCCTCCATCACAAAGGCAGTAACTGCACAAGATCCCTAAATACCCTGTCTTCTGCTCAGTACAAGGAAAATGAATTCACCCTGATCACTCCAGCAAACACTACACCTACTAAGGCACATATTTAATCAAATAATTAGGAGAGGTGCAGGGGAAATGTGTGCTGAAAAGATAATGTTGCACTTTAAAGGATTCATTATTGGTTATTACATTTTACATAGAATGTCATTTTCTTTACAAGTTAAAGAAAAGGTGAAGGTAGAAAAACAACATCCTACTGACTAAATGCTCCAGCTCCATCTGAATTACAGAGGGCATGTCTGAGAGTGGGGGTGCCACCCTTCAAAGGAGCACTGCCACCATGCAGATAACACTTCACTGTCTGATTTTTCCCTTTCCAAAGTTATTCTCTACATTTGAACACTTGGGCAAAGACAAACCCAGGCACTGGGACAGAGCATTTATGTCCTGTAGGTCCCAGAGGCTGCTGCAGAGTGAGTGGAGCCCACAGGAGCGTGGGGCACAGGGATGGGCATCCCCACCCCTGGGAACACTCTGGGGAACTGCAGTGCCCAGCAAGGACCAGGGGAAGGGGACCAGGGCAGAGTGCAGACACAGGAAGCACAGCAGAAAGGGGGGAAATGCAGGAAAAGAATGTGGAAAACAAGGTTTACTTTCCTGGTAAAATTTAAAAAGTTTAATGAAAAGATAATAGAAGATAGAAATAAAGCAAGGGGTTAAAAACAGCAGGGTCCTTGGCATTTAGCCAAGAGCACCCTGTGATTTTCACACTCTTAAATACTTTTTTATTATTTTAGCTTGTTGCATATTTACAGACCTTTATTTATATTTATATTTTCCTATAAACTAATTTACATATTCTTGGAATTATTCTGTATGGCTCTTCCTTGGTCCACTTTTTTAGAGCATGGGTGGTTCTTGGCTGTGGTTTTGGTCTGTTCTTTTTATTACTTCTAGTTTGGGCTTTGGTCTATATATTCTTTATGTTCATTGGATGTTACCTCAACTAAGCAGACAGTTCACTCATAATTATATCATATACCACTACTACCATGTTTAAGTTTTTTTAATAGAAGAACAAAAAGTGAAGTTATTTTAACATTATACATATAGTATTCATCTTAATATTTGCAAAAAATCAACAATATAGTATGTATTTCTAAGAAGAGGATGTTGAATGCTGAGCCAGCAGTAGCTTTGATTTAACATGACTTAAATTGAAGAACAATCCATCCCACAAAACAGCTGAAAATCTCCCCTGGCTTGCACAGGCTGCAGTCCTCTCACCCTCAGCTCAGGAATATTTTAAAGTGAGGAGACCAACAAATAGTTAAAAACCACCTATAGAAAAGTGCCTGCTGCTGGTTCTGCTGTTAGTATTGAGATTTCCTGTCAGCCTTCACAGAAATTCTTTGGGAGTCTGACAGGATTAAGAGGATTAATACATTAAAGCATTATTACAGCTTTCACAGGGGATTTCCAAAGACTTTACACAGTGATCTATTTGTCCTGTTACATAAAACGAGCATTAATAGGCTGATGGAGGAGAATCACTGCAATCGATAACCTTAATTTTCGTAAACACCTTCTGCCATCAGAACCAGAGCTGAGGCCACCAGCCCTCCCACAGCCTGCACTGCAGTGGAGCTGCATGAACACATTTTTGGTGAATGCCAAAGGTTGGTCCGGGTGTTAAAAGGTGCTCCTGGCAGGGAGAGATTTGTTAACACTGAATCATCAGCCCCAATTCCCAATCCCTGTGGAGCCCTGGCTGAGTCAGGCTGCTCAGAGCCCCATCCCGCCACTGGATTGCCAAATGGCTCCCTCTAGAGAAGGGATTTTTTACCTTAATGAAAAGTTTTGGGTAGGTTTTGGTGTGGCTGCCGCTTGCTGTGGAGCTGCTGCCCTCCTGCTGGAGACGATCTCTGTGTTGGGACATCAAGGTCCTGTCCTGTCCCCTGCACTGCCCAGCACCAGGCTGGCTCAGCAGCCTCCCTGCATGACCCCAGTGCCTCCATCCTCAGCCACGCAGCTCCTGATTTATTTCAGGATCACTTTTCCCTGCTGATTTTCCAGGCTGCACTCACAGGGACAGTCTGCACCCCCCAGCATGGCACTCTCACCCTCCTTTGCATTCCCTGGGAAGTTTCACACCATCCCTCAGCAAAAAACTCAGTGTTTTGTTGAGAAACTTCCCCTTCAAAAATTTTCCAGGATAAAGGGCACAACCTCTCCCTTCCACCTCATTCCCTGGCTGCTAAATGTGAGTCTTTACAATATTTAGGCATAGAGAGGCAGATACTCATCTACATAAATAGTCCAGGTGAGGGTCAGGGCAGCATTTTTCCACAAAATTGTCTCCTGAAATAAGGGATCTCTTATCCCATGGGCTCTGCTATACAGAAGGACAGGATTCTAAAGCTTTTCTTTTGCCTTTTGGGAAAATACAGAAGGCAGTCTTTGCCTGGGAGTTTTCCAGCAGTACTTTACTTAACTAGCCCCAAGTAGACTCATCTACATAATTCACAGACCTCAAGGGATCCATGTACCTCTAAATTAGGAAAAGAAACATTAGCCTTGGCTTTCAGATCAAGACCTAAAATGCAGAAAAATTAAAATTGAGATTTGGGGTTTTTCTAGGTGGCTCAGATATCCCATTCTCAGTGAGATATGACAGGTATTTCGTGTATAATTTCCCCAGACTCTTCTGAAAATCCAGGCACTCTGAAATCTCTCCAAGACTGTGCAGGGGTCACTCACCTCACACCCATTATCTCCTCCAAGTGGCTGCTCAGCCATTGAGCCCAGTCTCAATTAAGAGCTATTAATGAGCTACTTGTATCAGTGAGATGTATATTACTGTAGAAATGTGATTGGCAATTTTGGGATGCTGTGAGAGCAAGGCTGGCTCTGTGAGAAAGGCTTCACACTGAGGTTTCAGCACTGCCACGCCAGGCAGAAAAGAGTTTGTTATCCCACAACAGGTTAACAGCAGGCTAAGGAGTCACCAAAGCTTTGGGGCAGCAGGAGTCTGGTGGGTGGAGGGTTAAAACTAATTAGAATTTATGTTGGGTGTTCAGAGATATCCAAGTGGGGAGATGCTGCGCTGGAACAGAGTATCAGGTAAGATTTGAAAAAAAAATCAAGAAAAAAAAAGGAAGGAAAAAAAGAAAGGAAAAAAAAGAAAGAAAAAAGAAAGAAAAAAGAAAGAAAAAAGGAAAAAAAGAAAGAAAAAAGAAAGAAAGAAAGAAGAAAAAAAAGGAAAGAAAAAAAGAAAGGAAAAAAACCAAACAACCAAAAAAACCCCAAGAAGTTGTATATCCAAATCAGCATCTTCTCCCCTGACAGTTTTCTGAGCATATGAGCTTTGCCTAAGAGCAGGAGGCACAGGCACAGGATTAAGCAGGAATTGCAAATACCTTGCCAGCCAGATAATGGAGAATCAGGGAAGGCTCCTGGCTCTGACCTAAGCACAGGTAAATAGAAACACAGTTTGCTTTTATTTCTCTGCTTTCTCCATGATACTGCTGCTGTGCTGCCTCTGCCTTTGATTTTACAAAACATCTTTCCATTTCCATTTGCTTGTATTTGAACTTCTTGACTGGATATTTGGCCCATCTCCCAGAGCTCAGCCTCAGCTCAGTTCTCCAAAACCCCTGGACTGCAGAGGGGGCAGGATGTGCCTGTGGTAAGAGAGGCCCTGGCTGGGACTGCTCCTCAGCTGGGGAGCTCTGAACCACCAATCCCCTCTGGATCACTCCTGGCCACAGCCCCTCTCCCTTTACATTTGTGATTCAGCAGAAAATGTTGTATTTTTACTGGATTCAGTAGGAATGGCAGCATGCACAAGTCAGGGAACCTTTCCCTGAGGTCAAGAGAGCTTTTCCAAAATTATTCTTCTCCCTTATCCATGGTGGAGTCTCCTTCTCTAATTTACTCAAAGCCCTCCTGGATGTGATCCTGCTCTGGCTGAACCTGCTTTGGCAGGGGTTGGGCTGGATTAACTTCAGAGATCCCTTCCAACCCCAACCATTCCGTGTGATCCCACCCTTCAGGCACTGAGTCCCTGAGATTTGCAGCTCCTGGCACAGACAAATGGTTGGAAAAGCAACTCCAGCAAGTGGGGGCTGCTCCTCCTCCCAGTACTGAGATCTCCTATCAGCCCCTCCATGGAAACACTTGGGTGCTGGAAGGGATCTCAAAGCTCATCTGTCTCCCAGCATTATTAGAGCTTTTACAGGAGATTTTCAAAGACTTGAAGAGTGAGATCCATTTGTCCTGTTACATAAAACATACAGTAATTGTCTTAATTGCTTCATTGTGAGTCGCTATTGCTGCTCAAATACTTCTGCACGTCTGATTCTGCCAATTGTTCCAGGATCTTCCAGCAGTACAAAACAACTGGGGGAGCCCAGCACCAGACTGCTCTCCCAAGATTTCTCTCAATTCAGCCAGAATTCTCTGTTGTCTCTCTAAACTGGACAGAGGTAACAAATCTGATGTGTAATCCTGAAAATCCCTGTCCAAGCACGTAAAGCAAATGCCGTGCACAGGTGGTTGTGAGCACAGGATTGCTTTCTTTCACTGCAAATTTCAAGGGAGCAAATTAGTAAAAAAAGTAAAAAAACCTTACTGCTGGAAGAGCAAGATGTCCTTTTCCCCCTGTGTTATTTCAGAGAGGAACCAATCATTAAACACACCCCAAAGGTCTCCAGCAGACTCAGCAAAGAAACACGAGGAGTGAGCAGGGTGGCTCCCTTGGAGTCACATGAGAGAAAATCACAAATAGAATCACAGAATGCTTTGGGCTGGAAGGGATCTCAAAGCTCATCTTTCCCCCCTGCCATGGGCAGGAATACCTCCCACTGTCCCAGGTTGTTCCAAGCCCTGCCCAACCTGGCCTTGGACACTGCCAGGGATGGGGCAGCCACAGCTGCTCTGGGCAAACAGTGCAAATGCAAAACTTTTTGTACCAAAAAATGCTGATTTACCATGGAAAGGTGCAAGCATGGCCTCAGCTTCTTCAAGAAAAACATGTTGGGTTAGTGAGGGCCAGCAAGGGCAGCCCAAGTTCCTTCATTATTGGGGTAAAGACTGAACACAGGAACAGCTGGATTCTCATCTGGGTTTTGCCTCTCAGAAACTGCCATCCTGTGCCTCCAAGAAACAAAATATGAGAAAATTAGATTAGATAAATAAAGAAGAACTTACATTTCAGGAGACTCTTCTCAAGACTCAGATTCTCAACTCCTATCCCTTCAGAAATCCTCCCTGCATTTCCAGTTCTGTTGGGTTATTCAGTTCCTGTCCCTTGCCCTGGGCAGATCCCTGGCTGCAGGCAGAGGACACTGGAGGTTTGCCTTGGCTGCTCATTTTGGGGCTTACAAGGCAGGTGAAACCACACATTTGCCTCTCCTTCACAACCTTTCTCATCTCAGCAAACAAAAATCTGATTATAGCAGAGAAATAGTTACAAAGCATCATTTGAAAGGGCAGAGCACTTTGCTTTTTGGAGATTTCGATGCAGTTAGGAAAACAAACAAGCTTTAGGACATGCTCACAAATAATTGACTTTGAGTTTTCTTATTTCCAGTTGTTTGCCAAGTCCTCTTGCATACGTGATTTCACCTGCCTGAAGAATCAGCTGGATTCCCAAAAAATCAGAAATTCAAATGAAAGTGCCCACGGGGATAGTAAGGGAACAGGGAAAAAAGTGAGGGCTGCTGTGCTGGAAGAAGAATTTATCAGTAAGGAAATAAAGAGACTTAGAGTGGAGAAGAAGCAGAATCTAATCTGCTGAGGTCCTTTGTCCAGCTGTGGCATCCTGTTGTTGTGATTTTCGGATGGCACAGGAATAACAACATGACTCTCCATGGTGGTAAAGATGAGAGCAAACTTTATTCTTCTAAACTCTACTTTTAGTAGTTCAGTACAAAGATCATGATTGGTTATTCAGCATCTACACCCTTTTGTAAACATTTCTTTCCAGTAAACATGCTGGAAAAACACCCCCTGTGGATGGTTCCTCACTCCCCAAGGTTTGTCTGAATTCCTCTTTGAGATTTCTCAGGCTAACATGAGAAAGTTGCTCTCCTGCCTCTCACACAGACACTGGCAGAGCCTGAAGCCTGAATTCAGACCAATGCCAGCCCCACAGCATCCTCTGCCATGAAGGGAACAGTCCTTTCCTCCAGAACACACAAAACCCTGGCCCAGGGAATTGATGCTCTCTGTGAGGGCCTTGCTGCACTCAGGGAACAAACAGCACACACAGGCTTCAGTCCCCCCAGCCCTTCTGCAGTGGAAATTGTATTCTCAGTGTGCCTTTTACATCTAAATTGTCCTAGGAGTGTTCATCCTTCCGTGGGCTGCACTCACACATCACCTCCTCTTGGAACTCTCCAGGGATTGTTTGGTGCTAGGAAAACGTGGGTGATACCTGCTGCAAACACAGGCCTGCTTTTCTTACCCCTTCCTTTAAATCTCTGTACCCAGACAAGTCATGAGAGCAGAATATTCCCCTCCCCTCCACCATCTATTTAAATGTCTGCATTTGATTTAAGCCAACAAATCCCAGCCATGGTGATGTGTTTGCACCCCCCTGTGTGACTCTATAGGTGCTCAACCAGGTACAGAAAGGAGCTGGATTTGCCCAAATATTGACTGTGGAGAGACTGATTCTAAGGTTTTAATATCTGTCACTAGAAATACAGAAGAAATATATATATTGATGGACAGTTTGCAATTCTTCTCGTTGTGGGCTTTAAAAAAACACAAATTTATGGGTTTCAAGCCTCTTAATAAGCTGTCAGATTTAGATGAAAAACTATATAAAGTGCAGTAATTAAAAAAGAAGGAGAAGAATAGCGCAGAAATTAAAGAGAAATCTTTGTCCTAATTTGATTTGTGACTTCTTTGTAACAGAATAAAGCATGTGTAGATATTAACAATTAATTTCCATAACCAACTCCAATCAGCCAATTCAGATAAATGTGCATTGCCTGCTGGAAAGGTGGGTGGATTTCTTTTAGGCTATTAACACCCTTCCTTTCAGATTCATTCTTGTCTGCTTTCTTCCATTGCCAGAAAAAGTTGTTTATTGATGAAGAAAACAACTTACTGGGTGACAGAGCATTTAATTTTCAAAGCTTCAGGGTTCCATCAAGGTTTTAGTCTTGGTTACACACACCAAATAAATGAAAGTATTGCCTGTAGTGCCCACATGAGAGCTGGAAAGGGAGGCACAGAATAAACTGCCTTGCATGAGGGCTTGTGGGAATTCTCTGGGAAAGAAAAGAATCCACCTGTGGGGTCTTTACTGCCTTCTCTTTCTCATCCTTCACTGTGCCTGAGCACCACTGCCAAGATTCCTGACAAAATCTCCACCTCCCAAAACACTTGCCACATTCACCACACAGGACACAATTGCATTTAATCCCCTGTCACGTGCAGAGAGTCAGGGGCAGAAAAATGGAAGTGCCTTGTCTGAATTGAGAGAAAAATGAGGCCAAATAAGGCAGGGCTGGCTGATCCCCAAATCCTCTGTTTAAGCTCCCCAAGCCCATTGCACTGTGCCATGGCAGTTGTTCCTTGCTTACCTTGTTCCTGGTAATAATTAAGTAGAAAGTTTCACAGTTCTCCACTGAGTAATAAAGCAAAAAGCACTTGGATTCCCAAATCCTCCATTTACTGGTACAGGTAAGGCTGGCTGTCTACACACATTATTCAACCCTAATTAGAACTGTAAAGGATTTTCATGACTTTTTCGTTTTCCCTGTTCAGAAGTAAATCCATCCTTAATACCAGGGAGAACATACTCGGAGAAAGTCAGAGAGAAGGGAGAATTAAAGGAAAGCCCAAGCGAAGATATGGGAGAGGATGCCAGGTACAATCACTGAAGCAAATAAAGTGAATTAGTTGGAGAGGCAGCAGCCATTCTGCTGGGAAAAGGAAGAGGGATGGAATGGCAAAGCAGGGAGATCTGGATGTGGTACAAGGTTAGCAGGGACAGAGAACAGGGAGTTCAGCAGGCACCTGTTTTATTCCATTTACATGGGATGGGAGCTGGGTGACCAAATCAGTACCAGGGATATTTGAGCATTATTTATCTCTGCATAGCCCAGAGCACACTTTGGCCTCTGTTTTCTCATGAAGTTTTCAATCTATCATAAAAAAAGTGGATTTCTTTTCCTTCTTCTGCCAGATACTGAGTGAGTGATGGGCTGATTGAAGGCTTGAGCCACTGAAAATAAATTGTCCAAAGCCACTCACTTCTTCTTTACACAGAGTAATAACACTCTTGTTTTATAGCCCACCTGGAATCACTGGGTTGTTAGGTGGCCCATTTTCCACCACAACCATGCACTCCTCAGGTTTCCTGGTGGCCAGACTCCTCCTGGATATCCAGCAGGACACTAAGGCAGGACAGGGTTTGGGCACTGTCCTTGTGGTGCATTCTTGCTGTGACAAAGAAGCAAACAGTGATATCAGCATGCCTGGCTTTGCACCCTGTAATTACCATTGTCCTTGATAAAGACTCACCAAAAAAGGTGCCATGTCTGTCCATGAATGATTTAGTAGCCATAGGACATAAATTTTCTGTTTGAAGTTCACTAGAGGACCTGCATTGGGGTGGCAGCCCTCATTCAGTGTCCTTGGGAATGCCATAAACAACTTTTATGGTGTCAGCAGAGCAGTTTGGGTGATTCTGGGAAACAGAAGTCACAGCAGGGTGGGTTCAGTCAGCCACAGCCTGGTTCTGTGCTTTGAAATAATCTCCACCACCAGTAAAACCTTAAGATCATCTGTTGATTCAAAAAAGAAAGTCAAATATCTGTAGAAGGGCAGGTCGTTGAAAGCACCACCAGCCACAAACACTCCTGGTTTGTGTTTCAGTTTACAGTTTAAAACATGGGGAAGTCTCCCATGGGGGTGCTGGCCTAACTAACCCAAACTAACCAGTTTGGGGGTTTTTGCAGAATTTTTACAGCTTCAGAAAATTTAGAGCTTTGCAGTGAGGGTGGCACTGAGCAGTGCAGGGACAGGAGAGGTGTCAATGCCTGAGAAGCTGCAAAGAGCAGGGGAGGCTCCTCGGGCACCAAAAAAGCATCACCCACCCCAGGGGAGACCACCCTGGGGTGGGAAATCAGGATCAGCAGGATCAGGGCTGGGGGCAGGGAGATGGCCAAGGCCAACGCCCCTGTGCCACCCTCACAGCAGAAACACAGCCTGGTGCTGAAGCAGATCCAGGAGGGTAATAAATAAAACATTAAAAATACATTACTCAGGTTGAGCCAACTGAAACACCCAGGTTTCAAAACAGCAAATTAAAGTGCTGCAGTTCCCCTTCCCTTATTACAAAAACGAAGGTTAACATTTGCGCCTGGAAATTTCTTAGTATGCAGAAGATGCCTCTTTCCCTTAAAAA
>VXBR01006562.1:335871-402861 GCA_013400215.1 Cisticola juncidis
AAAAAAAGAGAGAGAGAGAGAAATAGAAATCCAAACCTAAGCATTTCTAAAAGGAAGTTTCAGTAAGTTGTTAACAATTTAATTAACATGGATTGACCAAGACAGCTCCACAACACCTTCTGCTAGAAGATACTCAGTGTGGAAACAAAAGTCATTTTGCCAGTGCCATTTGCAGGAGGGCTGGGCACTGCACACCAGTCCCTGGATTCTTAAGCAATCTTAAAGACAACTGAATTTCATTATTATTGGTTTTTTGGGGTTTTTTGGGGGTTTTTTTGGGGGGTTTTTTTGGGTTTTTTTTTTGTTGTTGTTGTGTTTTTTTTGTTTGTTTTTGTTTTTGTTTTTTTTTTTTTGGAGAGGAGGAAGGAAGGGGTTTTTTTCTCACATGGAAAATAAAACTCAGGAAACTGTGAAAGAGGAGGCCAGAGAGCAGTGAAGATCTGCTTTGACCACCCCAGGCATGAAATTTTCTGAGAAATGTTGGAAAACTGATATATTGAGAGCCCACTTGTCCACTTCCCCACGAGCTTTGTTAGCACCTATTCTTCTGGGTCAAGATGAGAAAAAAAAACACAACCAAAAAAGGAAGCAAATAATAGGGTTGGGTTCACCTCCTCGGTTCCATTCCTAGACAATTGTTTATTTATCCAAAGTCTCTCTCATTGCCTGCTGGGTTTTAAATATAAAAGTAGAAAAATTAACACTGTGGGCAATTCATCAGCAATTCCACCAAAACTGGTGATGTTTTGCAAAGCCATCACTGCTGCTGCTGATGTGTGTAGCCAGTCATTCCTGCAGCAGGGCAGAGCTGGTGAGAGAATCCAGAGCATGTAAATCCAGAGCATGTAAATCCAGAGAATGTAAATCCAGGGTATGGAAATCCAGAGTGCTCTGCTCGTGCAAAGCAGCACTCCTCCTCTACAAACTCCTGTTTGCTCTGCTCATTTCTGGATACACCTATTTTTTTGTGCTCCTAATCCATCAGTGGAGAGCTGGAGTGAAGGAAAGAGGGGGAAGGAAGGGACAGATGAAGGGCAGAGTTGTCAATTAGAACACGAAGCTGATTTTCCCCCCTTATTGTTCAGTGCATTTGCCATGGACACGGGTTATTATTATTTGGGTCTTTGTTTGCCTCCAAATCCAATCACAAATGACTGGGTGTTGTACCACAGCACAAAGTGTTTGTACCTGATAAATCCTGCTTGGCTCCAGCACCTGGCTCAGCTGAAAGCCTCCCAGCAGGCTGGGAATAATTAGTCAAAGTCCCTTCTCTGACCAATATGCAGGACCAGAGGAAATATTGGTGACACGGGAAGTCCCTGATTTCCAC
The DNA here is from genome assembly GCA_013400215.1 of Cisticola juncidis. Classification (NCBI taxonomy): domain Eukaryota; kingdom Metazoa; phylum Chordata; class Aves; order Passeriformes; family Cisticolidae; genus Cisticola; species Cisticola juncidis. The sequence continues at coordinate 337,202 of VXBR01006562.1, forward strand.
TCCCATCAGCACAGGCACACTGTGGGCTCTGCATTCTCCAGCTTTTTTTCCCAGCATTGTCAGTCTGTATAGAGAGGAGGAAGATATTTTTCTGTACACTCTAGCACAGTGTGCTTGATCAACACAGAAACACCCAGAGATGACTGCAGAATGACCCAAATTCCCAGTACATCGAGTGTACACCTGCATGATAAACAGATTTTTTGACTCTTCAGTCTGTATCACACAGTGGATATTGTAGAACAACACCACATTGCCCAGGAGGTGCAGGTTCTCAGCAGAAGATCACCATTAATGTGGTCACCATATGTTTCTGGTTTCCCCACAGACCTGTGTCTTAAATCCCCCTGCATACAACAAAGATTTGGAGTAATGTTTATAGGTGTGGTGCTTGTGTGAACTGAAAAATCAGCAGGATCCCAGGGGCAGATTCACATCTAAGTGCTGCAACACCTGAAAAAACGAGTGCTTGAAGAAAACAGACCTAAGTGATAAAGCTCTGCCCTTTCTGTGGTGCCACCTCTTCCCACACCCTGCTGTGGAGGGCTGAACAACACTTTTGTAGGTTCTGGGTAGGATCAGTCTTTTGGGCTCATTCCTCTCTTTTCTCCAAAGTTGTCTTGTTTCCTATTTTGCAGACTGAGGTGCAGTTTCCACAAAGAAACAAGCTGGGTTTGTGTGCAAGCACACACCACGTGTGCACGTTATCTCTCAGCTCTTCCCTCATCTCTGTCAATAACAGGCAGCACAGGAGATCCTCATCCCAGCCCTCCAAAAAGCAGAGGTTTGGAGGATTTATCATCTTCTCATTAAGGCTGCAGGTAGCTGGGCACATACATGGCTGTGGACAATGTGGGCAGACTTTGCAATCATCCCAACTCCTGGCACAGAAATCTTAAATATTAACCATAATACTCCTTTGGGCAGTGTGGACAAAACCTCTGTGCAGCTGCCTGTTCATGCTCTTTGTGGTCTTCAGATATAAACACGAAATAAACACACACAGACACTAATGATAAATAAACACGGGAATACAGAACATTTCCCCACATATTTGCAGCAGACAGGAGCTTATGTGTGTAATAAAGTCCAGCACACGTAGGATCCTAATTGCTTTTGTGAAGCCAGGTGCCTGCAGGCTCCACATTTACATAAAATACCCAGATCACACCAGCTCTGCCTGTCCATAACTCTCCTGATCCCCTTTGTGGAACGCTGGGCTGCATGAAGAGCTCTTATAGAGCAGAGCTGATATTGCCAACCAAATTGAAGACATGGCTTTGCAAGATGTTTAAAATCTAGCAAATTTGTAGCTGACATGCAACTCCCCAGAGCACTGGTAGGGGAAAAAAAAGATCAGATTCGCTTCCAGACATAGAATTTTGGGATGGGTAGCCAGAGAGTTATTTCACGAATAATCGGCTTCAAATGATCAGTTTAAGGTATTTTAAATTCCTGAGTCACAAGGAAGGTGAATACTTCCATATGCCACAGGTGAGGAGCCTGGATTGGGGTTCAGACTGCAAAGGGGTTTGTCAGACTGAAGAGACTGGGGAGAAAAGCTGCTCAGTCACCTTTTTATTAAGCTGAAAGGAAGGGTGGGGAAAGGGAAAGAGGAAGCCTCTGTGATCACAAAATCAGCTTGTAAGATAGAAAGGGAAAAACCATCACAATAGCTGACTTCTGGAACCAAATGGAGAAAACCTGAACTTCCAGTTGTTGCTCCAGACCAGGGAGTGTGGACACCCCAAGTTCACTCTGCAGTGCTGCCCTGCACAGGCAGCAGGAGCCTTCCCCCAGCTCCTCCTCACCCCAATCCCTTTTTATCAACACCATTACCTTGCAGCAGGGAACCCCTCATTTCCTCCCAAAGCCCCTGTATCATGTTTTTGGCACTGTCACAAAGGCTTTTTGCAATGAAAGCACCACTCCACAATATCCTTGTGCTGGGGGCTAATTCAAACAAGCAGCATGGAGAAAACCTACCCCTCTCTTATTTCCTTTTGTAGCTGCACATTGCTGTGTCCTTGCCCACTGTGGGCACACCCATGGACTGAGTTTTAATTTTCACTTTATTTTCTTTAGGTTTTCGTTTGTTTGACTCGTGTCAGATTGACCAAGGAGTGATTGAGTTCCCAGCATGGCGTGCAATGCTCAGCAGTGTTTTATCCTTTCACTTAAGGATCAAATGCAATTGCTGGGAGGCTGAAAATGTGGGGAAGGATTTAATGGATGCTAACAACTCTTGCAGCTAGCAGTGGGTCCTTGTGGCAAAATAATCCAGATGCCAAAAATACAGAAAGCCAAAGGGTGTTCTGAGATGCCAGTGGGGTTTGCTGTACCTGTCTTAACCTGTGCCAAAGGAGGAGACATCAGAGTTTCGAGGCTTTCATGGATTCCCACAGGGATCAGGAAGTAATTTCTTCCAAAGCATTGCACAATTAGCCCAGTGAAAAATGGCTTGGGGGTGAAGGTCGTTTTCCACTGACTCCTCACAGACTGGCCACTGTGAAAGGCAGGAAGCAGTGAAAATGCACTGGGTGATCACAGGAGATCGGGCAAATCCTCTGCTCCCATTTCTGCAGGAGCAGGAGCTCTCCTGGCAGCTCCCCCAAGGAAAGGGGAGCTCAGCACAAATTCCAGATGTATTCACATTCTAAAATTGATGAGCTCAGTGAGCTCCTAGCCAAGCGGCTCCTTCCAGCCATTTCCTTTATTTACACGTAATTGTTTGTTTAAAACCCGTAAAATGCAAGCCCAGGGGGAGCCTGAGGGTTTGACCTGCTGTGCTCTCTGTAAGAGATCCGGGGTCACAGCAGGCACTTCCCAAAAGCTGTGCTGAGCTCCTGGGGCAGCTCCCTCACCAAATATCTGCTGCTCTGAGAAGACACGTGGAGCACTGGCATGAAATCATCCCTGGGACACACGAGGATGCACAAACCACATCCCTGACTGCCTCAGGGATGAGAGTAATTCAGGAGACAGCAGCTTCCCTCAGGGAAAGGCAGGAGCATCTGATGGGTCCAGGAGGGTGAGATGTGCTGTTTGCTTTGGCCCAAATCCCACAAAGCCTGGAGGGTGTGTGAGTTTTCCTCACAGCAATCAGAGCCATCACAGCTTATCCTGCTCCTCATCCCTGCTCTGCAAAGAGCTTGACCCTCTTTGCCTTGGTGCTGCACCTCACAGGGATGCCTTGGATTTTAGCTTTTATATATTTCATATATTTGTAACCCTGCAGTTCTTTAGTGTGTAACTCCAAACTCCACACACAGTGGGAGCTGCTGCCTCCCCATTTTGGGCAGACACAGCAATTCCTCTCCAGGCCTGGGAATCAAGGACACCTCACTGCCTCAGGCCTGAGAGATGGAAACAAGAGTGAGTTGGGAGAGCAGACTGGGGGTAAATTACTTCATTAGCTGAAGCTGTAATTGGCAGATGAACCCCCAAGATGCAAATGGAGCAAAGTTATAAAATACAAAAAAAACGTGAGCCTTTGTCCATTTTGGGTGCAGTTCCTGGGGTGCTTTGTCTGCCCTAAATGTCCTGAAGGTCCTTCAATGAATATAACCACTTTTTATTCCCGAATTTTGCCTGGCCTCTGTTTTTGGGTAGCCCAAAAAGGCCCCAGCAGTGCGTTCCTGGGCATGCCTGTGGCAGGGAAGGCAGAGCACACCTGGCTGCAGGATTCCTGTAGCACCTGAGGCAAAGCCCCTGTGCTCAGACCTGTGCTGTGCCTGTGGAGAGCTGGGTATCAGCGAGGTGTATGGCTGTGTAATTATACTGCAATTAAATTTAATAGCTCTGCTAACAGCTCAACTGCAGAACAGTTTGTCTAAGAATTTTTGTACTGGGATTATTAACCTTTTGATGGCTCCACGTATCTATTTACATTAATATGCTGTCCCTAGAATTATATTTATATTCCAGCCAGAATCACAAAAATCACAGAGTCATTCAGGCTGGAAAAGACCTCTGAGATCATCAAGCCCAACCTTTAACTCATCACAGCCCTGCCAACCAGACCATGGCACTCAGTGCCATAGCCAGTGGCTTTTTGAATACTTCCAAGGATGGTGGCTCCAACAGCTCCCTGGGCAGCCCCTTCCAAAGTTTAATAACCTTTTCAGTGAAGAAATTCTCCCTGATGCCCAACCTGAACCTCCTCTGGTGCAGACTGAGGCTGTTTCCTCTCGTGCTGTTGCTCATTGCCTGGGAAAAGAGGAGAAGTGATGTAGCCCTGATTTCATGTCTGAGATGTTTTGGTTTGTGAAATTTCTTTCCCAGGCGATTTGCTGTAAACAAAAAGAGACATTTTGCTAACTGTATCTATGTTATTCATTCCTTTTAGAGGAGGATTCTTGATGGCCCTCTGGCTTGACCAGTGTGGTTGAAGAGGTGTTAACCTTGCCCATCCAATCATATTGGTCTCTGTAAAGAGTAAATAAATAAATCGTATTTTGAATAAACACTCGCTCACTCTTTCTAGCCTTCTGAGGATTCACAGAGTCAATGTGGTTTATTTTGTGTCCTATAGCCACAAACTGAGAATTCCATCTCAAGGTCCAAGTTTGGGGCAGACCTGTGTGCTGGGCAGAGCCACAGGTGCCCTCTGACAGCTGCAGGAGCACAAACAGCAGCTCAGGATTCCATGAAACCAGAAATTCTCCTCTCCAAACCTCCAGACAGGCTCTCCAGGGACACAGAGGGAAACACCTGAACTCCAAGGCTCAAACTTCCATGGCAGCTTAGCACACTGTGAATTTCCACTCTTTTTCTTATGCAGTTTGCAGGACTCTATTGATTTCTTTACGTTAACCTTTTGAACTGTGGGAGGTTCATGTTCAGGCATCATCATTTCTCTCTTATTTATAGACTGGAATTATTTCTGGTTTGCAGATTGGAATCTGTTTAAGCTTTCAGTGGGATTTATAAAGGCCTATCTCTCCTACCACACCAGCTTTTGTTGTTCTGTTTTAACTTGTTTCCAGTCTCATAATGATTTTTAATCAGACAACAATTAATGATGCAAATAAGAAGAATGGACACTGAGGAATTGCTGCATCTACTGTATACAGTTATTTGGATTTCAATAACTCTGTTCTATTTTTCCTATATCATTTGAAGACCTGTTACCACAGATATGTTTAATGGTCAGTGTGGAGAAGCACAGCCAGTGGACATGGTATGGTGTTGATGCCTTAGGATTTTACCTTTTATATTTTTCAGATCCTGTACTGCATTAATGTTCAACTCTAAATTCAATATAGAGTGGAAGTTAACTCTCTTCACATTTTGTTTTTGACGAAACAATCCTTCTGAGCCTCAGGTCCTCTGCCTCAGGCCTAGGAAAGTATAAAAAAAAGTGAATTGAGGGGGAGCAAACTGGGAGAATGTGACTTCATTACCTGAAGCTGTAATTGGAGGATTAACCCCTGATGTGCAAATAGACCAAACTTGTCTGAAAAATTCGTGACCATTGTCCAGCTTGGATGCAGCCTCTGTGAGGCTTTTGACTGCCCAAGGTGTATCTATGGAAGGCCTTTAATAAATACCCACTTTTATTCTTTTATCTCTGTCTAGCCTCTGTTCTAGGCAGCCACTGCAAGGCATCAGGGCAGAGCTGTGTGCTAGAGGAGATGAAGGTGTTTATGGAAGTGTTGTTTACTGGCAATGAAGGACATTAACCCTGCCCCTGACACTGAATTACACTGGACAAGGGTCAGACCTTTGGCTACAAGAAGCCTTCAAGCTGCTGACACCCTTTGGAACCAAATATGCAAAAACAATAGAGGTTTGGGCCCATTTATACTGAAAAAGAGAGGAGTGGGAAATCATCTTTTCACTTTAACCCAGATACTCATTTTCCCTCTCTTGGATCATTAGTGTGACAGCTTTCAGAGAATACCAGGATCTGTTTGATGACTCAGCTGCCTCCTTGTAGAGGGCATTGCACCTCCCAAGCCATTCCTTAGCAGTGACTGTCCCAGGCAGGCTCTTTGGTCCTTTCATTAATTCAAACTGGGGTGTGGAGCACCTGAAACACTGTAGGGTTTAGAACCAGTGTGGTGATTTATGCTGTAAATTCTTTAACAGTTCCCCACTGGGCAGGGGGGAACAGGAAGGTGTTTTCAGTCTCTGTGTTTGAGGCAAACCAAAGAAATATCATGCTATTTCTCTTTGAGTGCTCTTTTCTAATTGAAGTGGAGTTTTTGGAGGCTTTTCTCCCCACCACCATCTATAAAATGCAGTTTTCCATGAAACATGTAATGATGCATCAATAAATCACTCAGCAAAATAAATATGCAGATCTTTTAGTCATGAATGTTGCCAGAAACAAACCTTTTGTAATTGATAATTAATGTCCCCAGGATCAATATCTGGCAGAAGAACCTATAGAGGGAGCCTGAATCATCCATGACTCCTCAGGAATGACTGATGCTTTAAAAACAACTCTGAGTACCTGCCAAGGTATAAATTACAGCTTTAGAGAGGGCTTGGAGGGGATGTGCTGGTGGCAGTCACCATCCAGCTGGAGTTCCACCAGCACTGACACCCCTTGGTGCTGTGGGACAGACACAGAGGGAGGAATGTTCCTGCACCCTGGGACTGGGGGTCCTGGGAGGTGCCATAACCAAAATAATGAAGGCACAAAACCCACTGGGAGAGTGTGGGAGTGGGAATTGGGACCTGTTCCTGCAGTGCAGGCTCCTTGTTACTCTGTGAATCCAGGGGCAGGGGGGAATTGTGTACAGAGCAGGAAAAATAATCCAGCCCTCCATCCAAGCTTTGAAATTTGGTGACAAAGACCTCACTGCTGTGATTATCCTGTCCTGCATTTTTGATGGATTTCCATCAACAAAGATGTTAGATGTGCTACATGTCCATTATGTGTCACCTCCACACTGATGCACAGGCAGTAACCAAAGGGACAAATGTAAATACACAAACAAATTCAGGCAGCTCAGGTTATGGGCTGAGAGACACAGTTATCATAAAAAGACCAATAAGGAAGGGCAGAAGGATGTTTGACTGCTGGAATGACTCTTGTTTCCTTTTCATTATTCTTAATAAAAGGAGATGGTTCCGAAAAATTGTGTTTCCTTGGTTATTTTTCCCAGGAGATGGTTTATAAAACACAGAATATATAACACACTGTGTTGCAAGAAAATACCTTATTAAGCGAAGATAGTTAGAAAGAAAAAGTAACACAAATGAATGGTAATATTTTTCCCTTTTACACTTAGTAAAAAGTGCAATAGTTTTTTATATGGATTTAATATCAGTTGCCCTATGAGTGGTGAGAAAAATAATCTCACAGCTATGGTGTATTCAATAATGTTTTAAATACTTGTAGTGGATCATTAGCAACCAAAACTATACTGTAAGACTTTGGAGTAGGCAGCAGTGGGATATCAATTGTGACATCTGGTAGTGAATATAATTTATTTTTCTCATTGTCCAAAGATGTAAATCTCTAGGAAATCATATAAGGCCATGCTTAATGTTGGTATCTGTGTATGAGCTGTTGATTTCTGGTATTTAAGGACCAGGTTCAGGAAGGCCCTTCTACAGGAGGTTGCTTCATACTGATTGCAAAGCACAGCCCCCTGAACCAGCCATCCCACTGTGACCTGGGCCCCAAGATCTGCAGAGTCCCTGCCCTGCTGCTGCCTGGAGTGGAGGATTCAAGAGAAACCTGACCCAAAAGAGCCACCTTGCCTTGGGACCTCGGGCTGGGATCCAGCAGCAACCTTACTGAAAAGTCTTACATGAACTATTTTATCTGGGATGGTTTTCCATGGTGGGAACTTGCTCCTAAATTTGTCCAGAGCCACAGATTTTCCAGAGCAGCCAGCCCACAGCTTCACTCACGATTTGTAGTGTCAGTGATGCCATCCTGAGAAATGGCCTGAAGCACTGAGCAGAGCCAGGGTCTCCAAAGCTCCCCAAATAACTCCATTTTCAGCCCTCTAAGTTGGAAATGCAAGTGGTCAAGACTTCTGCAGCCAACACAGATGAGCTGACACGTTCAGAAGGCAATGTTTCTAAGGAAGTGAGTTGTCTCCTCAGGGTTCTGGCTCTCTCACTGACTCAGCAATTAAAACATGGAATGACCCCCTCTAATCCAGGCACATCCAGCACCCCACACTAGCCAGGATAAATGTTAAGCTTTGGGCAGTGAAGAAAATCCAAAGCACATTTCTGCCTGTGCCTGTGCTCGTGCAGTGTTTCTCCAGGAGGCAATTTCCATCCCAGGGCTGCAACTCCTGAATGCAGCAGGGTCCATGAAGGGAAAACATCACTGGCACAGGGTTTATCAGCAGGTTTATAAAGCTGTTGTGACCCAAAGAAAAGGTTTCTGTGTCAGAGGGCAGAAGGAGCATTCTGGGGTGAAAAGCCCACCAGGGCAGGACCCTCCCTGCTCACACAGCCTCCTGCTCCCAGGACCAGCCCTGCCAGCCAGGAAAAAACCTGAAGAGCAGTGATAAAGTTGTATTGTTTCCACTGGTGCTATAGGACTCTTTATCCCTCAGTAGAAGCCATCCTATTCACTAATTATTTTTTCCCCCAAGGATTTGAGTCACTTTTGAAAGGAACTTTGCCCCTTCCTGCTGCTTTCGAAGCATCATTCAGTCACACCTGTAAAAAAAAAACAAAAAACAAACAAATCCTGTGGAGGAAAAGAATTTTACTTCTTTCTAAAGAAAAACAAAAACAACAAAAAAAGAAACAGTCAAAAACAACCAGAACTTTTATTTCTTGTTGAGTAACCATATTCCATGAGGCATGGCAAGCAGACCTTAAATTCTCACTCAACTCAAAGGCAAACCATTATTCTGTAATTTTGTATGTAAATAAGATGTATTAGGAAATCACTCAAGCAATTAATTAAACAGCTGTTACAGAATAAGTGATAAAGGAAACAGGAGGATGAATATGTGGAATTTTCCTTGCACAGGCATCAGGATGATTTTATTTATTTATTGCTGGTGTAGAGGAGCAGGTCCTGCATCCCTCGGTATCACCCTGAGGGTGCTCAGGGGGGGCAGTCCCAGGGGTTGGATCCTGACTGCACTGCACAGTGTGGGGAATGGAGATGATTCAGAAGGGTTGGGGTCTGTGGTTGTTGCTGACCACCAGCCTGTGGTGGTCAGTCCCACCAGGGACTTTATTAACTTTCAGAAACAATTTTTTATCTTTGGGAGGAGCATGGGAAAGATGAGCTGAGCCTAATCCAAAGGGGACCATCAGCCTCACTGTCTTCACTTGCAGACACTTAAATTTTTTTAAGCCCCTTCTGAGTGTTCCACATGACACAGCCTTGGGGGAGTGAAGCTCACCAGCCCTGACACCAAAGCATGTCCAGGCCTTGGCCACAGCTGAGATCCAGCTGGAAAAATGGAAGGCAGACAGCAAGGGACAGCCTTGGGCTGAGGAGTGAGACAGGTGAAAGGTTTAGGGAAAAACTGCGCCATGGAGATGAGATCTGACTAAAATCACACACATAAACTGATTAAAGGCCTCAGGTCTTCCAGGTCCTTGCAGGTGGAATGTCACTTCTCTCACCTCCCAGGAGGCACTGGGATCAGTGGGGCAGGACCAGTCTCTCACAGGTCTTTCCCAGAGCTGGTGCATTTCTGGAATACACTTCTGAGGTGTGACAAGAAGAAATGGCAGTGCTTGGCCAGCAAGAGGGGAAACACAGAGAAATGAAGCTCAATGCTCATTTTCACTCTGCTTGTTGTGCTCATGTCCCTCATTCCTTGCACAGCGCTGAGTCTGACTCCTCATCCTGGAAGCACCTGAGGTGCTGAATTCCAGGTGTGCTGGGGATGTCTGCACCTCTGTAAGTCACAGCAGCTGAGGGTGCTTGTTGTGATCTTCTGCTCCTGTATCACCCTCCTGCTGCTCCTCACTGATGGGACTGGATTCAGACTCACCTCACAGGCACACATTCATCCCTCTAGGTAGAAAATCACCCTCTTATTTTCAACTTTTCCCGATTCCAGCAGCTTCCAGCCCAGCTACTTCCACATGCAGGGAGAGCAGCCTGAGCCAGCCCTGACTGCAGACTGGCTGTGGCTTTCTGTGACTTTCTGAGACTTTCTCAGACTTTCTGTGTGGCTGTGATCCAGCTCCAGACAGGATCCAGACTGCACAGAAACCACCCAGCCCATGAGGAGGGGAGACACAAACTCCTTGAAGGACCTGCAAGGCAGGGAAAGGCTGGCAGTGAGAAGAGTTAAAGGATTCCCTCTCTGGGGTGGATCCATGCACAGGGCCATGTCCCAGAGCCTCCCACAGCCTCTGAGTGCTCTCACCCCGTGTGGAGATGCCACTGGGGTGGGACACAGGAGCCCAGAGCATCCAGAGCAATTTGCACAGCTCTGGGACCAGCATGTGGGTGCTCCCAGCCTCATTAACCAGAGCTCACTGCCTCTGCAGCGGGAAGGATCAGAGCCTCCAAGAGATGAAGGATTGTTCTGGCTAGCCAAGGAAGTAATTTTAATTGGCAACATTCAGCTTCCAACTGTTCAACAACAGCAAGAGGTTAACAATGTGGAACTGTGGCTCGCTCAGAAGGGACATTTCCTCCATCACTGTGCACTGTCCCTGTCACTCCTCAGGCAGCTCTGTTCTCCTGCTGCCCCATCCCAAACTGAAGGGAACAGCAAAACAAACTGGATTTGTTCCTGAAGTGTGTAGAAGAATTTTGTCACTCTGTTTGACCTTGTGGCCGAGGAGTTCTCATTCTGTTGGAAGAGCCAGAGTTCTTCCTCCAGTCCCATGAGACTGCTCTTGGTTTCCACTCCTCTTATCTTGGGTGAGTTTTGAGATCTTGCCTTTCAGACTCTGTCACTGGGAGAAGGACACTGGGTATTAAATCAACCAGCAGGAGGACACGGATAATTTTTTTTCTGTCCATGCTAGACAATTATTCCAATGGCTGTCCTAGACATGGCAGATTTAATAACTGCAAATGAAGGACATTTATCTCTGAAACAACTGATTTGATAAAAAATGGTAAAATCAATGAATTCATTACTACACAGACAGTAATACTTGTAGGGGGAGGGGGACACCAGCTTGTGCTATTATAAATTATTTCAGTCTGGTGGCATTTGGGTGTTCAGGGATGTGTTTGTGTGCAGTGGAATTCATTCATGGTCTTTGGAACTGCAGGGGTGCAGAGCTCACCTGAACCACCTGTAATTCCTGAGCATCCAGGCTCTGCCTGTGGGAAATCACATCCAGGAACATTCCTGACCATCCTGTGGGAAATCACATCTGGGAACATTCCTGAGCATCCTCATGGGCAGAGCCTGTGGGAAATCACATCTGGGAACATTCCTGACCATCCCATGGGAAATCACATCCAGGAAGGAGCCTCTCAGCACCTCTTGTCTGCTGAGACAAGGAGCAGGCCTGGGTGAAAATCTCCCATCTCCTCTGCTCTGCCCAAGCCTGCACACACAAACCACCAAAAGTTAACCCAGCACAAAGCACACTTTAACCAAGAGGCTGATTTGTCTGAAGGGTGAGCCACAGCAGCCAGAGATTCTCACAAAATGGCATATTCAGGATACTTGTCAGCATTTAATTTCATCACAGGTCCAGCCTCAAAAATCTCCTATGACTTCTTGAAAATTTGCAATTGAAGAAATGTAAAATATATTAATTTCATTTGCAGAATATTTTAAACTCTTATTGGAAAAGTCCTGCACAATATTTTATTTCCACTGCTGCACCTGCTGTCTGTATCATTTTCTGTCCTTTATCCCCCATTCTTTGTTTTTTCCTTCCTGAATTTGCCACTCAAAAGAGAAGAAATGAAGGAGAAATAATTGCATTAAGTCAATGTATCGTTTAACTTTTTGCATGGTAGTGAAGAAAGCACAAATAAAATTACTTGTAACAACAATTCAGTATTATTAAAGATTTTTTTTTTTTTACAAAACAGAAAAATCAGCCACATCTTTTGTTGAATTTCTTGGATTATCCAAGCTAGGGTAGATTCTAAAGAGTTTTAGGTCCCATGAACATGAAAGGGTTTGCCCCAATTTACTTTTCCATTATGCAAGGTCAGAAATATGTGCAGAAAATGCCATTTAATGTGATCTACCATCTTGAGGGCTTCCAACTGTTGAGCTGTACAGAAATTACTGAAAACATTCAGCACAATAAGTTCACTGGGTGTGCAGTACAAACCAACCCTAGTGCGATTTATGGACACAGCTTCCAAGTCTTCTATTCTTCCAAAACGCAGAGGTGGAAACTCCTTTGTATATATTAACAAAAGTCATTTAGCACTTTGCTCATCACAGCCATGACACTGAACTCCAGCTTGGCAGCTTCTCTCTTCTCTTCTCTTCTCTTCTCTTCTCTTCTCTTCTCTTCTCTTCTCTTCTCTTTTTGCTTTTGATCCCAGTATTTCTGGATGGGGATTGGCAGGAGAAGCCAGCACAGGATGGAATAGCTCCTTGAGGGCCACCCATGGGCTAGGACAGCTCCTCGAGGGCCACCCATGGGCTGGGACCACATGGGGGCCTGTCCAACCCCCCTGGCCAGAGAACCAGCAATGCCCAGCTCCAGGGAACACAGAACTCAGATGCAACAGATAAATCTGAATAAATCCATGCTGCACTCACCATTCATTTGCCCTGGAAATAACAGCCTCAGCAGAGCATGGGCTACTGGCAAGAACAGCAAAGCATCCGACATGATAAATAATGTTTACATCCAGAATCCAGATGTCATTTTCCATCCTGTAGCTTTGGAAATAATGGCCTGTTACTTCTTATTAAATCAAGGGTAATCCATTCACCTACAGGCCCAACCATGGCTGTCTCTGCTAATCTCCACTCGGGGAGCTGTATTCATCAGTGGGAGAGGCCTGTGTTTCTAGCAACAACTGCAAGCCAAATGATCTTCAGCAATGGAATTTCAGATATCAATTAGCACTTCTAATGTGTGGATCTGTCAGCACAACCCTGCCTGACATAAATCCCAGTTTTCCACCAGTGGTGTGACCTCCGGTGTGCTCGGGCACGCACACCCCAAGATTCTTCATTTCCTTCCCAAACCTTTTATATTTACCAGCAATAAAAAGCTCAGTGTCTCTCTCCAGTGATGATTCACCCCATGTCTACAGCACTTCAGCCAGTTTAATCCTCCTGTGGATGGAACTTATTTCAAAATTGGCCCTGTCTTGAGCTGGCTGGGTGATACGACCCAAACATCCGTTTCAACCCAATTTTTTCCAGGCTTCTGTGAGGGAGTGGTGATAACAGCTGTGATTAAAGTGCCATGACCTTGAAAAGCAATGGGAAGTTCTCTCTGAAAGACCTTTATGAAGTTTGGTTTATTTTCTAGGTAGCTTGAACCACTGACACCCTTGGTTTGACCTGGCCATAGTGGCAACGTGCACCTGCCTTCCCTCATCTTCCTGCCCAGCTGTTCTTTTCCTGTAAAAAAAAGAAATAATAAAAGGAAATTTAGAAAACCGAGATTAAATACACAAGTGTGCAACCAATTTATTCTGAGATATTTGCACACAGCAAGATCTGGTCACATCTACTTTCAGATTCTAGTCCTTCGCTTTGGGGCTTTTGGACTGTAATTGTGTTCAGTCTTCTATTTATACAGTGAATCTATAATGTAATTTCATGAGGTACTGAGATGCACTGAAAAACATATGAGCACTAAGTTGCTCTGCCTAATCCATATGAAACAGTGTTGGAAATCAGCCTGGTAAACGTGGCAAGAGAATGAGCAAGGATTTCATCTGGGGCTCTGACACTAATCTAAAAAGGATTATCAAGGAGATAGCCTGAGATACAGAGCACTCGAACAGAGAGGACAAGGAATCCTATTTAAATGAATGCTCTGGCTGTGGGGGGCTTGTAAACAATTAGCACATGGCCTTCCCACTGACCACACCAGCAGGAGCTGCTGCCCCCCAGCCTCTGCACAAACCACATTTACTGCTCCAGCCAGCAGATTCAAAGGGAGCTTCAGAGAAACAGATGATTTTCCAACATTAGCTTTTAATAGGGACAGCATGTCTGGCAGGATGAAAGGAATGAAAAGCCCTTGCTGTTCACAGTTGTAATCCACCCCCTGTCGTCTCGCTGTCATTTCTCCACAAGCTGCACCACTCCCTGCTTTGGGAACTCAGATCCAGACAAATCCACTTCAGGGCACCCAGTGCTCCATGTGTGGGGTCCCAGCAGGAGGGTCCTGCTGAAATTCACCCTGGGTGCCAGAGGTGGTGGTGCTTGTGGCCACCCTCCTCTGATCCCCCTGCTCAGCTTCATTTATATTGTGTTTTTCCTCTTAATATTGTATTTTTCCTCTTAATATTGTGTTTTTCCTGAGAACAGATCTGTGAGCACCTGTCCATTTAGGGGTGATGAAAAGCAAAATACAGGCCAATGAATTATTTAATTGCAGGCTTAATATAAAACATGAGAACTGTTCTTTCTGAAGCAAAAGAAATAACTAATTCTTTCCTTTTGTGGCAGAATTGAGGCTGATTGCCTCAGTCTCATCCACTTCTCTTCCCCTGACAAATCGAAGGTTTTGTGGATTTTGGCCTTTTGAACTGCAGGATTTGGTTTTCAAATACCAGAAGATGTTTTATGGATTGTGGCATGTGTAGTGCAGTGTTCCCCTGTCCCAATGCCTGAAGCCAAGCATTTAGCAGGGATGAAGCCTTCATGGGATGTTTCAGTAACAACTGAACAAATCCATGCTAAAGCCATGAAAGAACCCTCATCCATCTTCTCACCATTCCCTGTGGGGTTTGGCTGCAAATAAATTATGCCCTGAAGCCCCCTAAACTATTCCTACATAATTTAATGTATGAACAACATAAATAAAGCCCTTTGGAGGTTGACAGTGCCCCACGTGTGCCCAAAAATCCTGAGCATCCATCTGGAGCACAACTGCTCCATGAGGATGGGGTGACTCCACCTGTGCACAGGGGGATGAAGAACAGAAAGGAATCCTTGTTAGGCCATTCCATTCCCAATTAATTTCTGTTTTTCCTTCCCATTAAGGCTAATAAACTCATGAGGAGGGCAGTGCATTAATTGGAGCAACACTTCTCCTCCTTCCACCAGCCCAGTCAAATTCCTCTGCTGATTTTGTTGAGCAGTCCTATTTCCACACATGAGCACTCCCATATAATTGTTTTATCAGTGTGGTCCAGTGCATGGTTTAGTTAGAAATTTGTGCTGGATGATGCAGAGCATTCCTTGCTTGAAGTAAAGATGTCACAAAGGTATCAAAAGCACCTTTTCCCTTTTTTTTTTTTTTTTTTTGCATGTTGTACAACAGAAGCTGTGATGTGCCCTGCAAGAATTCATCCACAATAAAGTCATTTTTGATTCAGCGAGACTGGAATGGGTTCCAGTAGGTTAAATATCTCCAAATTCAAAGTTTCCCCTTTTCTGGAGTTCATGCATTTAGCTCACTTATCTTTCCAAACATAAAAGAAATCATAACATAATAACACACCCAGGGGACCTGCAAACCTCACTGGGTTGTATTGAGCCATCACCCATCCCTTTCATTCACTGGAAGATTTGTGCAAAAAATAGAGAATATTGTGATGAAAGAGCACAGACCATAAAACAGAGAGCCAAGCCCTCAAGTTGTGTATCATCATAAAGGCAGAAACATCATCCAGATTTCTGCCAGCAGAGAATCTGGATCTTTGTACTTCAAATATACCTAAATATTTCAGAGCAATAAAAGTGAAATATGCTCTAGCTGTACTTTAAGGAGAGATTTCAGCAAACTTTATGTTTAAATTTCTTGGCTGATTAGCCCACAATGACTTCTAATCGCTTGGGAGAGTTTTTAAAAATCAAACGTGAATATACTCAAGACAGAAACTGAGAAAGTTGTCTGCAGGTTGTGGGGACTCACTTTTATTTTTTAAGGAGAAAATAAAATCCTTTAGCTCACTTGCAAGCAGCTATTGCATCCAATATTGAGGATCTGAAATGAGCAAAGCCAGTTGTTTGAATGAAAGCTCAACACCTCATTTTCCACTCATCTTGCAAAGGATGTGCAGTCCTGTGGAAAATGATAGAGCCACATTATTATAAAAATGGGAGTGATGGATAAAAGGGATCTTTGGTGTTTATTTTTTTGAGCTGGCCCTTGCAGGTGGGTGCTTCCTGTGTGTGTTTGAAGATGGGATGTGGATGGATCCTATCAGCCCTCACAGGGGACAGAATTACTCAGTCAAACTCAGCTCAGCACTGGGCATCACTAAAATTCTTATTTTTTCCCCATCATATGCCAATTCCATCCCTCACCCTGAGTTTCCCTGCAGCTGAAGTCCCTCATTTCTCCAAAGACCCAACTATTCACGAGGCAGGTCAGGTTTTCAGAGGAGGAGAGATAATGCAGCCATTGCTGGCAAAGCTGCCTGCACCCCTGACCACCCAGCTGGAAAATACAGCTAATTTTATTCACTGGGGAGTGCTGGGAGGATTAATTGGATTTAGTGGCCACAATGTACTTTACATTGGTTGGGTGGAAGGAGACTGATAAGAGTTGAGGTGCAAATTTCTCAGAGGTGCAAGGAAAAAAAGTGGCCAAGGAGGAGGGCAATTATTTAAAGAGTCACTGAAGCAAGGAAAAGACAATTAGCATTGGTATCACCCTAATTCACAACAATTTGCAACAATGAGTCTGAGACACTCTTCCCATCAAGGCCAGAATACATAATTTCTTGACCTTATTATAAAATATAATTAAAAAAACATGAGCAAAAATGCTGCATGTCCACATGGGTAAAACAGGAAAACAAAAGGACACACAAAGGAACTGAAGGACAACGGATTTTTGGGAGTCCTGGGTCTAAAAGAAAATTGCAGCAGGTCTATCAAGCTCAGGGTTTTTCGATGGAGCCAAAAGGTGACAGAGAATTTGAACCAGGCAGCCTTCACTTTATTTTCTGTCCCTTGGGAGCCTCTCATTTGGACTTAGCCTGAAGCAAATCCTGGTTCTCCTGCATTGCACAAGGACAGGATTCTTTTTTTTTCCCATGTTCTCCTAGGTTATCTGAGATGTTAACCTGAAATATCTGCAGCACTGCAGCATGGAACAAACATGAGAGAGGCAGGGAGAACTCCAGGAGAATCAGCACCTTCTGAGCAGATTAGAACCTGGAGTAGATCTGCCACATCCCTGATCTTTTATCAGCACATAATATTATTAATCACAGAGTTAAAGGAAAGATACTCTGAAAGGGACAAGAGAACAGGCTTCTAATGGAATTGTGATTCTTTATGCCATAGCTTTTATGGTGTCTTTTGTCTTTTTTTTTTCCTTTTTNTATATAGAAGAATTTTTAAAGCAGTATTTGGAGCCAGAGACTCAGGCCAGGTCAGTTTGCAACACAACGGACAATTCTTGCTGACCATACCAACTTTAAAAGGCTCCTCTAGGATGGGGTGGATTTTTTGGCTGTTTATGGTGCTTGTGTTTAAGAGTCCCACGTGTCCAGGAAGCAGAGGAGAGATGAGTGGTGGATCTCCTTAACTGGGGTTGCTTTCCTCTCCTCAATTAGAAAAGAACCACAGCCTGTTCCAATGAACTCCTCAGGTCTGTTTTAAGGCACCGTTCTCCCTTTGTCTGTGAAATGTTCTGTTCTGAAATAAAGGATTTCCTATTAATGCTGAGGAAGAAAATGTTCATCAGTGTTAAAGGGCAAGAGAACTTGGATAACACCAACTTCACTCAGTTCCTTTCACAGGTCCATATCAAAATCCTTTCTGGATCATATAAGTATTATTTTCAAAATTTATCCCTGTTTTGACCTACCCTAACCAGCCATAGCCTAAAAACTTGGGAAAATGCACCCCCAGCCAGCCAAAATATGTACAAATCAGTCCCTAATTTTGGTGTATCTGCAAAATGCATTGGGGCTGAACACCAAGCTGCTTGGTTTTTACCATTATGTGCAAAACCCCCAGTGCACTGTAGGTGTTATCTATAAAACTCTTGATTTTCATTATTTATCTCTATGCCTGTCTTGTTCTCTGCCTGCCAGCTGATCACTGTCAGATGCACTAGACTGTACACATGGATTGGACTGGAGTTGATGGGATTAATTGATTTGATTACATCGAGTGAAATCAGTGGATTTCACATCAAATAGAATCAATAATCTGAATTACATTAGACAGATGAGCAAACAGAGGGCAGGATCATTGCTCTGGCTTTGCTGGGATGTTCAAATGGCTGAGATCAGTGGATTTGGGCTCATCTGTGCACGACACAGGGACTGGATCCATTTGAGTCGCACTGGTGGCCTCAGTAACTACAATTTCTTTTTAACTTGAGTTTGTACTGATCTTTATTATAATAATTATACCTAGCGGCAATCACCCTCTCTGGTACACACAAAAAAGTTCATTATATGACACAGAGATGAAGTGGCTCATTTTCCCCCTATTCTAATTTGGTAAATGGTGATTACAGAGGTAGGAGCTTAGCGAAAGCCAATGAGCCTTGATGCGTTAGTTAGATTTTTAACAAGTCATCTTTACTGAGCCCTGACTGCATGGAGCCCAGTCAGATGACAAGTCCAAGCCTCTTGCCTGCTGGTTCTGTTGTTATTCTCTTGATTATCCTCCAGCATGTTGAACACTCCTGTGTGAGAAGGGCAGCACCATCACACAAGGCCACCTTTCTCTTGTCCTTAATCAGAAATGTTGAACTGTTCTCTAACCCCTGAGAGGGAAAAGAATTCATTAGATTTCATCTCTTTTTTTTTTTCACTCCTGAATGCTAAGTGCCTCTTCCTTTTTCTCTCTCTTCCTGGGGGAAATGTGTGAGGAATTAACGTTTAGGAAAAAAATATTAACTTTCCCAATTCCCACACGAGGCTGAATCCCATCATCTGCTCAGAGCTGCAGTCAAAGGTCGCTGTAACAGAGGGGTAGGGTGTTTGCAACATATCCTCTTGGCTCAGTGATCAAAAATAGAAGATTAGGCACCTCTTTCCCAGCTTAGTGACATAAAAAACGTGGAATTGGCCTGTGAAAGGAAAAGGCAGACTGTGTTGACAAAGAGAAGACAGTTCAGTGGATCGTGACCGAAGCTGTTATTTAGAAAAAAAGTTCATTCATATTTTCCCATAAATAACACCTCCAGATTAGGGTGCAGAAGGCACGAGTTTTGACAGGAAATTAGGGAGGGTTAGAAGAAAGGATCAGAGCCAGAGGCTGACTACACTTGTGAATCCCTTCAAGGTCAGCTCAAATCTTCTGTATTTACCCCACATTTGTGTCCAGCAAGCATTTCATGTCAAACTGATTAAAGTTTGCATTGAAAATAAATCTACATTATTGCTAGAAGAAGGCACCTCAGAGTCTTGGTCCTTTTTCTCATCTTTGTCCCTCTGGATTTTCTTTCTGCCTAAGAATTGAGGACAGAGCTTAAATCCACAACTGACATCCCTGGAACAAAGCAGATTTTCCCCAGGTCTGGTGTTTTTGGAACCATCCCAGACAAGGGGTGGATATGAAAGTTCACCCTCCAGGACACCTGCTTTGCTCTCCTTCCCTCACCTGAGTAGATGGGGAATTTCTCCATGTTCTCATTGCTCAAACACACATGTAACACAGGACATTGTGCAAAGGATGGAAGATAAAAGCAAAATAAAATTATTTAGGAATACAAGTATTATATCTTTATTCAAACTGTGAACTTTTCACTTACAGCTGTAGTCTGCAGCTGTAACTTGTTTATTTACAGAATATTGACTTCATTTTAACTTGGGGAATCTGAATTTTTTTTTTTTTTTATGGGTGGTGGTTGCCTGTTTTATTTATGCACAACTGGACAAGGACATTTCCTGGTCTCCAGAAAGGAGGCTGGACTGGGCTATGGAGGGACAGGGAAATATGTCTGGTTCAGAATATGAACCCCACAGCTCAGCTGCTGACACAGAGCTCTCCAGCCTTGCTGAATGCTCAGGGCTTGGCTGGGTTTAAAAACCCTGAATGCAGAAAGGCTCACACAGTGCCCAAAGAACAGAAAAACTGCAGCATTTGGCCCAAAAACACCTCCAAGCCCAGCCTGTATCTCACCAACATTGCCAGTTCTGTGCTGAGACCTGGTTCCTCTCATCCCCTCCCTCCAGCCCCGCTCCCTCTGCCCCTCCTTGCTCCCAGGAACGCTGACTCTCATCTGTCTGCAGTTAGCACCTACCAAAGTAACTGGACTTGCTGCTGGAACAGAAGAAATATGTGCTGTTAACAGTTCATTGAGCTGTGAGATGAACAAGCTGGGTGTTGAAAAGGAAATCCGAGCTAAGAGTACATTTCCAGTGCTAATAAAGCTTTTTCCTTTTGTTGTGTGTTTCCAAACGCTGACTCTAGAACGGCTGTCATCCGTTTTTTTTCCAGAATTAGACAACAGGACAAATTCAAGGTATCATGAAGTCACTTATCCTTGCTAAATGACAGCTCTCCATGCTGCATTTGGAGATCTGTTTAGTCCTCCAGCTTTTGTTAAAAATTCTGTCCTGTCTGGAGCTGTCATTGCCCTTTGCAACAAAGTCCCCTGCAACATTTCTGGGTCTGTCTCACCTGTGCTCCCTGAACACGAAGGGACAGGCTGGGCAGCAAGGGGTGAGTTTGTGGGAGCAGGAGATCCCAAGGAGCTTACCAGGAGCTTACCAAGGCTGCTGCCTGGTAAGGGGGAGATGGAGCAGTGCCTCTCCTGATTCCTGGGGGTGCTTTGCTCTCTTAAAGGATGGCAGAGGTTTGGGGAGCCAGGCTGGCTGCTCATGATGGAAAAGACATCACACAAGAGCAACCATGAAGAGAAAGGCACAAGGAGCTGGGTGTGAGATGGAACAGAGAAAAACCCACATGGGTAAAATTTCCCTTGTTTTTCTTCAGAATGTGGTGCCTTAGAGGAAATCCTGTTTCCAGGACAGAGACATTCCTATTAAACCTGTGTCATCCCCTCCTTTGTAGAGGATTATCACAGGTGAGGCAGGTGGAGGTGTCAGCTCCTGCTCCCAGATGTTTTTGTTCTCTTCTCTGTGAGCAGATGCTGTGTGCAGGCTGCTCTCTGCTATTCTTGGCAGGAGGTAACTCCAATAAAATTTTCAGCTCCACTTTTAGATGGAGGAGAGTTTGGGTTGGGTTTTTTTAGGAGCATTATGTGCAGCAATTGCATAGCCTGCAATGATTTAGAGATCATCTCTGTTACAGTCAAGGCCATTTGGCGTTTACTTTCATGAGCCACAATGGAGACCTCATGCTGCAGTGAGGTTTGTCTTGAATTTTTGTTTCACTATCACAAAGCCATCATCATCTGGTTTTGCTTCTGAGTTTTATCTTTTGCTCAGGAGAGGAGTGCCATATATTATTCACATCACATTATGTTCACAACATTTGAGGTGCTGGACAAATGCATTATAAGAAGACAGTCCCTGCTGTGAGGAGTTTACAACCCAGGCAGAAAAACCAGATGAGATTTAGAGGCAAAGAGATGTACTGTGAAAAAACAAAATGAGATAAGGAAACTTTCAAGGTGTCATGATTAACAAATGTGCTGTTAATTTTTCTTTTTAATACTCCATTTTAATGGCAGAGACTATTGAAAATTTTTCAAAACTCCCCCTCCTTCTGCTGAAAGAAAAAAATTTTCTGTGAAAACACGAAACTGGGTTTACTCTGTCGTTTGAATTGAATCTTGATTTTCAGAATTTCTTTTCATCTCTTGAAGACTCAGCTGCAGAGGTGCTTTAGTAAATCCTGTTTTTAAAAAGATCACATGTTTGATTTGTCTTTTTTAAAAAATATTTTCTCAGAATTATATTCTCCATATAAAAGAAATCTTTCTTCTCTTGCAATAATTCCACTTTTGGTGCAGCACTGACACCAGTACTATGTCACATATTCACACCCATCAAGTGTGTTTTCACTGCCTTGGGCTCATCCCCTGATCTTTCACAGGCTGTGTCAAAGTCCTTCCAACCTCTGTTTTTTCACCAGAGGAGATCTGTGCATCCTTTGGTTGCACTCAGCAAACTCCTTATTGTCCCTTTCCTCTCTGCTCTCCAGTCCTGAGGGACTGGGTGGCTCCTTTGCTGGCCCTGCTCCACACCACCCACGCACACACAGAAATAAAAGTCTGCTTGGTACTGGCTCTTGGAAAATCTCCTCTCTTGTGAAGACCCCAAACCTCTATCCCTTACCATAATCCTGCACATTTATCACCAAAACTCCAGAGTGGGCTGGAGTAGCTTTGCAGGTGGCAAATTGTCCATTTAATGATGGGATTTTAGCTTGATTTTCCTAGCAGGTCTTTTTCACAGCAGCTGACCTTCAGTGAGTCCTTGAATTGCACAATTGCCTTTGTGAGAGGACAGCAGCGAACATCCTTATTTTATTTTTTATTTTCCTCACTGCCTTTCAGTCCAGCAGCAACACCCTTGAGGTGTCCTGTGAAATCCTGACACAGGGAAGTACCAGCCTGTGTTTGGATCCAGGCAGGGGATGGCAAGCCCAAGTGCAGTCACTCTGATGTGGTTTTTAGGAGCAGGGATGATGTTGCCAGAGCTAAATGCTCTTTTCAGGCTGCTCATATTTCATTAAAGCCAAGCAGAGAGAGGTGGGGGAGCCACTGCTCTGAGTCCTGTCACAGCACTGGGAACAGAGCAGGGGGAGGTGCTGGGTGTTCTCCTGAATGGGAAACTTCCTTTAGAGGAAAACACATTCAGGGGGGAATGATGTCCCCTGGTGTCATTTTTTATATCCCTTTCAATAAATGTTTTCATTTGGTCAGAATTTTTCATTTTGACCAAGAAGTGATAACTTTTTCTGAGTTTAATGCTAAATTTAATCCTTTTCCAATGAGATCTGTACTGTCCACTAGGGCAACAGGGTTTGCCAGGTGTGAGAAGAACCCAGATGCTGCAGGGACTGCTCAGGAAACTTAACTAAACTGGAGTGAGTGGAGTTGGCAGCAGCTGACAAAGCTCCTGACAATGAGTGAGTCTTAAGGAAGCCAATTTCCAACTTATTTTAACCTCACTCCAACTCCAAAAATTCCAGATTGGGTTCAAACAAGATGTAGGTTTGGTGTCTAGAAGTGCTTTTGGCTTTCTTGCTGTGCCCACACCAAGGAAAATCAGTCCCTCCAGGATCTGGGTGTTTTCAGCCCCACCACCAGACCCCTCTGCCCTCAGAGTTGTATTTCTCAGGAGCTGGGGTTTGACAACAGATCCATGACTGGAACTGGAGCCTGGTTAAATCACTTCTGTGTTTTGTCCTCCCCATAGCAATGCAGCAGAGGAATTTTGCCTTTTCAGGTTTCCAAGAGTCAAGGCAGTGCACTGTTCGTGTGCCAGTCTCCTGTTTGTTATAACAGCTCCATTTTCTGCCTCAGCTGACCTGCTCTGGCAGGGCACAAAGGCTGGGCTGCCTTTGCTTTGCTTTTTAACCACAATTCCAGATTCCCCTTCCTTGCCTCTCCACCAGCTCACTGAATTCTCGTTGATGTGGAACAGGCTCCACAAGAATTGTTTTTCTCCCTGAGCTTTTAAATGCCTCCACTGTCACCTCTTGTTTTGGCTCTCAGACTTACTTCTCTAGGCTATTTCCATGATTTATAGTTGATTGCTGTTGCCACTTTTTTACCATAACGTCTTCTTGCAGATATAAAATCAGGTTTCACATGCACAAAAGATTTCTATTGGAGAAATGAAAACGCTATTGAAATGTAAAACCTGCTGAAATAAATCATGGTGGGGGGGAAGTGATGAAGATATACTCTTTCATTTATATAAATATCCTTAACTGAACAGGTGACATTCCAGGAACTATCAGCAGATGGCAACTCCACCAGCTCAGGGGGAGCAAGCTCTGCTGCTTTAAGAATGAGGTCGCTATTTTTCTCCAGTGCATAAATCTATGGTTTATAGTTATTGCATGACAGCCTGCCACTAATTAAATTATAAATGACGTGACAAGGAAGAAACACCTTTAAAAATCACTGAATAACTTTTTGGGACACTTTTAGTGCGCTCCATCTACGCTCCACTTTCTGAAGCACAGCGACATCTCCCAGAGTTTGTGTTTAAAGTAAATTGAGCTAGACAGGATCTGACAAATCTCCCTTCACTGAAACTGGGTGAGCTGTGGGAGCCTCTGGAGCTGGAGCTCTGGCCAGAATACCTCAGCTGATTTAGCAGGCAAGGGGAACCCCCTGCAAATGGGAAAAGTGACTGCCCCTCATCATCCTCGTGCTGCAGGAGAAGCAACCCTGTCCTGATGAATGGATGGCCCACCAAGGGGTGACATTTTCACCATTACACATGGCTAATAATAACATTTGTGAATAATAATTTGTGGAATAACAAATAAAGCCTCCTCAAATTCCCTAGGCTCAGCCCAGGAAAGTTTCTCCTTCCCAGCCCCCCAGTGAGGCTCACTGCCTGTGGCAGAGATGATCCTCACCCCCACCACTCCTGACACTTTGCTGTGCTCACATCCCCAGTGCCCATTCCAGTGAGCTCCATGTGCTGCCAGGGGGGGCCCAGGTTTGTTTCCAGCTCCATGTTCCAGGTCATTTGGAGCTCCAGGTTTGTTTTCCTCCATGTTCCAGGTCATTTGGAGCTCCAGGTTTGTTTCCAGCTCTGTATTCCAGGTCATTTGGAGCTCCATGGATGGTGCTTCAGGCAAGAAATCCACATGGCTTTGCCTGCCAGTGCCTCACTGGGACACAGGTGCCATCCCTGGGTGCCCAGAGAGCCACGTGCCACCCTGCAGATAATTAGCTGATAAAGCAGGTTTATTGCCTCCCATTTTCCACCAGAAAATGACATAAATCATAGCAGATTTTTCCTTTGATAACTTAATGCTGCAGATGTGAAGTGTTTGGGGATGAATAGGACTCAGTGTTTGTTAATGAGAGTTTAATGTCTTCATCTTCTGCATTAAACTCCGGTTAATTAATATTCATTCAATTAGAAAATGTAAAAAATAAATTATACAAAATCAAGCTTTACACAGGAAGCAAGTGACCTCCTTTCTGCTGTTTTCAGGTGCTAATTAGATTAACTCCCTTCCTATGAGGGGGGAGTGCTCAAGCAGCCAGAGGAGCCTTGCAGTTGGGTGCAGACCTTCTCATCTGGGTGTGCCTTCTTCTGGTCTGCCCTGAGCTGGTAGAGACCCAAACCCAAAGCCTGATGAAACACAATTGCAGCTTTTGTGAGCCTGCAAAGCTTTCTGGTCAGTGGAAAGGCTCTCTCTGCTGCAGTGTTGGTGTTTTTGGAGCTGGGTGTTGCTGAGCTGGTGGCAAACTGGGAGCTGTACAAAGTCTGGATTCCAGTCTGGTCCTGCCTGCTGCCTTTGGCTGAGTCTTCCTCCCTTTGCTGACGCTTTGTTATTTTTTTCCCTGCTCTGAACAGACTCTCTAACTTTGGATTCCTTTCAGAAATGGAGTTCTTTGGGAGCTGAGAGTGTCTCATCTCAGAGACAAGAGCTCCCTCTGGGACCAAGGGGTGCTCTGACTTCAGCAAGGCTAAGGGCAGAATAAAACAAGGCAGCCTGAGCTGACTTTATGCAAACAGACCACGGGGGTCCTAAATAATCACTATTGCCAGCTCATCTGATGGAACTTTGAAGCTGGCCCTGCTTTGAGTGGGGGGTGGCACCAGCTGACCCAGAGGTCCTTCCACCTTCAATTACTCCATAATATTGTGTTTCTTCTATTTGCCTGTGTCTGAAGCCACGCTTGTCTTCTCTTGCAGAAACACTGTAAAAGGCAGTGAGAGGCAGTAGAAAACCCAAACTGCACAAAGACCTGCTGTGGATTATTGCACGCTGTGCTGGGGTGGGAGGGGGAGCACAAAGGTTCTGTGCTGGAATGTGTTTTATAGTGCATCATCCCTCCCTGTCCTCTTCATCTGCTGCTTTCCAGCAGCCCTGAATAGCAATTTGCTTTTAAGATGGGAGGGACAGGCATCTGTGTGAGTAAAACTCGGTTGTATCTTATATTAGAAGTCTGTCAAAAGGAGAAAACACCTTTGGATGAGATCGGTGAGGTTTTGGGGACCTGGTTTTGTGTGTGTGCTGTTAAGAGTCCAAAGCAGCACAGAATATCAGTGACACCACACATGATGGTAGCACCCCTTGCATGGGAGGAGGGGGTGCTAAAGTGACAAATATTTTAGAACAACTAAAAAAAAGTTGCAACACTACTGAAACAGAGACGGTGGGACCCAACTGTGTTATTTAGATTGTCTCATCCTGCAGAGAAATGGGATTATTGGTAGTGTGATACTCCTTCTTTGACTCAGGCCATCACCAAGACATAATGATGTGCAAAGGAGGCACAAATGAACTGCAGTGATACAGCCAGAGGCACCTTGGCAAAAAGGGGAATATTTCATGCAAGGGAGGTCAAGGATGCTGCAAAGGAGAGTTTCCCTCTGCTGCCTGCTCCTGCTGTGGCCCCTCACAATAGAGCACAATCACCCCCACGGCTGGTCCTGGTGTGAATTCCTGTGAAGCTTCACCTCCCACTGCCTCTTTTCCATTCTACTGCTTCTGTCTCTTTCTCTTGCTCTCTCTGCTACACCTCCTCATTATCTAAAACGTCTTAATCAGAACCTGTGCTTGGTTTCAAGCCAGACTCCTGCTTTCCTTGGCTCATTCCAGCTATCACAATAGTTGGCACCAACTGTTGGGCTGTGCTCACAGCCCCAATTTCAGGATGCTGCTTGTGAGAGATGCTGAGGTTCTGATTTGTCTGGTGCGGGCAATGCTGAGAGCCAGGGGCTGCTGTCGTGATTCACTGCAGCATTTTTTATTCCCTGGTGTTGTTCTGAGTTCTTAATTTACTGTGTCCTGCAAGGCTCAGGGGGAGGAGGGAGGCACCCGAGTGTCAGGTTGATAGAGCTGGTTGGGTCAGGTGACATTCCCTGATCACAGTGTCCCTGTGTGACAAACACCCTTAACTTGTAATGCCTTGGGTCTGTTGGGCTGATGAGATCTGGTTCTGTCTGGATCTGGTTCAAGGGCTTGGCTGGACTGACCTGCTGGTCTGGACTCTGAGTTCCTCATTTCTCTGGACCCAGTGCTCCTGGTAATTAGCCTTGCTCCTGGTAATTAGCCTTGCTCCTGGCTTGGAGGTGAGTTCCAGCACTTGGTGGATTGGCAAGGCTATAACAAGACTGAACTCATGAGAGGGTTAAAAACCAGAGCACAGATCCTAAGGATTTTGGATTGGCCCTTTTTTGGAATCATGTGGGCACAGGGCAGGATATTCCTCACCTGCTTCCTTCTGTACCCAAGAAAATGTCATTGTCCCTATATCCCCACAAATCCTCCTGGTGAGGAGCAGGTAGAGGCCTTTGGGGGATCAGAGACCTTGCCCTGCATGTTCTGTTCTCCAGGAGAGCTTTTCCTCACTGAGGTAATTCTTGCTTGAGTGGAAAGCTACCAAACACACTCTGCCTCTCACCACCCCAGATCTGCAGGCTGTGTTTCACCCTAAAATTACAGGTTTTCCTGCCATCTCATCCAGGCAGCATTTCTTTTCTTCTGTGATAATTGGGGGAAATGGCTTTTGTGGGTCTGTCAAAAAAGGACACCAGTCTCAAATTCCCCATCCCAACCCACTTCAGAGTCAAGAGGTGTTTATAATTGACAAGATTAATCTCACCAGATATTTGAGGACTTTGCTGAAGTCTTTCATTTCACTGCTCACTCAGGCTGCTCAGGAAGATTACACTGAGTGCTGATGGCTTTGCAAACTGCTCCAGTGGACACTGAGTAAATATTTTAGGAAGCACAGCTGCAAAACACTCCTAATCCAGCCCTTGCAGGGACAAGCCTTACCTAACCAGCCCAGAAACACCAAACCCTTGACCACAAATCCTCCCTGTTATCCTTTTAAGAAGGACTCAGTGCATGCTCAGAATTCACAGCAGCACACCCTGATCTGCTGGTGGGTTTTGGATTGAGCTTCTGGGCAAAACTGGGCAAAATAAGATCAGAAGAGGGGCAAGGACCTGGACATCCATCCCCAGGCTTGGTGTCAGGTTGGGATTAATCCTGGCATGCTGAAGATGTCTACCTAATTCACTGAAAATATTTGGAGATACCTATGCAGCTTGTTCTCACTGGTTATTGGAAATTTATTAAAGGGTGACAAGTCTTCTTGTTAAAATGTGCTGTATTTTTACCCAAGATCCATGAAATTTAGAGTAGAGCAGTTTGGGAAGGGGGTTCAGAAGGGTTCCTGAGAGTGCCACAAAAGATTTGTCCAAAAGTAAATAATTAGGGTGCTTTCCATATGAACCTTGGACTGTATTCAGAATTCAAATTGCTGCTCCTCAGACTCAAAATTTTATATAAGTTCCATATACATTTTAAAGGGCTGTACCACACTCTAGTTAGGGTGCCCCTCCAATTCTTTCCATCTCAAGGGTGAAAAGATGAGTTTGGGAATCTCTGAGGTCTGAATCTGAGAGAGCCCTGCTCAGTAAAGTGAGCAGGCTCCTGCTGTGCCCAGGCTCCCCAGGGCAGCTCTTTTGTGTTGTGTTTCTTTTCACATCCATCACTTCCTCCAGCACACACACATTAATGACACTGATCATAGCAAGAGGGGGGTTTCCCTTTTATATTTATCTCTGTTTCCTTGGCTCCTGTCCAGTCTGAAAAGTCCCACCAAATCAAAATCAAACAGGAGCTGTTGTGTCTGAACTGATTACAGGCTATCAGAACTGATAAATTCTGAGCAGCCTTTCAAATTCTGATGAGCTCTCAGAGAGGGACAGCTCTGCTCTCCTGGCTGATGCTGATGGGTCACTCATCCCTACAGGGGGATCTTGCTTTTTTCCCTTGGGTGATGGGGACATTTTCTAAATGGGATTTTATCCCAGTGACAGTTCCAAGTGTGAATCCTCCCATTTATGTGATATTTTCACCAATTATGGCCACCTTTCCCACAAAGAACAAGGAAATTAAGAGCAGCTAATGGACTGGCACAGCTTTGGGTGCCAAGTGAGGAGTGTGTGACAAAGCAAATCAGTCCCCACCTGCCTCTTTTCTTATTTTCCTCACTGTCAGATATTTATTGTAATAGTTGAAAGGCAGCATTTAGCTGGCATGGCACTTTCTATTTAAGGTGCTGTGCAGAACAGGCCATTCCACAGATAAAGGGAAAAGTATGTTTGAGGACAACATTGGGGCTGAAATGGAAATTGCCTTAAATTGGGTTGGCAAGCATCCTTATTATTCATTGGGATGATTTAAGCACCTCTTTTAGAAAGGAGCAAAAAGCAAAGGTGTTTGCATGGGGGGAAATATTCTAAAACTAAACCTGTCCTCTGCTCAGCCATTAAATAAATTCATGACCCAGCCATGCTCAGGGAGCTTTCCTTGCCCAGCCTGCAGGCCAGGCAGGCTGCAGGACTCTGGGGCAGTGCTGGGAGCAGGGATCAGCTCCTCCAAGGGCAGTTCAGACTCCTTTGGGAGGATATTTGAGGATATTTGCTGAATTGGAGGGCTGGTGATGGTGAAGGAGGGGATCCTGTCCTTTGCCTCGACCTCTGCGTGCTCCAAGGGGCAGGAGAGACCCCATGGGCTGTCCTGTGTTTATGGAGGACACAGCAGCCTTTCCCAGGAGGATTCACGTTTGTGGAGCAATTCCTAAGCTGCTAAAAACATGAGCAGCCCAGGAGGGAGGATCCTGGATTGTTAATCCCTCTGCTCACTGCAGGGCTCCCAGGGGATGGACATTTCCTTTCCCTTTCCAGTCACTGCTGGTGTTTCCATGCTGGTTACTTCTGTAAAACCAGAAAAAAAACTATCACAGGGGCTGCTGGCTTTTTCCACTGTAGTATTTACCCTGCTGAACCCACAAAAAGCCTTAAATAGGATTGGACTGCTCAACCCTGGCATTTCCTGCCTTCATTCAGCACCTTAGGCTCCTGAAGCACTTTTTGAGGTGTAGCTGCCAGAATTACACATCCTCTGAACTGCACCAGTCTGGAGCTGCAGACCATTGCAGGTGCTGGGGGTGTTGATTCTGTCCCCGTATTCAGAGCAGAAAATGAGGAGCTGTGGTTTGTAACTGCAAATGAGCAAGGACTGTGCTTATCAGAGTGTAATTACCCTGATCTGTGACCTTGAGGGAGCTGAGGCTCTGATAAGGAGCCCCTGGGAAGGGGACTCTCCTGTCAGACTGAGAACATGCACAGAGATGAGCTGCTGCTCTTATCTCACTTTATCCTTTATTTCTTCCTCTGGTTTTTCCCTCCTTATTTCTACATAAAAAGCTTTGAGACTTTTTTTTTTTTTTCTTTTGAGCTTCCTAGGCTGGAGTCTGAAGAAAATCACTTTTTCTGACAGGGCCTTGAATATTTCTGGGTTCCTCCCTAATGCCCTGAGGGCAGCCTGGGTGTCCCAGTGTCACCTTTGGTGGTTCTGCTCTGTCCAAACGTTCTGGTCCAGCTCTCCTGTTCCCAGTGGGCATTTTTGGTTTGTTTGATGGGCTGGCAGTGCCCAGGGCTCTGAGCACACTGTGTACCAACAGCTCTGAAGGCAAAAGTGACATTGTGGCTTCCCCTTGGGCACCTGGATCTTCACACTCTGCTGAAAGACCTTGAATGGTTTCATTCAGACAGGGTTTAACCCTCCAAGAACTCTCCCTGTCCAAAAACCAAATAAAGCGCTTGCACTCCAGGCCATAGGACCCAAATTGCCCTGTCAGAGACACCTCCAGCTGCATCCCACCTCTCCTGTATCATTTCACATTTCAGATATTCCCTTCCATCACTTTCTGTCAGCCCCACAAGGAAAAACTGACTGAAACAGAGCAGAGTTTGTGTTTGGCAAGTGGTGTGGTACCTGTGGAGAGCAAAACATTTGGTGTAAAGGAGCAGTTTAAATAATTTTAAGGGAATTATTTCAGGCTGCCTCTGCTCTGGTCCCAAAGTCTGACTGTTATCAGTGAATTAGGAGTGTGTTTTTTCCAAAAGCAGGTCAGTTTCTGAGCATCAACTGTGCTTTGCCATGTGAACTGAAGTGTAATAAAGAGGAAGTTTTGATACTCAAAACATGCACTCTTGGCCTTAAAATGCTGCTGTAGATGCACACACACACAAAAGCAATGTGAAATTGCCTGAACCTGCAGAGCAAATTTTGGCAGGGCTCTGAACAGGCCCAGGCAGCCTGGTCTGCTTCTCTCTCAGCTGGGAGATCATACTCAGGGCACCCTCAGAATGGACAGAATTCATGGCTCTCCTATGTCCTTCCAGCTGGGTTAAAAATAACTAAATATTTGCAGGGCCTAAACAAAATTAACTGTGTAGTCTAGAGCCATGTGGAGAGGTAGAGAAGAGTTAGGAAAAGCAATTGAGGGTTTTATAGAAATAAAAGCATATGCACCATATCAAGAGAAAATAGAAAACTTTCTATTGCAGCTTCTGCTGGGGATGTTGTTTGTAAGCATGTGTCAGATGAGTACTTTTTAATGTCTGTCTGGAATTGGTTCATTATCAAAAAAAGGGTATGGAAAATGTTGGCCTGTGACAGATCCAGATACCTCTGAATGTGAGGAAAACTCAAGTCCCCAGGTTTGGTTTTGAAATGATGGATGGGATCCTGGATCTTCCCATCTCTGTAACATATGGTGCTGCCCACAAAAAAAATAAAAAACAGCTCAAGATACTGGAAAAAGAATTAGCAAGTCTATCCCAGGAAGCTGTGCAGAAGTGCTTTGTGTGTGCATTTCTTTTAGCATCTCTGCCTAGGTGGAGGCCACATGGGTACAATTCAGTGTCCAATTACCACGTCTGCTACCCCTCTCTAAACCCACAAAGCTGGGCACAGATGCCCCCTGCTCTCAGGGCTGGCTGCAGTGGTGGGAAGCAGATGTGCCCCTCATAGGCTTCCTTGGTTATTTGAATACCCAAAGCAAACGTGTTACTGGCCTGACACGGTTATTTCACTCTGTGCTGCTGCTTCTCTAAAATGCCAAAAACTCTGTGTTGTTGTTTCTCTAAAATGCTGCACCCTCCATCACTGGGATCATTCCCAGTAGGAGAACCCATTAATATCCCATTGGAGCAGTTCTACAAGGGGTATTCCGAGGAAGGAGAGGACAGGATTTTATTTTTTCTTACCTTTATGTCCTCATCCACCTGCCTTCAGTTACACTTGACTGTCTCTACTTCCTAAATGCTAACGCTGATTAGTTCCAGAAATTCACCAGTTATAGAGAACCTCTGGAAAGTTGAAATTAGACTTTTTCCTAGAAAACTGTTGTCTGTATTTGGGGCCCTCAGCTAAGGACCCTTCCTTTCTGTGGGCTTGTGCTCATAGGAACAAGCTCACAGCTACTTCTTTGAGGGTTATTTATCAGTTTCAAGAGGTTCTCTTATTTCGAGGCCTTTGGCAACATCTGTCCTTTCTCTGGGTCTGTCTGCAGAGCTTTGGGGATGCAGTCCTGGCCACCCACCCCATCCCCTGAGTGTCCCAAGAACACCCTGAAGTTGTGCTGGCTGCTCCCAGCCCCAGTGTCAGCAGCACAGGCTGGCAGCGTCCTGCTCAACCCCAAACCAAAACTGCAACTTTCATTCTGCTGCTAATTGTTTGGAATTCTTTGAACTCACGTCTGCGGATGGCACTTAAATCTGCCTCTGCCTGGTACACCTCATAAACAGATGGAGTGTTTGTTGACGTTTCTGTGACAGCTTGAAAACTTGTTTCCTACCTCTGAGCTGAGCCCTTTCTGCCTTGTCCTCCATCTGCCATCTCATTTTAAAACTAGCAGAACAACTCGAGTGAAGCAATTCCGACTTTTTCCATCTGTGCACAGTTAATTAAGAGGGTAATGAGAGCTCCGAATGAACAAGCCCTGCATTAATTCAAGATATGATTAAGGGAAACATCCAAAAATGAAAAATATATATGTGCCTACATATATATGTTTTTTAAAAGCCTTGAGTCCCTTTTGTCTGTCCCTGTACTTGCCAGCATTATGGTTAGGGATGATTAAAAAATGGGAAAGATGACTATGGAAAACTGAGTGTATTCTGAACATGAAATCTGTGTGTAAGCAGCTTGAAGGTGTAAAGATGGTGATAACTTCAATATGTGTGAAGATGGGGCTTGATAGTGGGAGAAGAAAATGCTGTTTGCTTTTTGGGGGTTCTGAAAGGGGAGTTATGGGACCAAAGGCATGGAGAGATTCACAAACCAAGGAGCTGCCCCAGCTGAAATGAAACCATATGGCTCTCTGTGATATTTGCTTTTGTGGCCATGCCTGCATGTTCTCAATATGTGACTGAAGGGATGCACCTCGGGAAATCCTGCATCGAGCCAGCCCTGTCTCAGCAGTTACTGAATCAGTAACTCCAGCCTAGGCTGCAAAAAGGAGGGGATGTTGCCTGATTTTGCTCTGATCAGACTAAGGACACAACAAGGAACCTCGCTGGAGACCCAGGAGAATGAGCTGGACAGGGAACGAGGCAAAGCTTGGTCCTGCAAAGATTAAACTGGGGAGGAGTTCAGCAGCTGGGGAGGGACAGGGCTGGGATAATGTGGGATGTGGGAAAGGACAGGCAAAAGAAAGGCCCCAGTAAGAGAAAGAGGAGGAGGCTGCAGGGCAAAGCAGCAGCTCTTCCCTCTTTACCTTGTGGCTCCCTCCAGGTTTACAGCTCACATTTTGCTTTACTGGGGCGGAAAAATGAGTGGCACTGAAGAGGCTGAGTGAATTCTTGTTTGTGGTTTTTCTTTTTTTGTTCCTCCCCTTCCTGGTTTCTTGCACCAGCAGGAAACACAGAAAATATTTCTAAACAAAGCTTGAAATTGGCTGTTTGCATTTTGCCTGTGAAATTTCCTGTGGCTCACAAATTGGACTCTCATCCCTGCGCTGCCAGGGAAGGCAGACGCATTAGCAGAGCTCGGCAGAGCTCTTGGCTGCAGCCACCAGGAAGGGGCTGGGATTCACCTGCTAAAGGCTTCATCAATTTAAAAAAAGCCTTTTTCTGGCTCCTGGGGGTGGCTGGTGAAGCCTGTGTCTGACAGATCTCACTGGGAATAACCTGGGAATAACCCTTCTCAGCCCAGCCCAGGTGGGGTTTGCCAAGGAGGGTGGCACAGCAGAGGCTGGGGAAGCTGGTGGCATTTACAGAGGGGACCCAGGGGACAGCTGCAGTGAGGGGTCCCACAGCACAGCACTGCACAGGGTGGGATGGGAACTGTCAAAATATGTACCCTCTGATTTCTGAATGATTTCCAAAGCACTGCAGGAAACGGGGCTGGAAAGGAAATCAAGATATAATCCCTGCCCCAAAGGAACATCAAAATTGTCACTTCTGTCAAGCATTTGTCTAATCTGTACTCAGAACCTCCCCGGGTAGGGATTTCACACCCTCCCTGGGCTATTTTTTCTGGAGTTTAACCACCCTTGCTGTTAGAAAGTTTATCTTAATATCTGGTCTGGATCTCCCTGGCTGTAATTTAAGCCCATTATTCCTTGTTCTACCTGACTTGGAGACCAAATTTATTCTCCTTTCTGCACAACTTCCTGAAAGCAGGTACATCCCTGAAGTTGTGTGTGGAGTTCAGCCTGCCAGGGGGAGCAGGGACACAAACACTCATTCTGAAATGACACATTTGTGTGTCCCCCTTGTCCCTCCAGGTGTCCACAGTTGTGCCCCAATACCAGAGCTGGGCTGGGTTTGAATTTTTTTTGGTGACACTGGCTGGGGCAGTGTAAACCTGAATGGAGAAGGGAGTTGGTCATGGAACTGGGGGATCATCCACCTGATGTTCAAACTGTGACGGGGTTTATCCTTCATAGCATCTGAACAGCAAAATGGACAAGAAGGTTTTCCCCAAAATCTGAAGAAAATTAAATTCTTCCCCAAGATGGCAGTGTGTTAGAAGTTTCCATTAAAAATAATAAATAAATAGAATTCCCCACCTTTTTACCAGCTGAGTCTGAAACTCCTTGAAATAAGGGCTAGTAATGGAAGTGCTGACAGTATCTTAACTAAAGTAGCGTGAAAGGAGTGATATAATAGTTTATTTCAGGTAATGCCATGGTGATTTTTAATTTACATAATGTCAAAAATGCAATATGTGAACTTTCTGAAAGCAAAAAAGTGGTGATAAAAACATCTATTTATTCCTTCTGCCTCCTTGCAGAAATGAGAGAAAGAACAAAGCCACAAGGAAAAACCTCAAGGCCGTGGTATTTACATGAGGCAAAGCTACACACAATGTACCCTGGGAGTGTTTGAAAGAGAAGCTGACCCCGTGTAGTTGCTCTTGTCTCAAATCATTTGCTAGTTTAATAGCTTACCATTTGCAAAATGATGTTTAGATTATTCTCCCTTCCTAGCATTAAATATAAACCAGTGCACAGTGAATGTGAGTGGGCTGTGGAGGACTCCCAGGTCCCAAAGTCAGCGCTGCTGCCAGCTCAGGGTGTCCTGAATGGAGGGGCCTGGGGGTGCTGCAGTTTGGGGCTTGTGCTGGTTTGAAAGCAAAACCAGTGAGACTCCGAGTCAGAAACACAATTTAATAGAGAGANTGTCCCTGGGAGGAGGATGGGGCAGGAAGAGATAAGGAGGCCCTGCCTTATCTGGTGTGATCAGGTGTCCATGAACAGAAGGCATCGCCCTCTTCCCCCCTGGAGTTACACAAGAGATAAAGAACAACATCTCCCAACCGAATTCAACAGATGAAAATAGAATACACATTTTGGTTACATTTTCCAACCCAGGACAGGGCTTTTTAAACTTGGGGCATTTTTAGGCAGTGACTCAGCTTTCTGATGGAATTTTTGAGAATGTGGTCCTTGTTCCTGGACCCAGGCATCTCAGGGGGGTTCCCCAGCAGTGCCACTGAGGTGAGCTCAGGGTGCAGAGCTGCTCTCTGTGTTCCTGGACAGGTTTTCCCTGCCTGTGGGAGGGCAGGTTTTGCCCTGGGTTCTCAGCCAAGCCAAGTGGGACTCGATGATCCTGCCTTTTAATCAGTCTTTTCCCTTTAAATGATTCAGTGTCACGTGCTAGTGCTGAGTGTGTGTCACAGGGCCACTTGCTCTGCTCCCTTGAGCCAGGAGCTCTTTTGGGGGCCTTAATCCCTAATTCCAAACTGAAATGATCCTGGAGAAAGCAATAATTCATCCCAAATTCTGAAATAACTCTACTGGAGTTACGGAGAGGTGGCTGTGAAGAGAGAAGGACTAACCTGCTCCTTCCCAAAGATAATAAACAGCAGATCTGTAAAACAATTCCTGTTCAAAGAGAGCCCAGTGTCCTCCAGAGGAGCTGTTTAACCAGCATTTTAGCAAATCTGCAGTTAGCTATGAGCAGTCCAGTAAAATCCCAGTTTGGAGTGGGTGATATGGAACCAGTCAGAGAATCCTCTGGCACTGGAGTTAACTTCTGTGGTCACTTCTTTTAGCAGAAGTTTTTTACTGCTTGCTTGTAGATGTAGCCCTGATTTCATGCCTGAGATGTTTTGATTTGTGAAATTTCTTTCCCAGAAGAAAACACATGGAGATGTTTTCTTAACTACATCTATGTTATTTATTCCTTTTTAGAGGAGGGATTTCTTGATGGCCCTCTGGCTTGAGCAATGTGGTTGAAGAGGTGTTAACCTTGCCATCCAATCATATTGGTCTCTGTAAATAGTATATAAAGAAATCACATTTTGAATAAATCTCTCTTTTTCTTGCCTTCTGAGAAATCACAGAGTCAATGTGGTTTATTTCATGTCCTATAGCAACATATAGATTAATTTATAAATTCTCCTTAGGAAATAGGGCTTAGAGAACATTGTGGCAAGTGTCTTTATATGGATAGAAAAACCCCAGAATGTGAGGAAATGCAGGTGATGTGGCTCGCTGGCAGCTCACAGGAGCAATGCAGAGCCTTCAGCTGGTACCACGTTCTCCAAACAGAATTTTAGGAGATTTTCAACATGTCCAGTCCTTGTCCTCTCCCTCCACACAAAGAGCAAACTCCAGCTTGAGTGATTAACACAGCCCAGTGTGACAGTAGAGCTTGCAGCCACTAAAGCAGCCTAGTGTGACAAAAAATTCTGAGAGAAGTTAATAGAAATCCTGCATCATGAAACAACCCAGAGAGGAAGAGAATCCCTTGTGACAATATTGTACTTCCAATATCATTCATAAAAATAAAACAAATAAAATTCAATTGTAAGGTCCAGGATACCATAAAATAGGAGTTTGGTTAGAGACACTTAGAGGGAAAATTGGTTTTAAATATGTGTAATCACCTTGGAGCCTCACACATTCACAGTTTTAATCTAGCACATTAGTGAGATTAGTACATGGGGTTTTTGCAATTAAACTGCATATTTTATCACTTCTTCTACTTTCATGCTATATAAACTTCCAGGAAATTACAGGCCTATAAATATTGCCAGAGCCCTTCCTCTGTGGGAGACAGAAGGACAGAGAGACAGAAGCAGTGTGGGAGGATGGTTCCTTTTTCCCCTAATTGTGCCCTCAGTCAATAAACCCAAAACTTTGTAGAGGCAGTTGTAGGATCAGGATACACCCAGGGAAGCTCAGGGTTCCATGGGGAGCTCTGTGCCTGCAGCCCCCAGAGCTGTCCAGAGGCTGTGCAGGACCTGCCTCCTGTTTGAGAGGAGGAAAGGGAGGTGGCAAAAGTGCAATCAGCAGCATCCCAAGGGAAAACTGGCCAAACCCTGTCCTGAGGAGTCAGGCTGTGAGGAAGGAGTGAGGAGCTTTCTGCTCCTCAGCCCTGGTACTTGCTGTGTGTAAGGATGTGCTCCCTCCTGCTGTCGTGGCTGTTTCTGCCTCTCCTCCTGTGCTGAGCACCAGTTTATCCAGATGCATTTCCTGATCCCACATTTTGCACTGCCTGAGAGCTTCCTGCCCTCCTCAGGGATCCTTTCCTTCTCACTCCTGGGTTAAATCTGAGGAGATCTTTGTGCTGCCTGGACACTGAGCACCCATGGCTGCAGTTGGTTTTAGTCTTTGAGGAAGCTTTGGTCACACCAGCTGCTGCTCAGCTCTTCCTGCTTGCACCACAGAGCAGGAGAGGGTTTCCCATTTTGCATCAGAAACCAAAGTTTCAGAGGATGAAGGAGCTCAGGCACCTCCCAAAATAAGCATTTTCTGGTCTTTGACTCTCAGCATTGTTCTGGACCACGCCTGTCAGTGTGACAGAGGAGAGCAGCCCAGGAACTCATCCCCTGTGCTGATCTGTGGATCTGAACTCCAGGCACTGTGTCAGGGTTGCCTTTCCCCCACTCAAGGTGCCCTCAGGCATGTCAGGGGGTCAGAGCAGTTCTGCCAAATCACCTGCTGGAAAAAGGCAGAAAATGCTCTCAGCAGAAAGGGATGGAAGGAAGAAAAGGGCAGATGCCAGCATTGCCAGAGATCAAGGTACCTCTGCTGTAGGAAAACAAATAAGGGCTGAGCTTCAGGCAAGGTTTGAGTAGCTTTAGAGCCAGCCTGGATCTCATCCACTCAATCCAGTGCTGTTGATGCCTCCAGCATCATAAACTCTTTTCCTTAAATGTCACTTTGGAAGGTGAACAGATGGGAAGAGGAGCTAGAAATATATAATCATGTTAGATTTCTTTTATGAAAAATTCTCTTTTTTTGGAAAAAAAAAAAAGTTCTTCCTTGCAAGCCCTTATCTGCCTTGCATTCTCTTCTTCCATTCCTTTCAAACCAGCAGAGTCCTGATCTGCTGCACATAAACAGATTTTTGTCAATTGGAGCCAAGAGCTGAAAGAAAAACTCAGCTTAGGAAGTGCTGGGCGTTCCACTGGGACACCAGGAACGTTTTACCAGGAATGTTTCACCAGGAATGTTTCATAGGAGCTCCAGGTCTGCTCCTGAGTGCAGCCTTTGAGGCTGACCCAGCAGTATCCAGGCTCTGAGTGTGGCTGAATCAGCACCCTGGGGAGTGAGAAAGCACCAGGAGCTGAAAGCAGAGGATTCCTCCACGAGCCAAGCAAGGTTTGCTGCAGCATCTCCAAATTCTGGGCAGAAATCTCTCTGTGCATTCATGTGAGTAGGCAGGAGGTGGCTGCTACAAAGCTCTCGGCAAAGCCATTGCACATGGATGGGGAGGATGCAGATTTTAGGGGAAAATGGGCAGAACACAGAGACTGCTGCTCCCACAAGAGGCAGTGACCAAATTCTTTCATCTTATCAACCTAATCTTAGCACCTTATCAACAACTGAGCGTTGCTTTGGGCTGCTAATGCTCCAACAATCCCACAGCCTGAAGGAGGAGAGTCAAAGACAAACCAATTNCCAAATTCCTTCAGATTTTAGGGGAAAATGGGCAGAACACAGAGACTGCTGCTCCCACAAGAGGCAGTGACCAAATTCTTTCATCTTATCAACCTAATCTTAGCACCTTATCAACAACTGAGCGTTGCTTTGGGCTGCTAATGCTCCAACAATCCCACAGCCTGAAGGAGGAGAGTCAAAGACAAACCAATTACAGAGCAGCCCCTGCTCCCTGCAAACAGCTCCTGTGCCTTTCCCGGGGCTCCCTGTGGCCCTGGCACCAGCTCCACCTGCTGAATTAGGGGAAAAGAGGCTGGAACAGGGAAAATAACGATGAATAAGGCACAAACCATCACTGCAGGGCCATACCCTGGCTCTCTCCTTGTACCATGGCTGCTCTGCTGAAGCAGGATTTGCTTTACAGGTGCCTGCCCACCCCTGAGCCAGGCACCCACCACATCCTCACCCACCCAGCCCTGTCTGCAAAGGGATCTGCAGACCCTGGGAACCAGGGAGGAACGAGAGGAACCCCTGAGCTCCCCCTCCTGTGGGGCAGCCTTGAGTGCAGCCACTGCCAGGACAGGTGAAGATGCACAGGTAGATGCAGGACCAATGTCCCCACGTGGGTTTTAGGTATTTAACTCTGTTTTCTCTGGGGCAGAGGCATTCTTGTGTCCCAGTCACCACAAAGCAGTGGCAGCCTTGTGGGACATCAGTGAAGCTCTGCAGTGACAGCTGGGGTTTATCATTATTGTATTTGGGATGGCTGAGATAATGATATGACTCCAAATCTTCCTGGAGGGCATACAGCAGCATTTATTAAAAGGCAACCCTTTTTATACACTGTTCCATACAATTGGACACCACTGGTCATTCAGACCAACACCTCTTCACAAACATCTTTGCAAGTAAACAAGATGGAAAAAACAACAGATGCAAAGGTTAGAAATTGTTTGGAATGTCTTGTCCCAGCTCCTCCAGAGCAAATGCCTGGGAAAGTCTCTCTGACTTGCTTTCCCACAGCCTCTGCTGCTGCCTGATGCCTAAAAATTTCTCCTTGACCAGGCTGGCAGCATCCACAGGGGTTGTTATTTCCCTTCTACTTTGTGTCCACCAACTGCTGGACACGCCAAAGGAGCTGCTGGGAAAAAAAAATTCTACTTTCTACTCAAACATGTAACACAAACCCTCCCACCCCATCACAGCTTCACCTTCTTGTGATTCCTGAGCCCCTCAGATCCACCAGGTTGTGTCATTGAAGCTTCCAGGAGAGAGAAGTGGAGAGGGGAATAAATAAATAATGTAATGTGTGAAGTTCAGTGTCACCTGCAGTTTGAACAGCACCTCATGTCCCACAAACCCTGTGCTCAGAAAACCTGGATTTATGGACGGATTGGTTGGGGTGGAAGGTTGGTGGCTTTTTTCTTTTTCCCACTGATATTGTCTCCAGAGAAATGAGTAAAACCTTGCAGATGAACGTGTCATAGAAGAAAGAACATATGCTGCACATGCATTTAAATAGCATTTATCTTACTTTTCACTGACGCAGTGGTGAAATATGTTCTCTTTGCTTTCAAATTTTAGGGACAAACAGATGGCAGAAAGCTTAGTTTTGGGTATTATGTCCATCAAAATAACCTGTATTGCAAGCACCTCTTACTATAATTGGGGATTTTAGCTGCAGCAGAATTTGGACTCCAGGAAAAGTCCTTTGCAGAAGTAGTAAGTCAAAAAAGGGGCTGAGTTCTGTCCTAAATATTTTTTTTCTGAAATACATAGTTTTACAATGCTATAATTAGAAAAACACTCATTTTTTTGTTCTTCCTTTTGATGAGGATAAAATAAAGGCCAAAGCACACAATTCCTTCTTTGGCTCCTACCTCTCCCCCTCCCAAAATGCTCCAGTGAACCCCCAAGTGCATTCAGTCCTCACTGCAGGAACCTGTGAAAAAATAAGAAGTTGCCAAAGAGCCTTCTTCAAAAACAAAAGCTCTACAGGCCCAGGAATCTCTCACCTATTTTATCACTGTTTGGACACTCCCAAAACCTCTGAAATTCCCAGCATAAAACGAGGCTGGAGGGAAGTTCTGCCCCAGGGACGCTGCTCTGGGTGACTCCTGCTGGACCAGCCCTGTGGGAAAGGAGGGACTGGGACAGGGCATGGAAACTGAAATGCAAACCCAAACCTCTGCTTGAAGCACTGCAGAAAGGGAGAGCCTGGCCCTGGGATTCAAAAAGCTCTGGGGGATGAGGATCCTGGAAAATGTGCACATCCAGCATGGAGGGAACCCTGATGGGGAGGGAGGGATTCTGTACTGCAGGCATGCGAGTGTGCTCATTATGGATTTATTATAAATAGACAGGCAAATGCTGAAACATTCCAAAGCTGTCTTGCACAATTTTAGAGGATTTTGTTTTGGGGGTTTTATTTCCCACTAGGTTGTTTTTTTTTTAATTTAGCTTTTTTTTTCTTTATCTCTATTTTTTATTTTTTAGTGTGGTATTTTTTGTTGTGGGTTTCTGTTTGGATTTTGGCTGTGATGTGCCTGTTCTGCTCCTCAGCACTTTTCCTGGTTCAGTGCCTCAGTTTCTAATCTCTAGGTCGGTGTGTGTTTTGCATGAATTTAATACCTGGTCAGCATTATCCTGTATCCTGGAGGACTCTCCTACTTTGCCATTTCATCCTTGCAGAGCAGATCCAGGTTAGCTAATTGTGCACAGGGAAATCATCCAGCAATGTTTGGGGACTTAAAATAAAATAAAAACTTGAGAGGAAAATGTATAATCCCTACCACCTTGTTGGAAGGGTGCCTAACACAGCAAGTACATTTTAAAAGTCACTATTTGCCAGGAATAGATGCAGAGTGGAAACAGGAGCTTGGTCTTTCCTCTGTGTGCTTAGGAAAAGAAATATTTGCCTCAAGGATGCTGAAAAATTATTATGGGAAATACACTTGGGACACAGCCCTCATTTTTAGAGATGTCAGCTAATTTTAGTCCCAAACTCACTATATACAATCCATGTCCTTCCTCCTATTTTTCCTTCCAGATTGTCCACCTCAGAATTTAGAGAAAAAAAAAAATAAAAACCAAGAGATGGAAGGAGTTGCCTGCACACAGAGAGGGAACCAAACCATATTTTTGTACCTACCTAAATAATTCTTGCACATAACCCAGACTGTGTCTCACATTTGGGCCCTGTCAGACTGAAAGCTATTGCTCTGTTTTTATTTATCATCCCCATACACTGAAGTTTGTGTTTGTTTAAATTAAAGCTGGGATCTCCAAGACCCATACAATGTTTAAACATAAGCGTGGTTACAAATTGTCTGGTGTGTGTTTAGCAGGGCCCCTGCTGTGTGATACAGACTCACTTAATTGTGCTTGTTTGCATCATCTCTTCCATAATGCTCACAGCATTTTATCCATGGAGACGGAGCCCATGCTTTGGCATAAGGAGGAGATTATTTGTCTGTCTGTGCTGCAATGGGTTAAAAAAAGATGGGTTAGATTTTTTTCCCCATTTTTTTGTCAAAGGAAACATTTATTCATTTTTTTTTAAAAAAGAAATTAATACTGAAAATGTTTGGTAGGGATTTTCTTTTTCCTGAAACAAAATGGGGAATGGTTAGTTCTTATTATAAAGGGGAAAAAGCATCACTTTTCATCCATTTTTCCCCACTGTGGTTCTGACATTGAGCAGCTGCTCTAACCTGGATTGTGGTTCACAAGGGCCCACTGTAAGCCTGTCCTGTGCCACAGAAAATATACTCATTCTTTTTTTTTGAGAAAAAAAAACACTGGAAAGGGGCATTTTCTCTGCCTGTAAGTGCAACTGTTGCTGTGTTTTTAATCTCACTCCATCCAGTCTTTGGGCTAAACAGAATTTTGTCTGAATACCTCTGCACAGGTTTTGCAAGAAGCACAAATTATTTAGTTCTGTGTGAGAGAAGTGTGGGATGCAGTGGAACCCCTATCAAAACTTCAGGGGTGAAATGTGTCTGTCTAAGAGCTGACACAAACACTTCCCTACTGGCAAAGCAGAATTAAATATAAAGAAAGTGACATTGTTCATTTAAAGAATTCTTATCACTCTCCTAACTTTAAGCATCTCAAAGCCCTTCCCCTTAACCATTCCAGCTGCATAACTCCGACATATCAAGGTTATCTATAATTTCTTCATTTCCTTCCAGAAGGGCTCCTACCTACACACTACATCATGCATCTTTTATTACCACCTTAACATATTTATAAAATATTGATTATTCCTTCCAAATAGCTTTGCAAATGAAGCCCTGTGACGAGGCATTCCCCTCAATTAGCAGCAGGATCAGTGTTTACTGAAGTGACCCCATGCTCAGAGCAGGTTCTCAAACTGAACCTGTTAAATCAGCTTTTGCCTGTTTTCAGTTCTTGTGCCAATTTTTGCCTCTGGTTACATTCAGTGTTCACATTGAGGAATTTTTTTTTCCCCATTCTGTGAAGTTGCTCTCAAATTACACTGCATTAACTGGGGACAGAATGGGGTTAGTGGATCGACTCTGTTTGTTTTTCTGCAGCAGCAGAGTGCAAGATAGGATTACCTGAGACCTGCAGTACCTGTGAGCAGTGCTGGG
This sequence comes from Cisticola juncidis, assembly GCA_013400215.1. Lineage (NCBI taxonomy): Eukaryota > Metazoa > Chordata > Aves > Passeriformes > Cisticolidae > Cisticola > Cisticola juncidis. The sequence continues at coordinate 381,130 of VXBR01006562.1, forward strand.
CTGCTCTGGATTTGTTCTGGAGAAAAAAAAAATGCAGCAAGGTTAGTCCCACTGACACCAAGCAGAGCTGAGTTTTGATTTGAGCACCCAGAGTGTAAATTAACACCTGGAATTAATTTAGCATGCCACTTGCTAATGAGAAAATAGAAATGCTGGTTTATAAAACAAAGAAACACACGATTCAGGGCTAAGAATAAATGACAGGGAGTGCTTGTTGAAAGGCTCAGCTGCAGCCTCCTTCATAAGGCAAGTTTGTTGTTAAATTTAATGGGCTATAGGTGTTGATTGGTAGCATCATAAAATGAACTGTTAATTTGCTATTCCAAGAGTGGAGAATCTGTATTATGCAAACTGCATTTAAAACTGGGCTGTTCCCAGCACAAGTGCAGCCAGGTACCGTGGCCCTCTTGGCACCATTGCTTTTAGGGCTCCTCCCCACTCCATTGCTGGTAAATCTCTGTGATTTGAGGTGCCCGGGGCTGTGATTGCCTCTGGTCTGCACTGGCTGCTCCCAAAGGGGCTCCCTCCTGTCACCTGTGTTTGAGCACCTGCCTGAGAGAGATGGCAAAGCCCAAAAGAGGCAGTGATGTGACCCAGGCCAGCGTGGTGTGAGCCTCAGGAAGGTGTGTCAGGCTCTGAGGGTTAACTGGCAACCTGTTAGAAAGGGCTCCAGAATAATTAGCAAGATGCTGATTGGGTGTATTTTGAAAAAGCAAAAAGATTTTAATTAAAAAGAAAGCAACAAACTATACAAAACAAAAGAGCAAAGCCCTGCACAGTGTGAGTAAGTCCCTTACACCTGCTAAGACACTCCAAAAAGCTCTGAGGGACTTCGTGCTCTTTGTTAAGTATTCAACGATTAAGGAGGGATTTTTGGCACATTTCCCAATAGACACAGCCACAGGACTTGAGATCATTCCAGAGATCCAACAGGTTCCTCTGTGCTGGCTCTGGGCCAACTACAACCAGAGAAACACAGAAGTTTCTACTAAAAGTTCCAGGGGTTTAACTTGAACTCTTTTCCTAACATGGAAACATCCTCTGGGGTGTGGGGATGCAGCACAACAGCGACGCTCAGGGAGAGGGACCCAGGATTCACCCACCTGCCTCACCCAAGAACCACGCTGGGAAGGTGTCAGCATCCATGAAAAATGAAACAAATCCTGCCAGATCTGGTGTTTCCAACACAACTGGAAAAATTTCAGCTGTGGCAAGCTTAAAATCAGTTTCACTGGAGTAGGTGGAACAAGGACCATTGGCATTGGTGAGCGTGGGGCACGGGGTGGTGCTGAGGGTGTGGTAACAGCAGTGGCTGTGTGAGGGGGTGTGAGGGGGTGTGAGAGTGTGTGAGGGGGTTGTGAGGGTGTCTCTCAGGACAATGCTGAAATCATCTGATCTGTTGTGAGAGCTGTCCTGGGCTTTTCATGCCACGGACGTGATGGCAGCAACCACGGCATCACAAACTCTAAAACTCTGTCCAGAACTCTGTGAGATCAAATTTGCTGCCACTCCATACAGGGATCAGGAGTCCACATTGCTTATCATACAGCCAGAGCTAATCCTGAGGCCATCTCCTGCCTCATGGGAGTGGGAAGAGGAAAAGTGGGCATCCAGGAGATCATGCTGGGCTTTCTCATAGGGGCCTTTCCTCACTCTCTAGTGGCCAAGTCCATACATGATTGCCCCTCATCCTTCCAGTCCCTCACCACTTGCTGGGACACACAAGATGAGCTGTAGGAGCCCCTGTGGGGCTGGAGAGGGGACACAGAGCATTCACCATTGTCCCCAAAACCAATCCAAGAGGTGTCACACCCTGCAGCCCACGTGCCAAGGCTCTCTGCACACTCACTCTCACATTTGCACACTCACTCTCACATTTTGCTGAGCTCTTATGGAATGATGATGCTTTCAGCTTTAACCCTTTCTTAAGGAATGTGAATATCTGGATTCTTCAGGGAGAAACTGGACACACCACTCTGGCTGTGGACTGGCTGCTTTCTGTGCTTCACACTGGAAGTCTTTGTAGGTTTGGAGTTTCTGCATAGATGAAGGCTTTTTTCAATATCCATAAAAAATCACTTCCAAATAAGCAATATTTCTACCAAAATGGCTAGTTTTTTTCATTCTTTTCAGTGAGTTAGAGCAATTTGTGCCTTGAAAATATTGACACTGAGGAGAGGTATAAAACCTATTGTACCTGGTGCCAATAGCTTCTCTTTTCTAATCAAAACAATGTCAAAGAAATAAGAGAATAGGAATGAAATAAGCCACTTCTTCCCATCTCACCCCCCCTAAAAACCAAGCCAGAAAATGCAATGGCATATCAGTTATTTGAAGCACTCAGCTCTGAGGTCTTGCAAACCCCTGAAGTGTTCTGGTGTTGTTTGTTTGGGTGTTTTTGTTATTGCTATTATCATACTCACAACTGTTAAGTGAATCACTGGGAAGGTCTTGGCTACACATGGAGCAGAAACCTGCCTCAGGCAAGAACCAGGGTTTATTTATTCAACTTCAGAGACAAGGAAGGGAGGAGGGAATTTCTCCCGTGCATGTCCATCTTCAGCTGAGCCTTGCACAGCTCTTTATTTAACCAGCACCCATCCCCTCTGCACCTTCGTGCCTGGCTCTCCAAACTCCTCGTGCACCTGGGGGTGAGGAACTCTCCTGAAATGCCTGAGGTGCTGCTGGGGGAGCNCAGGAGCTCCCGTGGTGCTCTCCCCCAGCCCCTTGGCTCTGCTCCCACGGATTTTGGCAGCCCCCAACCTTGACCCCTCACTTCCCAAGGAGTCACTGCCTTGGGAATCCCTTCTCCATGGCAGGCATCCCTTTCCAGCTCAGGGTTGTTTGATTTCTGACAGATCTGGCATCCCTGCTTCTGTTGGAGCAGGAAATCATGCAGGGGAAGGGAGGAAATCCAGGACAGAGCTTCCAAAATACCTGAAATCTGGGGCTCATCAGCATTTTTTCCTTTTTCACAAGCTGCAGTTGGGTAACTGAGCTGGGGGTGCTGCAGGCACAGCCCAGCTCTGGGCAGGGCACAGGCAAACCCCTCCTTGTCCTTGGCAGGGAGATGGTGCCCAGATCAGGGAGATGCTGGGCTGAGGTTTTTCTTGAAGACTGAGAGGCCTCATGTGGCTGGAGAACACCAGAGTTCAGCCATCAGCACTGGGCTGAACTGGAATATCCCAGACCTGCTGGAAAAACATGTTAGTTGACATTTCATTGATTAGTAAATACAGATTTTTTTTCCCTCAAAGAAGCATATCAATGCTCTGTTGTATTTTTTATGTTGGTATATTACTATAGTAACAGTAGTATTATGTTTATTCTATTTTAAATTAATCTCTGCATGAGATAGAGGAAGATAGCTGCTAGTTGGGGGATTTATCACAACAGAAAGAGACCTCGTTGTGCTTTGCAAGGAAGGCAGTGGTGTCACCCATGCAACAGGCTGGGGGATGCCCTGCTCCAGCACTGACTGCTCAGGGATGTGGAGCAGCCCAAAGTGCTCTTTGTGGTCACTAAACCAGAATTATCCATGTCCCACCCCACAGCTCCAGGGATCTGTGAGCAGTTCAGGGGGTTTGCTGTCCAAGGTGATGTCCTTTGCTGTGAAAGCAGCAGAAGAGGCACATCTAAGGCAGAAAGGCAGAGTCTCCTGTTGTGCTGCCTGCTCTCCTGACCTCCCTCTGAATTTCACATCCAGTGTTGTGCAGTCACTTAGACCACAATCCCAGCCCAGTACTTAATGATATAAACAGTGCTAATAACTCTGGGTCACCTGTCTGGGAAAGACAGATAAGGAATTGAGAATTATGCACATAACCACAGGTAATCTGCTACCAAATGCTGCAGGTGCACGGGCAGGTCCCCCAGGGACAGAAGGGCTCTCCCTGTCCCCAGGGATGGGCAGGGGCAGACAGAGCCCAGGACAGGTCTGGGACAGCCACAGCAGGCCCTGCTGAGAGCAGAGCACTCTCATCTCCCCCCACACTGCAAATATTTGCCTCCCGTGTGACATGGGGACAGTCCCCAGCTCTGGGAGCCTCCTGGCAGCAGGGAGGAGGCACGAATGGAGCTCTGCTGATAAACACTATTTACCTGTTTAGCCTGGCCTCCAGCAGATAAACCAGACACACAAAACGACTCCTTGCTGCTCTGCTTGGCTCGGGGACAGCATTTTCCCTGCACCCCGGAGGGTTTGCCTGCTTTTCTGCCCCCAGTTGAGTTCCATGACACTGAAATATTCCTAATATTCCTCACAGTGGTGCTGAGGTGGGTCTGTGCTGTCTGCCTGGCTCTGGCTGCCTCGGGGATATTTCCCCTTCCCTCAAGGTGCCAGTTTGCTCTGGATGATCTTTGCACACACAGATCAAACTGGGAAGGAGTTGGAGAAGGCTGCTTGCATTTATTTTTTTTTTATCAAATCCTAGATTAGCCAGGGCTAGAGATGGAAGATCAGCCCAAATGAACTCGATTAGCAGGAGCTCAGGAGATCTGAATTTCACATCCAGTGTTGTGCAGTCACTTGGACCACACTCCCAGCCCAGTACTTAATGATATAAACAGTGCTAATAACTCTGGGTCACCTGTCTGGGAGAGACAGATAAGGAATTGAAAATTATGCACATAACCACAGGTAATCTGCTACCGAATACTGTTGAGTTGAGACCTCAATTTTTAATTCATTCCACTTATGTTCTTGCCCTGATTGCACAGCAAATAAATTGCAAATTCAGAATTAAAGTGCCTGCTAATTCAAATTGATCAGCAGCATCCAGCACCCCACTCCCTACAGGTGTAAATGGATTCTGGTATCCACCCTAGGAAAGCAAATCTTTAGTCTTCTCTGCTGCATTGTCAAAAATAGGGGGGAAAAAGTCTGCTTCAAATGGCACCAGGGAAAAAAAGAAAAAGTTTGCAGAGGCAGGAGGTGATGATCTGCTTTGTTGTATCAGACAATTATTTGTTAGCAGTTAATATCCACAGTTCTATTTCTGTCCTTACAAACCAAACAGTAGCTTCAGCTTGAAAGTCACGCACACATTTAAAAAAAGTAAAATGTTCTGTCCTGGCCTTTGGAACGAGCTGAACCTGCAGCAACTTCCACTGAGGAGCAGTGGTGGAGCAGGGGCAAATGCCAGGACTGCAAGGCAGCCAATTCACCCCAAATCCTTTTTTTGATTAAATATTGGCAGGGGAGCACAGCATGGTGGGCAATGGTTTATTTTAATTCTGACCAGTCCCAGCACCCAAGGGTGAATATTCGTTGACATAACTCTGTTTTCCCTCCCGTGACAAGAATGAATAAATAAAACAGAGGGAATAAATGAACCTATTTAAGTCTCCAGAACCACAACTGACCTGCCTTTGGGTCAATACCCCACTGGGCTCAGGGGCCAGTCCCTCTGTGTGACCACAAAATGCCCCAGCTCTCCCATGGGACAGCCCAGCTGCAGCACCCCAGCCTTGGTACTGCAGATTTCCCTGCAGGGCTGCTGCATTCTTTAATTATTTTTATTCCTGAAATAGCTGTAAATTGCTCCAGGCCAGGTGGAGTCACCTGCCAGCCCCTAAGTGAGCCTGGGTCCCCTGGGCTGGACTGGGCTGTGACAGATTTGTTTGGGGTGTGACTTCTGAACCCGTGTCACAGCTGCCACCCACCCTGCTGGGACCTGAGGATGAAATGTGCCCTCTGAGCAAAGTGAAAATAAAGAGAAAGCAGTGCTGATCCTGTAGATTGCATTTCTCTCTGCTGCTAGCCATGTGACAGACAGCCTGTGTTTCTCCATTTGTACCTGAAACGCTCCCATTTCTCCTGATAGTCTTAAAACCTTATTTTTACTCTTTCTTTTTGACACTTACACACTGTGACTTGATTTGATAAATAAAACCTTCTGGTGCTGTTGTTCAGGTCTGAGATTAAACACTTGATAACTCTGCATAAGGAAATGCTTTTGATGGGTGAATTTAATAGGAATTGGTTATAGCAGGATGAAGTTAATTGCAAGTGGTCCAATTCAGGGGTGAGTTGTGGTACCACACAGTGGTGGTACCACACAAAAAGACCCCTTGCTATGGATTGTCTCTGCTGAACATCATGTTTCATGCTGCTTTTGATAATATGATGACATTTTATTTATAAGAACAGAACAAGCAAAGTTACTTTTCCAGTAACTCAGAAAAGACACAAACTAATTTTTAAAATTTATGGTGGAAGATATTTTTTACGGCTCTGGAGCAATGAGAGCCATATCTGAGTCATCCTTCTTGCTGATTCTGTCTAGGTGGTGAATAATACTGCTGTACACTGTACAAATTTTACATCTTGACTGCCCTAATGCTCACATCTCAAAGTATTTAGGGCCTGCTGGTCGGTGTGGTTATCTCCTTGTTGCAGATGTGACAGCTGAGGCACCTGAACAAGCGTGTACAGCATCACTCCATGAGTCTGCAGCACATTAAGGGCAAAAAGGCAGGATCAAACCCCTTCCCACTTCAGCTTTCTGCTTGAGTTCACCTTTATTCATGGTCTTAGCCATTATTTGCATGGCAGTGGCCACTAGGGTCCCAAAAATGGACCCACCTCAAGGTGTCCTTTGTGTGGTCCTGTCTGGGCACAGTCTGTGTCCCAAGAGGCTTCTGGTGGTCCAGGAAAAGGGGACAAGAGAAAGCAGAGAAGTGATGTCCTCAGTGTGAGAGTTTGGTACTCAGTCCTGTGCTCTCCTATCCTGCAGCATCAACTAAACCATGTAATTCCAACTACTGCCATTCTGCTTTAGTGTAAGAAGAGGGGATTTATTTAATGATGTCTCTCTAACATCGCATTTTCAACCATTCATTTACCAAATGTCTCTGCATTACAGCTTGTGCTGCTCCCTGTGCACTGACTCTGCAGTTCTTCCATGCAGGATCTGCCCTGTCCCCTTTGGAGAGGTGGAAATTGTCCCTGGCCCAGGAGCAGGAGTGCACACCCCCTTTGGATCAGAGCTGAAGGTTAAATGCCTTGTGGGCTGCACCACTGAGATAGAGGAGACTCCTCTGCAGGAGCAGGGGCTTCTCTGATTCTGCAAAAAACGTGTCAGCATCAAAAATGTGACACGTGAAGGTCAAGGCAGCATTGATCCACGAGAGCTCTGTGCTACAGTCAGCTCTCTCCTTCTGTCAGCCTGGATGAAGCCTACAGCTTTCATATACATACACATGCATATTTAAATAGCTGTACAATGTTAACACTGTGGCTGATGCTGCTGGTGCACGTTGGTGATTCAGATCTTTACCACTCTTTGTGTTTGGGGCTGCTTCAGGTGTTGAATGTCACCCTATTCATGATGCAACTGCAGAGGCGCAGGTCATCTAATTCCCTAAATCAACCTTGAAGGTGGGATAACTGAGGACAAGAGGAAAGAGAGGTGACCTGTCCCTTCCACAGGAGGAGGGAATAGGAGATCACACAGCAGAGCAAAGGAGTCCCAGCTTTTGTAGACGTTTGGATCGTTTTGCTTTTCCATCTTGTGGGAGTTCCACGATGAACTTGGAAGAGTTTCCTTTTCATATTGATTTTCTTGGACTCAGTCCCCTGATTTTAAAACAAAAACACCTCCTGGCATCAAGGAGAAAAACCCTCAGATGTTTCCATGAATGCCATTGATCAAAGATCACTCAAACCAGCAGCACCACTTTGTGTCACCCCTGAACTCTCTGCCCAAACTGCCCACGTGCACCTGGTCCCTCCGTTTGCAGAGGCAGGATCAAGGTGCTATTTAGGGAAATTCCTGTGACACAAACGATGTGGGATGACTGTAACTGCACAGATCTTGGCTGAAGGTCTTGCTCAAGAAAGCTCAGGCTCAGTCAGTTCCTGGAGATTTTCGACACAAATAACTCCTGGTGTCGCCTCCTTGGCCTCCTGCCTGAACCCTGCACGGTTCTGTTCTGCTCCTGGATTTCTGCATTTATAAGCAATTTCTTTCTCTAACCCTGAGACTCCATCATGTTTTATTTACCCTTCTTTTAGCTCTACCTATGCATTTCCAGCTACACAAAAATCGATAGGCGTGTTGCTAATTTTATCTGGAAAAAAAGGAAAATTTACTGCAGAATTAAACTGAGTAGGTCTTGAAGGCTGTTTTTAAGGGTTCTCTCTTTTTTTAATGAGGGAGAAATATTTAGATATCCAAACTAGCCAGCTTTTCTTTCTTTTTTGGTAATCAATGATTGGCACAAGCATGGATTTTAAACATCTATGGACTTAATTATGCTACAAAGCCAAAAAAACTTGCAGCTGTATGATTTATACATTTTGTAGCAAATGCAAAATTAAAAGATAGCTCAATATTTAAAGCAATTTGGTAACAGAGCTCTGGAAAAGGTTGATAATTTCTGGGCTGGCCACAGGGAATTTCAGAGGCCCTGATCACATCTCCTAATGGGTGGGGAAAACAAGGTTTGGGGCATCACTCTGGATTAGAGACCCCTTGAACTGTATTTTTAATGCTGCTCCAAATGCCCAGAGAGGCTGGGGAGGTTGTAGCCTTGTTCTGTGCCTCATTTCTCCATAGGTCATGGAAAATCTTCTGTACTGAGCCCATTTTGTGAGCAGTGGGAAGATCCCAGCATTGCTGGGTTTATATCTCAGCCTTGCCTTTCAGCCTCCTCTCCACCTTCACATCATTCTCTGGCTCCATCTGTGACCGGGTATATTTTATACATTTCAAAAATGATATGTATATATTTTTCTCATCTGTGTACCTAGAGAATAGTGAAGGAACGCACAGCATAAATTTAGAGAATAAGTAAATTAAATAAATATTCCAGGGCAATCAGTCTGCCATGGGAATCTTTCAAAAGCACAAGAAATATTCAAGGGAGAAATAACTCTCAGTCCATTTATTTGATTCCCTTGTAATAAAAAAGCAAAAAATAAATTCACTTGCTGTTAATTCTGACTGGAAATGTGCTTTGGAGCAGATCCTGGGGGATGCTGAGCTCTGGGTGTTGGGTTTTGGACACCTCCCCAGTGCAAGCAGCACCTTCCCCCTCCAGGAATTTCCTGGGGACTGGAAGTCCTCACACAGGGCAGGACTGTGCCTTTTGTCAGGAGACTCAGCAGGGCCTGGGTGCTTATTTGGGAAGAGATATCACTGCTGGCATGACAGTAACTAGATCTAGGAGTAGCCCCCTGGAAGGAGGTACTTGCATTAGATCTCACAGACATTGTCTTAATTGTACACTAAATTAGGAGGAGATGGGAGACAGCTCAGGCACTGCCTCTCTGGAGATGCTGTGCATTATCAACCCCAACCAAACGCTTTCTAAATTAGCTTCATATTTTGTGCCATAAATTCTGCTGGGTTGTTACTCAGAGTGATCTGTTAATGTATCTCTGAGCTAAATATCCTTTATTTCCTTTCTTCCTTTTCTTTTTTCTTTTCTTTCTTACTTTTTTTTTTTNTTTTTTTTTTTTTTTTTTTTTTTTTTTTTTTTTTTTTTTTTTTTTTTTTTTTTAGTGGATAATAATCATCTTGGAGAGGGCTTTTAAAAGGAGAAAAGGTTATTTCGCTGACATCAATTTTTGCATTAAAAGTGCACTTGGCTAAAAGCCAAAATATTTAATATCATTGCCATCTGTCCCAGCTGAATACAATTTTAGATTTATTGATTTTCTTTATTCTCTCTCTCTTTCTCTTTTTTTTTTCTTTTTTGTTAATTTTGTCTTGAGACAAGGTTAAGACTCTAAGACAACAAAGCCTTTTTTCCTCTGATGGCATCGTAATCCTTGACTAAGTCTAAACTGCCTGTTGGTGTGCAGCTGGTGCCAGCTGTCAGGTCATAAATGTGTTTTTGGAAGGGCTTTGTCTCTGGCCACCAATGGCCTTGTATTTAACACACAGGAGGAAAGGGGGTGCAGGGTGGGTTCTTCTGGTCCCTGGGAATCCTCATTATAGAGGTTCATTAATGCATCAGGGATTGCACCCTGGGCTGATTCCAAACCCGTGTGGGGATTTCCAGTGCCCATCTCTGCCCTCTCTGGGGTGAGGAGAGCTCTAGGGGCAGTTCAGGAGCACAAGGAGATCTCTGTGGGGATGCCCCACTGATGTCTTGGGTTGCAATGCAAGATGTAACCAAAAGTGTGTATTCTATTTGCCATCTGTTGATGTTTGGGGAGGTGTTTTCTTTATCTCTTCCCTGACCCATCCCTCATAACCCCAGGGGGAGGGGTTGGGTGTTTTCTGTCCATGGGCAGCTGTTAAACCAGCTGGGGCAGGGCTCTTTATCCCTTCCAGGACCCATCCTCCCTGCAGGGATCTCTGCTGTCCATGGGCCATCCAGGCTCCCTGCAGGGCTGATCCAATTCCAGCATCCACGGGAGATGCTGCACCCAGGGGAGGAGCCCAAATTCCCACCTGGATAAAGCCTGGGATTGAGAGCCCAGCACAGCCTGTGTGCTCTGCATTCCCAGAGGAACACCAGACCCATCTCACACCACTGAATCTTCAGAGGAAACTGCACCTGCTACAGGATCATCACTGCTCCAACAGAACCACTGCTGGTTTTTGCCTGAAAGCTCCTACTTGCAAAATTAAAATAATCTGGAGGGAGGGGTTTTTACATTCTCCATTCCAAAGAAATTCCATTTTTTCCTTGACAGATACCTGTTTTTCCAAACCAAGAGAGTAATTTACCCCCAATTTCCTCCCTCCCAACTCACTTTTGTTTAGATTTCTCAGGGCCTGAGGCAGGGAGGGGTCCTTGATTCCCAGGCCTGGAGAGGAATTGCTGTGTCTGCCCAAAATGGGGAAGCAGCAGCTCCCACTGTGTGTGGAGTTTGGAGTTCTACACTAAAGAACTGCAGGGTTACAAATATGTGAAATATATAAAAGCTAAAATCCTAAGGCATCAGCTTAACCTTATTATGTTTGGAGAACCTTTATGTGGTTTTGTGCACTGGGTAAGTGGTGCAGGTCACTGGTGCACCTCTGATCTGGAAACAGCTAATTAATAATGACGGCTTCCCCAAATGATCCCTCTTCCCTTCATGAACACTCTAAGTCACTTTATACCCTATTGCCAACCATCTGTTTAGAGTCTGAAAATCACAGAGCCATGGAATCACAGAATCATTTCGGTGAGAAAAGACTTCTGAGGTCACTGAGCCCAGCCCTGTGGCTGCTCACCCAGCCCAGAGCACTGAGTGTCACACCAGGAGCTCCTTGGACACCTCCAGGGGTGGGGACTGCACCACCAGCACAGTTGTGTCCAACACCAACAAACTTCTCCATCTGACCACTGACCAACACATCCCCTGAGGTAAGAAACACAGTTTTCCTGGACAGAACTGAGCTGGGTTTGGTTTTAGCCACTGCTGCAATAGGAGAATTTCTTTTTAAAGTGTTTATTTTCTATTCCCCCACCCAAAAAAATAAAATAAAAATAAATAAAAATAAAATAAAATAAAAAATTAAATTAAATTAAATTAAATTAAATTAAATTAAATTAAATTAAAAATTTCCATTGGCACAAATTATGTGGGGTTTTTTTACTGTGATCCTTTAAACCTTGTCATCCTGCTTAGGAGCTCTCCACCACACTGTGAGTTTGCACTCCGTGAGTGAAGAGTCCACCCATGTCAGAGAAATCCAACCTTTTATGCCCTCAAACTCACCCTCATTTATCAGCCTGTACATTTTCCTTGCTCTGTTATCTTTGCCTTTGGTTATCAAAGCTTTGGACAAATGTCTCACAGGGATGTAGCAGCACACAGAGCTCTCCCTGCCCCAGCTTGCATTCACCCATGGCTTTTGGGCATGTCCTTGTGCAGCTTCCAGGACCTGTGTGCCAGGTCCTGCTCTGCTGGGAGATATTAGACCCCCCTAAGGCAGTGTCATCTCCAAACCCTGTGTGCTCCCCCTGTACCAGGTCCCAGCTGCCCAGCTCAGCCCTGCTGTAAGGTAAGACATGCTCTGCCCAGGGCTGGATTTGTCCCTTTATTTACAAATCATTTAAAGCAGTTCTGTGAGTGTTTGTGTGCCCAGAGGTCTGGGGCTGATTTACAGCTCTCTCAAACTGTGCAGACCCTTGATCCAAGAGTGTCATTCACAGTAATGGGATATCTCAGCTGTCCAAACAGAGACATGTTTTAAATGTTAAAAATGTTCTGTGATCGATTTTCTCTGTTTATAGTAAATGCCTTGATTAGATTCCCTTGTAGGCACTTCAAAGGCAAACTCCCCCTCACAGTCTCCCCCTATGATGAAATCTAGTTCTTTCTTTGCTCCACTTTTTATTTTTCGCTCTCTTAAACTAATTTAGTGCTTGAGAAAGGTGATTGATTGATGGCCTGGAGGACTGAGACTTTCTGAAGCAGCACCCAGGAACGTTGTTCTGCTGCCTGAGCTCCAGGAAAATGGGTGATCTGTGGAGCCAGAGGGGCACAGGGGACAGGGATCCCCTTGGGATGCAGGGGGTACCCAAGCCTGCCACATCCTGGTCACAACTTTGAGGTGTTTAACTTTTACTACAGCCACTCAAATGTCAGCTCTGTTTTACATAAACATGAGGGACCAGAGATGAGAGAAACTGCAAAGCAGAGGGTACGAACAGCCCAAGAGATGCCCCAGATGGGCATTTAGTCATCTTTGGTTTTCCTTCCTTAAAATTCTACATTTCTATTAAAAAAAAAAAAGGCAAGACAGGTCAATGTATTTTTGTGAAGTCTGCTCTGAACTGGATTGAGACCATCAATTCATTTCACATCCTTCACTACCCAGCCATTAAAGGCAATGGCTTTCTTTCTCCCTATTGACCTGGTCTGCAATCAGACCAGAGACCTTGAAAGGTGAACAACTATTAACAGACCCCTGAGCTATCCAATCCCCTTTAAAGTCAGGTCCCTTTTTTTGTTTTCTTTTTTCCTTTCTTTTGAAAATTTTAATGGAATCACTCTGCTTTCATCCACGTGTCTCTGTGGTTCAGCAGACCAAGCCTGCTTGATCTGCTCTGTGGAAGAGAGTGTGACATTAACAACATTTTGTGATTTAGTATGAAAGGGTCAGTCTACCTGTCACTAATCAACCTTCCTTTTTTAATTTTAGTTCATTTGCCACTTGCTCCTCTGAATCACACCTCTGTTAAGTCCAGATTACCACCCTTCCTTCCCCATCTCACAAACTCTTCTTTCTCCTGAGCTTTTTCCCTGGCACACGTGGCCATTCCATGAACAATGCCATGGTGTCATGGACATTAAAACAAATACTATGAGTCTGTGAGTGCTCTGCAGCATATCAGAGATAGCTACAGCATGCAGTGGCAGAGCAGAGCCTCACAGACAGAAATAAAATTTCACTCTATTTTTGTTCTCCAGAATTGGATGCCTAATTGACAATGAGATAAAATTTATCCCAGAACCATGTTATGTAGGAGAGGGCAACTTTCCTGTGGGAAGATGTGCTAATATTCATTTGACTGAGAGTCCAGAGGTAGAGGGCCTGTGTTAGGCTCAGAGATTATTTCATGCCAGAAATCAAATCCTAGGGAGAGCTCAGAGCACTGTCCCTGATTTTCCTGTCGTGGGCACCAGTTTCCACCCTGGTCTGCCAATACCATATTGATGGAGAACCTCCAGGAGAGGAGGAGCAGGGTTTTCCACTGGCCAAGGTGTCAATATTACATTTTTGGTGATCACTGCAGTGTTTTCCAGGATTGCCAGTTTTCCCTGTTAGACAACAGATCTCCCAGGTGAGTTCTGAGGGGTTCCCACCCTCTCAGGGAATCTGGTTGTTTCTCCTCATTCTCTGATGACAGAAATCTATCAATTTCTCTACTGGATGATGGCTGATCTCTTTCATACCCTAAAAACAAATACAAGACATTGCTGGTCCTCATTATTTAATTTTCAAGGACTATACATTGATTGTTGAATAAAGTTGTCAGAGATGAATCAACAACTCATCTCCACAGTTGCAAACTTACAAATTAAGATGAATGGAACTTGTTTTGGGACTTGATATTGTTCCAACATCAACTTTGAGTCCTCCAACTCAGTCTCTCTGCCCCATCACCACCAGTGCTCTCTGCACACTTCTTGTTTTTTTGGACCATGTTTAACCCCAGCTCATGCTGTAACAGCCTCACAAGAGGCATCACAGATATGGGCACGGTGATGGGCACATCCAGATGGAAATTCCAGGCACAGAGAAGGGTTAGGAAGCACAGGGTTACCCCCATCAGCCAGGAGTGAATCTTTTAAGAGGCTGGATGTGTTAGGAAGAAGCTCACAGTTAATGTAGAATTTAATTTGGGGTCATGACGAAGCAGAAGGGAGCTGCTGCAGGTTTGAGTGAGTTTGTGCATGTGCCTGGCAGCCCTGCTCCTGTTCTGCAAGAGCTCCTTGCAAGATGCATTTTGGACTCTGCCTTTTAAACCCATTAAGTGTGAGAAGCAGTTATACACATGGAGAAATTAACTCCTACTGCACAACCTCACATTAATTTATGTGCTCAGTGAATGTTGGGCTAATGAATGGACATGAGCTGGCCATTCCTTATTTTAGGAATGTTAACACATAAAGATGAGTGGCACAGTTTCTCCTGTGAGGCTCACATGTGGGTTTGAGCTGTCCTGGGCTAGCAGTGCTTCAGAAAACATTTGCTCCACTTCTTTGGGATTTTCTTTATTGGGACTATCCAAAGGAGAAGTTCTGGCTAAGCTTTTGTTCGACAAAGATAACACAGACCTTGGAAAAGGCAGTAGCAGTGATCTGGAACCACATTGGAACCTCCTGCCTGGTAAAGAACAAAGGTAAGAGCCTTTATCAGAGTTTTGTTAACTTGTTCTCTGTCGTTTCCCCCCATATTTCTCCCCAGATGAACCTTCTCTCCTTTTTTCTTTGCATAAATATCATCCTGGCAATATCTCAGTTTGGGTTCACACACTGTGACATGGACATGCCAACATCACCAACACCATCCTTGCAGGTGGGCACTGCCACTGCCAGAGCCTGTGGGACTTTTGCAGGGACACACAGAGTTGTCCTGCAGTCAGATACAGCAGCTCTCCTGAGAAGGGCAATAACAGGTTTTTAATTACTCTCATTAAACCACTGGGAGGGTCTGTCCATCCCCACAGGGCAGAACTAGGACACAGCAGCCCAGCCCAGCAGGGTCACAAGAGGACACTTGAGGACATTCCACTGAGTTTGATTTTCTGCACATCCCCTGAACCATAGGAGAACTCAGTGTGACTGGAATCCTTGTGAGAACAGCCTTTCCTTGTCTGTGGTAGAGAAGGTTTCCCAGCCATGTCTTTTTGAGCATGACATCCTACAGTGCCAGGACAGGCGTGTTCCCAGTGCTCTCCCAGCTGGGAAATGCCCATTTCCAGGGGTATGTTCCAGGCCAGACATTCTCTCCCAACAGGAGCTGTCTGCCTGAAGTCATCCTGTCTGTGTGGTGTACCTGTCCCACTCCACCTCAGAGCTACACAGGGCTCCTCTCTGCTATTTATTGTGACTGAATGTCTCATGTGTGGCAGGGCTGGAATTTGGGCTTTTCTGGTGACACAAAACCACAGTGTTAATGTCAACTGTGTGCTTTGTTCTAGCATTTTATGTCTCTGCCTGCCTCCACCACGCGGGCTGCCCTTTGCTGCACGTCCCACTCTGCTCCCCAAGGGTCACCGAGGCACGAGGAGAGGGCCAGGAATTCTGTGCAGTTTAAAATGTCCTATCAAAGTCAGGAATTCACCCCTGCCCAGAGACACAGGATTGAGGCTGCTTACACATGATTATCTCTGAGGTCAAGGCAGCAGGACAGAATGCAGAGAGCTCCTTGGGCCCTGCCTGTGCCACTGACCTCCCCTGTAGCCTGAGGCAAGGCACTTCTTTCTTTAGGATTTCTGCTTCCCCTCCCACCTCCCCTTCCCCTGCCTGAAAAATGTGTGCTCAAGGCCAGGAGCATTTCCAAGCAAGTTTTTCTTGCCTGGAGCGACAGAGACCTGATTTCATTGGGGGCCTGAGCTGCTGCAGCACAGAAGAAAGAGCTCAATCCCACCTCTGTGTCCCACAAAGTGATTTGGCAGCAGGATGAAGTTAATGAGCAAGTGACACTGCCTTGCTGTCAGTGTCACTGGAGAATGAGGGATGAGATGTGAGTGCTGAGCAGGGGGGGTTCTCTGCTCCTGTGCATCAACCCTGCAGTTTTGGAAAGAAAGGGGAAGAGCCTTGTCTGGAGTCCCAAGGTGTCCATCCAGCAGCACAGCCAGTGGACCTGTCAGAGCAGCTTGCACAAGAAACTGGAGCAAGAATGGGCATCAGAGGATGCAGGGGAGGATTAATAGAACCCAAAGGGACACAAAGCTGCATCATTATGAGCTGATGGCACAATCAGGGCTTTTCAGCAACAGCATGGGGGTGTTCTTGGGGGGCTCCACCTCTGGCTTGAGCACAGGCCATCATTCAATCATAAAACACTCACAGGCATTGACAGGCAGAAAATAGAAATTCTTTAAGGAAAGATTCCAAGACAGCTTGAGCTCTCTTCGAGGACAGTCACTGCAGAGGGAGGCCATGCTAATTGCTGGAATCAAGGTGATCTGGAGAAACATTGGCAGCCCTGTCCTGCAGTCACCTTCAGCACAGCAAGATCCCCAAATCCTGCTCCCAGAGCATTGGACCATGTGCCAGCTCCTGCAGCCGTCTCTGGAAAGGAGGCTTCAAGAGCACAGTGCATTATAAATTGATGCCCATGTGAACATGCATTCCCACTACCTGAGGTAATTATAAACCCTCTGTTAAGAATTCCTGGCAAGACTCCTCTGTTTCCTTCCTTAAAGCAAGTCCTCTAAGTCAGAGGACTTAGAGCACTGCAAAAAAAAAAAGAGATTATATTCAGCCTCATTTCAGGAGCTGTTCCTGAATTCACACTCTGTATCCTCCAATGCTTCGAGGAAGATGATAAACAATTGCCTCATGTGATCAGTGGTAGTTACACATTTTAATAGACAGTGCAATGTGAACAGAAATTGTGCAAAGACAAACCAATGTGATTACAAGGTTAAATATTGCGAGAGCTGAACCAAAACAACCCTGACAAAACCCAGACTTCTGACTTGCAACCTGTGACTGAAGCAATTCAGCAGACTGGAACAAGTCTGGGGTTTGGGGTTTGATTTTATTTAGGTTTTTTTATCATCTTGGAGCAGTACAATTTCTGAGTACAAGCCAGAGCAGCTGTCTGGAAGAGTGGCCACTCCTTTCCCTCCTTGGAAGCTAATGGCTCATCTACCAATTCAGCAGGAGTCAGGAGATAGTCATCTTACTGTAATATCTTTTGTCTTTCTCCACCAGCACTTCATTGATGGGCAATTTTTCTAAACAACAGCAAAATTGCAGTGCCTGCTTCTCTGTCAATAAATTCCATTATTTCACATGGAGCTTGCCTACCATAGCTAGAAAATGCTGAAGTGATTACATTGAGGAACTACAGATCTGTGGCCTGAGCACTCTATAAATCTATGGACAAAGTTTGATAAAGCACATTGATACTTTATCTGACAGGAGCCTGTCTAGATTTATGGGGCTTAAAGCTGCTTGCACTGTCATCCTTGATTCAATTAATGCAAAAGCTGCTCCCATCTTCACACTTCTTACTTGTTGGGCAAAATGTGAACTTGACTCTCTTCCCCCACTTTAATGAGTAAAATATAAAGTGATGGAATCAGCCAAAGAATAACAGCACAGCTCTGGAGTGGGGATGGTGATGCAGTGGTTTGCTCCACGTTAATGTGCTGGCATCCATGGAGGATTTGCTCCAGTCCTGGGCTGCCATCAGTTTTTCCCTTAGTCTTTTGTAGTTCTAATAATAATCTGCAAAATCAGATGAAATTGGGGTGCATTTAAAAAATGTTGTACTTGATTTTGTTATTTGTTTTAAACTGGCCAGGACTGAGTCATTGAGAGACAGGGAGGAAGAGCAGGTTATGCTTTGGGACAACAGGGATGTGGCTTGTGGGAAAGGGTTTTTCTTTACTGGGGGGGTGAAATGGGATCTTTGAGGTCCATTCCATCATTTTGTGATTCTACAGAAGTTTCTGTCTCCTTCAAGCACCTGCAACAAAGCCCTCCTGCCTTTGCCTTGATTTGCTTTTAAGTGCAGAAAGTGTCTCTTAAACTCTTGCTGTTACCCTGATATGTCAGGCCCACTTCTGCATCCTTTCAAGGCCCAAAATCCTGCTGGGGTTAGAACCTGTGAGTGTTTCCTGCTGGATGCAGGGGCAGGAGGGCTGGAGCAGTGAGTGATACCTGAGGGAACAAGCACCTCTGCGAGCAGGGAATGTTTAGCTGTGGAGAAGGAAAGTGATTGTCCTGCCAGATGAGCAATATTTGCTGTGATTTCTGCCCAAGAAGAGGGAGTTTCTCCCCTCCATGCCTCGCTGCAGCTTGAGGATTGAAGTGACACTTGAGAGGTGCCCAGGCTTCACACTGTCCCCAGGCAGGGAGCAGCTCACCCAGAGCATCCCTGCCATCCTGGGCACCCTGCCTGCACCCCCTGGCATGGTGGAACTCCTCTGTGCTCCCTGACAGGAAAGCAATTTACTGCAATTTACTATAAATCATCATAAAAGCCCTTCTCTTGTGACACACTCAGTCAGAAACCCTAAAGATGACTGACAGGCTCTTCATAAATATTTATGACCTCTAAAAAAAGATTGAAAGAAAGAAAAGTTAAATTCTTCCCTCAGTGAAGTTTGACAGAGGAGATTTCTCTGCAGCAGCCAGGTCTGCCCTTGTGCTGGCACAGCAGAAGTGGCCTCACCCTGCCCAGGGTCACCTCATCCCCAAAATCAGGAGGGTGCAGGAAGCCCACCCCTCCCAGCTTGGCCATGGTGACACAGGGGTGTCCCCACGCCCAGTCCCACTGCTGCTGCACTCAGGCATCAAATCCAGAGGAAACCTGGAGAGACTGGAAGTGCAAGAGGCATTTAAAGTCCTAAAAAATTGCCCAAAGTAGGCAAAGCTGCTTTTCTCACAGATTTGCACAGGGCTGCTGCACTTCATGGTTTCTTTTTACCACGAGGAAGCAAATCATGACCCAAGCAGGGTCCTTCAAGGCCAGGTCTCCCATGAGAAATCAGCCCACAGGCATTTGAGCCTGTTCATTAAAGCATCTGAGGCTGATTAGGATTTTATATCCATGTTATTTCGCTACTTTGACTTCTGCTCTTGTTCAGTTTATAAATATTGTGACATTTACTGCTGCTAGTTTGGGAAAATAGGTTAAAGCCGACCAAAGTCTCAGTCTTTGTGTTGCAGAGTCGATTCAGGAGAGGAAATTTGAATATGGAAAATTAAGCGAATATTCCTCAGATGAAACTGTCTCCCAATCATAAGTCATGTGACAATAAATTTCAGTTGAGTGACAACAATATTAACAAACTGAAAAAAAGATTGATGTGCATCACAGGTCCATGAATGCAAAATAAAAGGGAAAGGCTTGCTAGTGTGTGATAGGCAAAGTATAAATATGTATCACTTGGTTCTAAAGTGAGTTATGATTACATTTTCCTACTTGTACCTGAAATCTGTGGAGGTTATTCATCTTATCCCTGTATCAGCCATGACAGTTATGGCCATGCACTGCAGACAGCACAGATACCTGCTCAGCAGATAAATCAGCAGCCATGAAGGGACCTGTTGTTATCAATTTGATCTTCAGAATAAATATACAAATATGTGTACAGCACCGCTGTCGCTGAGAACAATTTCCCTTCTTCTCGCCGATACATTTTTAAGAGGTTGTTCCAAGAGCCACTTTCTGACAATGCCAGAGGGAAACAGAGGGGAGCAATGATCAGGCAGGAGGACTGGATTTATGGACTGTTGTCTATTTTATTTAAAAAGGAAGAAAAAAAACCCTCCAGCCTCTTCATTGTAGCATCACTTGTCCTCGGAGTGCAGCGCCGGCTGTCTGCGCCGAGCAGGGGAGGGAAGAGGCTCTGGGGAGTTACGGTCAGAGAACATCTGTAAGAGGAAACCATTCCTGATGAGGCTGAGAGTGGTACTGCCTCTCCACCGGTGCTAAAGAGCTAAAGGTTTTATGATGCAGCAGAGACTGCAGTTTAATCCTGATTTACCACGGCAGTTCAGGCGGGAGGAGAGGCTGGGCCAGGAGCAGCGCGGGAGCTCCGGGCACAGCCCAGAGCAGGAGCTGGGCATGGGGAGCCAGGGGAGGTTTCTTCTCCTTCCCTCTGCAAGTCAGAGCACAGCAACAGGCACAAGGATATGGGAACACTGGGGCTGTGCCACTGGGTGGGAAATGGATTTGCAGAGAATGCTTGGGTTCTGAATTTGTAGAGAATGCAGAGTTAGTTTTTTGTTGTGATGCTGTGAATTGTAACATCCGCGTTGTCTCGCCCCTCACATGAGACTGAAAATGGACTAAAAGTTTTTAAAATGCCTCTCAGTTGCCCCATCTCTGGGTCAGAAAAGGGTTTAGTCCAACACCACAGCACAACTGTAGCGTCTGAGCAGGGGGACGTTGGGTCATGTTTGGATGTGAGTGTAGGACAGGAGGGATCTGTCCTGGAGGAATCTGTCCCAGAGGAGTCTGTCCTGGAGGAATCTGTCCCAGAGGAGTCTGTCCTNCGTTGTCTCGCCCCTCACATGAGACTGAAAATGGAATAAAAGTTTTCAAAATGCCTCTCAGTTGCCCCATCTCTGGGTCAGAAAAGGGTTTAGTCCAACACCACAGCACAACTGTAGCGTCTGAGCAGGGGGACGTTGGGTCATGTTGGGATGTGAGTGTAGGACAGGAGGGATCTGTCCTGGAGGAATCTGTCCCAGAGGAGTCTGTCCTGGAGGAATCTGTCCCAGAGGAGTCTGTCCTGGAGGAGTCTGTCCTGGAGGAATCTGTCCTGGAGGGATCTGTCCCAGAGGAGTCTGTCCTGAAGGAATCTGTCCTGGAGGGATCTGTCCTGAGGAATCTGTCCTGAAGGGATCTGTCCTGGAGGAGTCTGTCCTGGAGGAGTCTGTCCTGGAGGATTCTGTCCTGGAGGATTCTGTCCTTGAGGGATCTGTCCTGGAGTCTGTCCTGGAGGAGTCTATCCTGGAGGGATCTCTCCTGGAGGATTCTGTCCTCATAGGGCAGTTTTGGACACTGATGTGGGACTCACCCATACCAGTGCAGGTGCCAGTCCTACACTGACAGGTTGCTGTGGGTGACAGCCCCTGAGAGCCCCAGGTTCTGCCAGCTGTCCCTCCTTGCAGAATGACAGCCAGAGGATGTGGCCCCAGAGACACCAGTGCCTCCCAGCATCGGCTGCTGGAATATCCCAGCAAAACAGGAGGAATTAAAACAGCTCCAGTGCTATAAAAGGGATCTGCCTGTGTGCACTGACCTGGGCTGTGGTCTCTGGTCCCAGAGTGAGCAATAAAGGTTTGCCCAGCTGGAAATGCTGACAGGTACTGAGTTAAGATGTTGAATTCATGCTTTGCCTTCCTTGTTATGATCGCTTTGTCAGGGACTGAAATGGTTCATGACTTAAAAATTGTTATGAAGGAGTTCTGCCCATTACAGCAAAAACTGTATAAAATCTACAGGCACAGAAACCCACCCCTCCTTGAAGGGGCCTGACTGGAGCTTTGGACTGAGTGAAGCCACCTGGATAAGATAAAGGGGACACTGTTGTTCAGTCATCTCAGGCTGAGGGAGAAGAATGCAGCCACGAGAGAGCCAA